>BSUD01000008.1:96228072-96392483 GCA_033239045.1 Fagopyrum esculentum | reverse complement strand
ACCATAGTAATGACTTGTGGTGAGAAGCTAAACTCCTGGATGTCTTCAGCTCCAAAATCCACACCTAAACGGCGCGGTTGCTGAATAGGATCCATCCGTTGCCCCAAAGTTCGGGGTCTATCTTCGTTATTAGCAGCTCTAACATTCCTAGTCGTAATGCGAGGGACGACCTTAGGTGTTGGAGTGTTTCGGTTAGGACGGAGTGATGGATCAATCTCTTCAAGTTCCGGCATATCCGGATCAATCTCGTCATCATCGGACGAGTCATCTCGAATGGACTTAGTTGGTGTCTTGACTTTCTTCTTCTTGGAGGTGTTCGACTCCAATTTCATGTCCAATATCATAGCTCTTAGTTCATCAATTTGAAATTGATGACTTATTTCAGCTTCCTTTCGAGCTTTCTCACTCAGTTGGAGTTGGCGTTGAGCTTCGTTCAATTCAGCCTTGTAGTTTCTCTCATCGTTTTCGGCCATTTTTTTCTCCTTCAACTTTCTCCTCAAAGTTCTTTCTAATTCGGGGTCGAAAGGAATTAGATCTTTGGTGGATCTAATCTTTCGCATATACCTAAAGAACCTGCAAAATCACTCAAGTAGACAAATCAAATCACAAGAGCAAGAGCTCCCAAGCTAGACAACCGAAAACCGGATTTGATCTAGACCAAATCCCCGGCAACGGCGCCAAAAACTTGTTCGCCCGAAACGGTGTGCGTCAAAGTCTTAAATTTATATCTAGAACTCAAAAGCAAGACGAACCCGCAGTGTACGGATCGGCTGTAGAAAGGTAAGAATTCCAGAGTCGAACTCAGGGATTTGGTGAGAATAAATTCCGATTTCAATTATCTAGCGAAAAGTGCAAAAGCTTTTGTGATCAAATAAGAGGGGAATGATTCCAAGGATTCAAGTATCCGATTTAGGCTTTCGATTCAAGACACTTCTATAAATTTAGGACAGAATTTATATTGCCAAGATTAAACGTTCAAAAGTAGGATTCGTACGATGAAGTTCCGAAACCTATATGACTAATCTATAGGTTCTCTCTATAAGGGTTGTTGAGGCTGCAATATAGAAAGATCTAAAGATAAGAATTATAATCAAACTAACTATCTAAAACTCCAGGATATGACTCTCCAAAGTAAAGATTAGGAAGCACATTTAATTTCTTAATAAAGGATGATGAGTCTCTTTATTACCCAAATTCTTGCAATCTTTATCTATTAAATATAGAAAGAGGTTTGAAGTGACTTCATACATTCAATTAGAGGATAGAAAGGTTAATCAAGATTGGGGTTTAGGCAAGGATTGGTTTTGATTAAAGATTAATTCAATTAAAGTTCGTCAGAAGAATAAATCGCCCTGTTCATAAGAAAATCGGCCGATTTTCCTCAAGAACAGCCCGATTTTCCTGTTTGTCGCAAAACCAAAATCTAAACTCTCAGGGTCCTAATGTTTGAATGAGTTCAGTCTATCATCATCTAAGCCTTAATCATCAACTATTCTCCCCAGAATCACAATGGTTTTAGCCAACCATTTTCAAAATCGAATCAAATTAATTCTTGAGTGAAAAATCGCAAAGAAACCAAATCTTGAACGAATAATTCAATAACTCGTCAAATCTGTAAACAATTGTCAATTCTACTCAATGTATCTCTTAAACAACTCAGTAATGTGTTCACAAATCACAACCAAAACAATGGAATAGAGAAATCTCACAATCAAAGATCAAGAATGACTTTCCGGCAAAAGCTCTTCAATCTCTCTCCAAGAATCGTTGATTTCTCACAAACGTGTAAAGATTCTCCCGTGCGACCTTCTCGTTTTCGTTCGTAGGGTTCTCCTCTATAGTTTCTTGTAGATGGGCCGTTTGGCAAAACTCTTCTCTAGCCCAAATTAATTGGGCTTTATGTCGTCTTTTCATTTGGCTGAATCGTGAAGAAAATCGACCTAGTCGATTTAGGTGCAAAATCGTTCAATTTCATCCAATGAAAATCGTCCGATTTTTATATCTGTTGGCACGATTTTCTTCAACAGAAAGTGTTCTTCTTTTGCTTCGTCTCCTATGCTTCTCCTTTGTAATTCCTTAGCATTTTGTGATCCTTCAAAGGCTCCTTTAGCTTCCTTAACATCTTTGGATGCTTCTTGCTTCATTATTGCTTCCAATTCAACTCTATTTACCTGTAATTCATCAAAATCTCGTGTAGACCTCTATTTCCGACAATTGATTGAATAGAACATAAAAGGTACGCAAAATCCTTCTAAATGCAAGGTAAAGAGAGATAATGTGCTGCAATGTGCATGAATATGATGGTACATAATTCATGTCATCATTTCGCTTGCAGGAATTCTCTTTTTCGTTTTTAGGTTTATGTGAAGAACTTGCGCCGGTAGAGAACTCACCCTCCGGTGAGGAACGTTAGAGTTGATCCAATTGTGGGAGAACCACAAACGCTTGGACAAAGAATGGATTCAACGCAACGTACGCGCACTATCGGAATAGATTTTGGAAATCCATCCTACCATGATTATGAGTTCCGCACTCAGGTTATTACTATGATCCGTCAAAGTCAATTTGGGGGATCCGAAGGAGAGTCTCCTCATTTACATTTACAAAATTATGAAATTCTTATATTATGAAATTCTTATGGAAACATTGAGACCCCCTAGACTAGAAACTAACAATCATAAATTGCGAGGTTTCTCTTTTTCTTTCATAGACAGGGCGCTTGCATGGCTTCAATCTTTACCGAAAGGAAGGGTAAACACATGGGAGGAGATGACCTCCGAGTTCCTTACAAAATTCTTTCCACCTTCCAAGACAGCGGAATTTAGAGGTAAAATTAATGATTTTACTATGAAAGACAGGGAAAGCTTGTTCAAGTCTTGGAAGAGATATAAGGACCTTCTACTTGATTGTCCTCATCATGGATTCTCAAGGATAGAACTTCTTGAGATCTACTACAAAGGCTTGGATGAAGATACACAATTCTGACTTCAATCCCTTTTCGGAGGTACTTTCATGGAAAAACACGTAGATGATGCATGGGAGTTCACTGAAAAGAAAGCTTTGGTGTAAGAGAAGTACTCCCAAAGAAGAGGTGATGAGAGACTCCGGCGATCCGGAGTCTATGAGGTAAGTATTACTACCACTCTATCCGCTGAAGTTGATAATCTTAAACATGTGGTTAAAGAGATGCAGAAATCTCGAGCGCCGGCACAAGCGAACTTGCCACCTAAGGAACAAGACGTGAACTACACGGGTCGAGGGAACTATCAAGGAAACTATCAAGGACCTCAAAATAACAATTACAACAACAGGAACTACAATCGAGGAATAATTATAGGGCAAATCATAATCATCCGGGATTCTCTTATTCAAAGATGGATGGAGCATTGAACCCTACAGCTTCCTCTAGTGAAGCTCCACCACCAAACACACAAAATTCTCCACCGGGATTCAACCAACCTTTAAAGGATATGATGGAGATGTTATTGGAAAAATTGGTAGGAGACATGAATGAGAAGAAAAACGACATGGCTTCTCTTTCTAAGGCTCAAAAGGCCTTGGAAAATCAGGTTTTTAGCAAGGCCAAAGAAGTTCCTATAGAACAAGGAAGGCTTTCGGGAAGAACTGAGAATAATCCAAAGGGGCAAGTGATGGTTATCACCACTAGAAGCGGAGTGAAGATTAATGAGCCTTTGCCCAAGAACGTTGATAAAGGAAAGCAAATCATGATTGAGCAAGATCCGGAACCAAGCGGGAATGAAAAGGAAAAGGAGAAAGAACCAGTTTACGTACCTCCTCCATCATACAAACCACAACTTCCATTCCCGCAATCTCGCGCTAGAGCGCGCCTCGACAAACACTTTGGTAAGTTCCTTGAACTCATGAGTAAATTGCATATTAATATTCCGTTCATGGATGTCAGCGTCGGTATGCCCGCACATAGGAAGTTCTTAAAGGAAACCATGAGAGAGAAAATGCCACCAAAGTTAATCAAAACCATGAGAGAGAAACTGCTACCGAAGCTAAAGGACCCCGTGTCCTTTTGCATTCCCATAGGCATCGGAAAGGTTATTTATGAAGCCCTACGCGATCTTTGAGCAAGCGTGAACATAATATTACTAGCATTATGTGAGAAAGTTGGACTTGGAGCGCCAAAACCCGTCAAGATGGCGCTCTACATTACGGATAGGTCCATAACACATCCCGTTTGAATTCTCGAAGACATTCCCGTATTGCTAGGTACGTTCTACATTCCCATTGATTTTGCTGTTTTAGAGATTCCTGCAGATCACCCCGTTTCAATCATACTTGGAAGACCGTTCCTTGTAACTTCGGTTTGCATGGTGGATTGCAAGAATGTCACACTCTCCTTCAAAATTGGTGACGAGAATATAGAGTTCTAGTTGGTTGCAATGGTCAAAGGGTCAGCGCTCGGAGAGGATATTTTCAACACTTATGATGAAGAAGAATCAAGGGAAGAGGTAAGTTCTATTTTACTCAAAGATCCGCTTGAAAAAGTGATAAACTTGAGCATTGTTGAAGAAGGAGTAGAAGAGGACTCAACATTGAGGTCCGAGTGCTAAAAATATTGGAGGAAGACCCCAAGGCGAAGTTTGAAGTGCTAGAGGAAGCTACGGAAAAGTCTGAAAAAAACCGGCCCACTACAGAAAAATCGGGCGATTTTTCTATTAATTTATTTAATTCATCCGATTTTTCTCATGTCGATTGCGAGATCGAAAAAAATCAGCCGATTTTCTCCCAACAAGGTCGATTTTCTGATACTTTGGAAACTTATACGAAATCAAATACAAGCGTTCTTGGACGCAATTATACACCTCCATCAACTTCAGAAGCATCACAAATCATGTTACTTGGTCAAAACTCAACAAACAAAGAGCCTCTTACCTTGGAGTTGAAGCATCTCCCTTCACACTAAAGGTACGCATTTCTAGGACCAAACTCTACATATCCGGTCATAGTTAGCACTAATTTAAATGAATATGAACTCGGTAGGATAATGCATGAATTAAGATTGCATAGGAAAGCATTAGGATATACTATTGATGATCTTGTTGATATTCAGCCTTCTTTATCCATGCATAAGATTTTGATGGAAGATAATCGTAAGCCTTCACAAGAACCTCAAAGACGGTTAAACCCGATCATGGAAGAGGTTGTGAAGAAGGAAATTCTTAATCTACTTGATGCAGGTATCATCTTTCCGATTTCTGATAGCAAGTGGGTGAGTCCCGTTCATGTGGTTCCAAAGAAGGGAGGAATGACCGTTGTGACTAACAAAAAGAACAAGCTCATTCCTACAACAACAGTAACAGGATGGAAGATGTGCATCGATTATAGGAAGTTGAAGATTGCAACGAGGAAGGATCACTTCCCTCTTCCTTTCATCGATCAAATGCTTGAGATATTGGCACAACACTCACACTTTTTCTATTTCGATGGGTATAGCGGATTCTTCTAAATTCCAATCCACCCCAATGATAAAGAGAAGACTACATTCACGTGCCCTTGGGGTACGTTTTCTTATAGGAGGATGCCTTTCGGACTTTGCAATGCATCAGCTACCTTTCAAAGGTGCATGATGGTCATCTTCTCCGAATACATAGAGAACATCATGGAGGTTGTTATGGATGATTTCTCAGTTTCTACTTCTTCTTTTGATGATTGCTTAGCTAACCTCTCTCTAGTTTTGCAAAGATGTGAAGACACTAACCTTGTCTTGAATTGGGAGAAGTGTCACTTTATGGTTAGCGAAGGCATTATTTTTGGTCATATGATTTTCAGCCGCAGAATTGAAGTAGATAGAGCGAAAATTGAGACCATCGAGAAGTTACCTCCACCATCTTCGGTAAATGGGGTGAGAAGCTTTCTAGGTCATTCATGATCTATAGGAGATTCGTTAAAGACTTTTCTAAGATTTATAAACCATTGACTATCCTACTAATGAAAGATGTGGTTTTTGAGTTTTTGAAGGATTGTCTTGATGCATTTTACAGGATTAAGTAAGCCTTGATATCCGCCCCTATCATTTAGCCGCCGGACTGGAATCTCCCCATTGAGATCATGTGTGATGCTAGCGATGTAGCCATAGGAGTCATGCTTGGACAAAAGAAGGATAGACGCACTTATGCCATCTATTATGCTAGCAAGACGCTAGACGAAGCTCAACTGAACTACGCTACAACGGAAAAGGAGTTATTGGCGGTAGTCTATGCTTTCGAGAAGTTTCGTTCTTACCTTGTTGGAGCGAAAGTCATTGTATACACCGACCACACAGCAGTCCGGTACTCGCTCACGAAGAAAGATGCAAAGTCGCGGCTCATTAGATGGATCCTCCTTCTACAAGAGTTCGACTTAGAGATCCGTGATAAGAAAGGATCCGAGAACTCGGTGGAGGACATCTAAGCCGACTTCCTCTATTTGCAAACAAGAACGAGGATAATCCCATAGATGATTCTTTTCCAGATGAGCAGATGCACGAGATCGAGGAATGCCTTCACCAAATATGAAGAGGTAATGAACCATGGTATGCTAATTTTGTGAATTATTTAGTTTGTCAAGAAATACTTCCAGGATTGTCCTACGCACAAAGGAAGAAGTTCTTGAAAGATGTGCAACATTACTACTGGAATGAACCTCTACTTTTCAAAAGAGGTCCGGACGAGATGATAAGAAGATGCATTCCGGAAGATGAAGTTGAAAACGTTATACGACATTGTCATTCATTGCATTGTGGTGGACCCGTGTTAAGGTACTTCAATCCGGTTTCTTTTGCCTAACTTATTTAGAAATGTGGAAAAGTTTGTTGCTTCTTGCGATACTTGTCAAAGAACAAGGAACATATCTAGGAGAAACAAGATGCCTCTCAACAACATCCAAGAAGTAGAGATCTTTGACGTATGAGGAGTAGATTTTATGGGACCATTCCCATCATCTTGCGGGAATACGTACATCTTGTTGGCGGTAGACTATGTTTCTAGATGGGTGGAAGCTATTGCTTCTTCCACTAATGATGCCTCGGTGGTAGTAAAGTTCTTTAACCGAACTGTCTTCCCAAGGTTTGGGACCCTCCGAATTATCATTAGTGATGGAGGAACACACTTCACAACCCGGAAGTTTGAAGCACTTTTATTGAAGTATGGGGTAACGCACAAGATCGCCACTCCTTATCATCCTCAAACAAGCGGTCAAGTAGAGATTTCCAATCGAGAGATCAAAGGCATTCTAAGAAAACTGTCTCTAGAACTAGAACAGATTGGACAATGAAGCTGGATGACGCTTTGTGGGCTTACGGAACGGCTTTCAAGACTCCCATAAGCACCACACCTTATAATCTTGTCTATGGGAAGTCTTCTCATCTTCCGATGGAGTTAGAGCATAGAGCATATTGGACGATCAAATGGCTTAACTTCGACATGAAAAAGGCTGAAGAGAAGCATCTCTTGGACATTATTGAGTTAGAGGAGATCCGCTTAAACGCTTACGAGAATGCACATATCTATAAAGAAAGAACAAAGAGGTAGCATGACAAGCACATCATCCCCAAGGAGTTGAAAGAAGGAGATCTCGTCCTTTTCATTAACTCTAGACTTTGATTATTTCTATGTAAGATTAAATCTCGCTGGACAAGACCTTATACACGCCGGAAGTTCCAGATGAGGGCATTTCTCCTCTTCTTCTTAAATGATCATCGAGGGAAATAGGTTCAACTAGCGACCTTAAACCAAGTGCTTCTTGGGAGGCAACCCAAGATATTTCCATGTCTTTTCCCTTTTTTTAAGTTAGATTAGATTAGTTTTGTTTTTTTTTTGTTGGTATGTTCTGGGTTTTTCTTGTGTCTTTAATGACATGAACTAAGTACTTTCTCAAAGAAGATCAATGATGGTCGTAGGATCGAGATT
Source organism: Fagopyrum esculentum (assembly GCA_033239045.1). NCBI lineage: Eukaryota > Viridiplantae > Streptophyta > Magnoliopsida > Caryophyllales > Polygonaceae > Fagopyrum > Fagopyrum esculentum. The sequence goes on along the minus strand of BSUD01000008.1, from coordinate 96,384,564 downwards.
TTGATAAAGAAAGGAATGAAGGACGAAAGACATATAAATCGACCAACCTACAGGAAAATCGGTCGATTTCTGGGAATTAATTTATTTAATTCATCCGATTTTTCAAATTTCGCAAGCAAGATCGACCTAAAAATTGACACCCTTGAAAAAATCAGTCGATTTTTAGTGTTAATAGACGAGAAGAGAAGAAAATCGGGCCGATAAAAAAATCGACCTAAAAAATTGGCCGATTTTTTCACAATTCCGGGAGGGTATAAAACCCTCATTTCTTCATCTTCAACCCTCAACACTGCTCTCCTTCATGAAGAAAGCGGCCGCCGACTCCCTCAAACTCTCAAATCTCCATTTCTTAATCATTTTCGCTCATTCTTGAGTCTAAACTGAAGCTCTCAACACGGCATTGAAGATTCAAGGCACAAATAGCGCGACAAACCACCAAATCGCTCGATTTTTAAGTTTTTTGTTCCAAACCCTAACAAGACTTTCTTTCTTTAGAGTCGAGATATTGGGAGTTGTTTAGTTCAGATTATTGTGCTATCAAGAGTATAAATAGTCTAAGAAAGCTTTTGGAAGAACTTGCAGGGCAAAATCTTTACACAATCGACAGATTCATAGACGCAGCCAAAAAATCGACCCTTCGTAGAAAAATCGACCGATTTTTTCGAAGAACAACCCGATTTTTTTTACTTTTGGAATGGGATCCCTTCGTAGGTCTGCACGATCTTTGCTTCCAATGAGAGGTTCTTCCTCTCAGCCTACTCAGCTTGCTCCACCACCGACTACTAGACTTCCGGTCATCCAACAAAAACACAAAAAGAGGTACCACCGTCTTTCGACTTGCCCCATTATTCCTCCTCAATATTTAGTGATTGATGAACTGGATGTCCTGAATGTAAGAGAAGATTTAGAATCGGTGATTGAATGGACAGGTTTAACTGATTTTGTACGGATTAGAGAGGATGTTGTAATATCCGGAATTTTTATTCCGTTTAATTCCGTAGCAAACCGAATTTCGATCCGTTGTTTGATTTCTTTTCTACCTAGTCGTACACAATATCTCAAATTCTATCAATTTATGCAACCTCACTTCACATAAAACGATAGAATTTATATATATGTTACGCTAGAAACGTATAGCACGCAAAAGTCTTAAATTTATAACTTGATATATTTTTCCTAACTCCTAGCGAGCCCACGTGTATGGGTCGTTTTGTAGCAAGGATAGTATTTCGAGGTCGAACACAAAGACTAAGGTGAAATCGAATCAAATAAATGATTATGGATAGTGCAAATCTAGTCTAAGAGAAGAGAAAGGAATAAAGAAATGAAAATCATAATGTTTTTGGGTTGGTTTTGTGGTGATCAAACAAGATCATAATTTATGCAAGATTATAAAACAAACTAACAAATCTAGCTAGCAACATAAACAAGCAACACAAACACGAGATATGTGATCAAAGAGAGTAAAGCGGGTTCTAGGGATTAGGAATTCCGGTTATGGCATTGAACTCAAGCTTCTAATCAACCTTGGACTAGCTATGGTATGTTGGGAAGGAATGTTTCTCAATTGGGATCAATCACCGGGTAGGTCTCATGATCCACTAATCCCGCAAATAAGGTCCTATCACCAGGTAAGTCTCTAGGAGCCTAAGGTTGGGAAATCTACACAAACCGAATTGCTATCTAGGGGTCTAACCTCTCCTTACCGGGTAAGTCTCAGGAAGGCAAATCCTAAACATCAATCCTAGCTCATTCAGCCCAATAGCGTCTTGTGAGGCTCACTACTACCTAGAGTTCATCACCATTGGTACTTAAGGTCGGAAATTACCGGGTAGGTCTCTTTCATCACTTAGTTTGCTAGCATTAGGTCACCCTAAGCTAGATTAAGCTCAACAAACACTAGGACTTCAACAATCTAACATTCTAACATTCAGATTTATCAATACAAGCACAACAGAAGCAAACCACGGGCAGATCATAAGAACCACGGCCGTGGTTGTCCTAGAACAGACCGTAATTTATAACAGCAGTTAAGTTCGAGCAAGCAAATCATCCAAAGATACATTTAAGTCTATTCTATCATAGTCCAAGCCATAACCATCATTCCCTTACCCTAGAATCGCATCTATTTAGCCAACAACATGCATCTTAACAATCAAACTCAACAAGCATACATGCATGGCTTCCATAGCAAGTAAATGAAGTGAAAGAGAAATGAAACAAGTATAACAAGAAAACCAAGCTGAATAAATGTTAAGAAAGACTTACAACCCTTCAAAAGAAGGCCCGAATCGTTCCTTACAAAACCTTGCAAATGTCTTCAACTAGTTCACTCAAAAATCTCTCAAAAACTATGAATAACTCTAAGACTATTGTTCTTCTTCTTCTTCTCCAAATGAGAGTGTTTTTGCTCCCCTCCAAGAGTAGCCTCCCATGGAATCTTCTTGAATGAGAGAGTGTGGGAGAGGATGTGTGAGAATCAGCCTGCTGGACCACTTATAGCCTCCACCAAGAGCAAGAGTCGGTTATGGAGATCGTGGGACACCTGTCACAGCTGTCTAGAGAAAACCACGGCCAAAACCACGGGCGTGGAAATGGACTATCGGCCGTGGTTTTGGTGAAAAAGCTCTCTTTTGATCGTCAAGCCATGAGTTGGTGCAAGGCATGCACCAACAACGTCCTATGTGTTCTCCTTAGCTCCTAGCTTGCTTCTTAATGAGTCCGGAAGTGTGTCATCACGAGGAATGATCCTCGAATGTATCGATTAAGCTCCAAAAGCTCCCCAAAATACCTACAAAACCGACAATAGTTCGTGTAGACGTCTATCTCGACAATATGCATGAATCAAACGTAAACGTCATGAACTAATGTCAAACTATGCATGAATAGCGGGAAAAACTATCTAAATGGATGCTAAACTAACGGCTGCCCTTTCCCTCGTGTTTCTTCCAGATTCGCAACAGCTAAACACTGCTGCCTCTAGGGATCTAACTTGTGCGCTTCACAACAGTAGTTGGATCTGTCCAATGACGTCCACAGCCAGATAAGATCTTCAGTAGCTAGGAACTAGCGCATGTTTTTGTTGTTGTTGCCTTTCGAGCCATCTCTCCTCAGATATAGTATTCCCCTACATCTTTGAAACCAAGGTAAACCTTCACCTTAATTCCCACGTTTCTGTCGAGTTTGAGAGTCGAAGAGATGGGTGTATATTGAGTTGTTTGGTTCAACAGGGCTTGAGCTGGTGATCTACAAAAAAACCTAGCATAAGGTGGTAGAAGTTAGGCGGGTAAGCATCGAATCCATGACCCTTTCAGCGTCTGTTTAAGTTCCAAAAAAACTGTGTTAAGCAATCAGGTTCAGGCCTATTTTTCGACCCCTTAGAAGCATGATCCACCGTTCAATTTTTAATATGTTTTTTAGTGTCATGCATAGGTTAATATGTCAAAAGTTGGGATGAATCCAACGGTGGGATTTAGAGTTATAGAGGCTCAAATTTGACTAGTTGTGCAGTTAGAAACATGCTCAGAAATTTGCTAAGTATAGAATGTCAGTTTGGAACCAACTTTGGAGAATTTTGTAGAGATTGTTGTTAGGATTTTTGAAGAGTTCTTTATTCCTATGGGTAGCATGCATATCATATATGACCTAGAGAATTATTTCAGAATTTTAACATTTTTATTCGGGCATCATATTTGGAGCCAAAGTTGGACCCTAGTGACATTTTTGGAAGGTTAAAGAAAACATGTAATGTTCTAGTCTTGACCTAAACTCAACTTTAAGAGTTAGAATATGATAGTTAGTCCCAAGTAAGAATTCAAGTACATATTACGAGTCTTTTTAGAAGATTCGGGACCAAGGGTAAAATGGTCATTTTACCTTAGACATGTTCTTTTAGCACTTTCTCTTCTGATAGGATCTTTCATCTTAGAAGTCCTAGACTTCTAAGTATATGGGAAATGTGTTGATCCAATTGCCTCCTTTGACAGGCAACCAAGTTCCTACAATTACTGATTGAGTTGTGATTTAGAGAGTCAAGATCAGATTCACGTAAGTCCTTTGGGCTTACTTAGCTAGCCTCTAGATATGGGTGTGGATAATGACAGTGGTGTGTGAATGATATGTAATGATATGTTTATAGTGGTACTTAGTAGTAATTATTTACCGACCTATACCTTTGGCCAAAGAGTAACGGGCGGTGGCATTCTCCTCAGTTAGCCTGAGGGCGCTGGGGGTTTCTTTAGGGACTAGTCCACACTCGGTTTGTAGTGATGCTACCGGCGGAGGTAAGCTAGACCTACACCCAGTTGGATAAGGAACGGAGGCGAGAACTCTTAAGATTTCTTGTGCCACAACAGTAAAATGGAATAAGGTGAATCACTTAATCAACATATAATAACCGGTTTGTGTGCCAACATGATGATTGTTTATGTTATCTTGATTGTGTTTGTGCTATTATTAGTTCTGCTTATATCTGGGAAGTTAGCTTACAGTTGCTTTTGTTGTGTAGACGTACCGCAGGTTAGAGCAGATGTCGAGTGATCCGGATGGTAGTGGTCAGCCGGGGTGTCGTACTTCATAGGACGGGTTGTAGTCCTTTCTTTATATTGGTCTTTCGATTATGACCTTGTTTATTTTCTCACATTATGAGACTTTGTTATTTCCGGCTGTTAGTAATTGTAGTCACATTCATGACTTTGTTAAAACATACTTTATGATTTCTGGTCTTTTCTTATTTGTGCCTTGTTGTAAGATCTAGTTAAGTTGTTGTCAAACTAAGGTCGGGACCCACTGTGAGGTCCTAACCAGTAGCTCCCCGAGTTCCGAATACTTGGGGTATTACAACATGGTATCAGAGCTCTAGGTTGGCAACAATGGCACTTGAAATCTTCTAAAAGGTCAAATAAGTGAATAAACGGAACCCGAAAAGGGTCTAAGTTTTCCAAAGAAATTTTTAGTTTTCAAAATGCATGCATAGTCGGGTTGGGATAGAAAGTACGACGACCACCACTAGCTCCGTGGATCTCGGCATTCTTAGTTTGATCACTTTAGACTTTTACTGTTTTTGACCGATTAGCTAGATTATAAATGTAGTTGTTATCACTCGTGTAGATGGCACGTACTAGGGCTACACAAGCTACTAGTCGAGGTAGAGGTCGTCCACCTCTTCTTCCAGCTAGACAGGATAGGGGTGATAGGACTTTTGCTGTTAGAGGACGCGGCCGTAGAGATAGACCTCCACAGGTGAGAGGTCAAGGTCGAGCTCCTCGAGAGGATCCACCCGCATCGAGTATGCCAGATGCTGCAGTGGAAGAGGTGACTGAGAGTATGGTTCCCGAGGTCAAGAATGAGACCGTTGCTAGGTCTAGAGCACAGGGGGCACGTTCGACTAAGTCAGGACGCGTTTCTGTAGGGGCATATGAGTACAGAGAATACAGAGCATATGTCCAGCGTATGGAGGAGGCTGCCAAGACAGAGAGACTTGCCCAGGTACCCCCAGTACTAGCTAGGTCAGCTCAGGTGTCACAGAGAGTGACTCAGGCGCCGGTTGTGCCTGAGAAGAGAGTTGAGGCTGAAAGAGCTCCTGCTGGGTCTAGAGCCCTGATGCCGGATGAGTGGTTGAAGGCTTTCAACATCTTGAAAGTTCCCTCATTCGATGGAGAGATAGGGTTGGAAGTGGAGCATTGGATAGGGCATGTAGAGACTGCACTAGAGGCGATACGTTACCCAGAGGATCGACAGGTAGAGTTAGTACAGACCTTGTTCACGGAGCAGGCTCACCACTGGTGGCAGACCATTCGTAGCCGAGTCACCAGTTGGGAGCAGATGAGGAGCATTATTAGAGAGAGGCACTGCCCGGCCTCATTGAGGAGAGAGAAGTTCCAGGACTTCACTGAGGCGGGATTTGAGGATATTCCAGTTGCTGAGGCAGTCAAAAAGTTTCAGAAAGAGTTGACCCTACTTGGACCAGCTGCACCTCCTGAAGAGCAGCATGTGTACCTCTTCTCTTGGAGATTGAGAGAGAGCACTCATTCTTATCTTGTAGGATTTCGTTGTGAGTCTATGTCAGACTATCAGGATAGGGCTTCTGCATATGAGAGGGATAGGCCAGTTCCGAGGAGAGCAGTTAAGTATGGTGGGCCGGATAAGCGGCAGAGGCCAAGGTATGCGAGTAGCAGTGTAGTAGTATCTGGTTATGGGCGAGGACAGACTCATGGGAGATCTAGCTATCACCCTACATTTCAGACTTTGGGTAGAGATCGACAGTGTTTTAACTACGGCAGTCGCGATCATATTAAGGTAGACTGCAAGAGGCTACCTACTACATATTTCACTTGTGGCAAGCCGGGACACAGGGCTACCTTCTGCCGTCAGGACAGAGCTCCTTCACAGTAGGGTTCTTCCCCTACAAGTGCTGAGAGGAGTGGACAGAGACCTCCTCAGTACCGAGTGCCGAGTCAGTAGCAACAGCAGTACCGGGCTCCAGGACACCCTGCTTCACACAGTACTGCACAGGGATCAGGCCGTGGCAGGGGACGTGGGGGTACTACTAACACCAAAGGAGTCCCGTCGAGAGTGTTTAAACATGAGGAGTGTTGATCAGCCAGCGGTACCTGAGACCACAGGTACTATCTGGATCCATGATTTATCTATGCGAGTTTTGTTTGATACGGGTGCTACACACTCCTTTATATCAGATGCATGCGTAGATAGGTTGTCCTTAGCTACGGTAGACGGTGTACCTTTTGTAGTTGGGTTACTTGATGGGGGTAAGATAAGAGGATCCCGAGAGATTCATGACTACCCTATTTATCTGGGAGATCGGGATTGGCTGGTAGATTTCCTAGTCATGCCCTTAGCACATGAGGACGTGATCTTAGGGATAGATTGGATGACGAGACATGGAGCGGTTCTAGACATTGGCAGGAGGACTGTGACTGTCGCCACTGAGGAAGGTCACAGAGTGATATTTCGAGGTTGGGACCTCGGAAAGTCCGGAACAGTTATCAGCGCAGTGAGAGCAGCGAGATTGATAACACAGGGTTGCGAGGCCTTCTGGTGTTATGCCATGAAGGAATGCAAGAGCCTGACCGTAGAGGAGATACTAGTTTCATGCGAGTTTGCAGATGTATTTAGTGACGATCTGCTAGGGTTACCCCCATAGAGGAGTGTTGATTTTAGCATTGAGTTAGAGCCGGGCACGAGACTGATCTCGAAGACCCGTACCGTATAGCACCGATAGAGGCTTGAGTTTAAGAAGTAGTTAGAGGAGTTAGCAGAGAAGGGCTTCATACGCCCTAGTGTTTCTCCCTGGGGAGCACCGGTATTGTTTGTGAGGAAGAAGGATGGATCGATGAGGCTATGCATTGATTACAGAGAGCTGAACAAGGTCACCATCAATAACAAGTATCCACTGCCTCACATAGATGATATGTTGGACCAGTTGCATGGAGTGTTAGTGTTTTTGAGGATAGACTTGAGGTCGGGTTATCACCAGCTGAGGGTGAGGGACCAGGACATATCTAAGACGGCATTCCGGACTAGGTATGGCCACTATGAGTTTGTAGTGATGTCATTCAGGCTCACTAATGCGCATGCGGTATTCATGGAGTTGATGAATGGGATTTTCATCGACTTCTTAGACCAGTTTGTCGTGGTCTTCATTGACGACATCCTAGTTTACTCTAGGAGTCGAGAGGAGCATGTCGGACACTTGAGGACAGTGTTACAGATTCTGTAGGATAGTCAGCTTTATGCTAAGCTGTCCAAGTGCGAGTTTTGGATGTCAGAGGTGGCTTTCCTAGGCCATGTGGTGACTGCTGAGGGGATTAATGTCGATCCGGCAAAGATCGAGTCAGTATCTTCTTGGCAAACTCCGAAGAATGTCAAGGAGGTTCGCAGCTTCCTCGGTTTGGCAGGTTACTACCGCCAGTTTGTGGAAGGGTTTTCCCTGATTGCCAGACCACTTGTCGGCCTTCTGAGGAAGACTACTCGGTTCGTTTGGTTTGAGCCGTGTCAGCGGAGCTTTGAGGAGCTGAAGAGGAGATTGACGTCTGCTCCGATTTTAGCACAGCCTGAGGGTACAGATGACTTTGTGGTATATAGTGACGCATCCAAGCTAGGCTTGGGGTAAGTCTTGATGCAGAGGGGTAAGGTCATAGCATATGCGTCTCGTCAGCTGAAGACATATGAGGAGAACTACCCCACACATGAACTAGAGTTAGCTGCAGTAGTCTATGCTCTTAAGATCTGGCATCACTATCTCTATGGGGCGACATGTCAGATCTTCACACACCATAAGAGTCTGAGATACATATTCACTCAGTGGGAGTTGAAGAACTGCCGGAGGCGGTGGCTAGAGTTGATCAAGGATTTTGACCTTGAGATTCTCTACCACCCCGGAAAGGTGAATGTAGTTGCTGATGCTTTGAGTCGGAAGACGCCTCAGGAGAAGGTGATAGCCCGGTTGACAGTACAGTCGCAGTTGTAGAGGGATTTGGCTTGGTCGGAGGTAGAGATTCAATTTCCAGATATAGTGCATCAATTGGCTACCTTGGAGTTACTTCCTGATCTGTTGGGTGAGATCCGACAGAAGCATGAGACCTGTCCGACTTTGACCAGGATCCGAGACAGAATGTCTCGAGATGAGGCACCTCAGTTCACTATTGGTGCTAATGGATGTTGAGACGTCAGGACCGTATTTGTGTACCATCAGACAGTGAGTTGAGACAACGGATATTGGGTGAGGCTCATGCTACACCATACTCAGTACATCCAGGAGCGAGCAAGATGTACAAGGATGTGAGGCGTTCCTTCTGGTGGGGTGGTTTGAAGTCCGACGTGGCTCGGTTTGTAGCTCAGTGTGCGACCTGTCGGCAGGTCAAGATTGAGCATCGTAGGTCCGGAGGAGAGCTCCACCCACTGCCAGTCCCACAGTGGAAGTGGGAGGATATCTCTATGGATTTTGTCACGGGATTGAGATTCAGCAGAGGTTTTGATGCTATTTGGGTGGTGGTTGGAACGTTTGACGAAGACCGCACGTTTCATTCTGATTAAGGAAACGTGGCCGGTAAGTCGTCTAGTTGAGGAGTTCACCACACACATTGTGAGACTCCATGGAGTACCGAGGACTATCGTCTCCGACAGGGATGGACGTTTCACCTCGAGATTTTGGCAGCAGGTACATACAACTTTGGGGACAAGTCTCCACTTTACCACTGCTTATCACCCACATACCGACAGTCAGTCTCAGAGGACCATCCAAACGTTAGAGGACATGTTGCGGGCCTGTGTACTGGATTGGGGACAGGTATGGCCAGATCACCTTCCCCTTGTAGAGTTTTGATAGCATGAATTATAGTCTATATTTTGGGGTTTGTTTAGACGTTTTATCTTTCATAATCTGCATGTTTGTATGTACATTATGTGATTTTACTACCATTTCATCTACCTTTGCGAGAATCGAGGTCTACACCTAGTTTCGTTGTAATTGCAGGTAATATGGTACGTATTGCATCAAAAAGGAGCAAAAGGAGTCAAGAGTCATTTGGAGCTACATTGAGGAGCAAAAAGGAATCCTTCAGGAAGCATAGCCATGATTAAAGATTTACTTTGGACCAGTTTTGAGAGATTCTACACTCAGTTATGATCACCTCGGTTGCCCAGAGATTCATCTCGACCGAGGCGATCCAGAGACACCGACTCGACCGAGGCGAACACCTAGGACGCGGCGAGAATATTTTATTCTTGGCTGAGATCTTTTAAAATTGGAAAGTGATCTTATATTTTTGGGCTGAGCTTCTAGAAGGAAGGAGATATACAGAATCATATATTTTACCTATTTTTATGGGAATATATCTTCTTAAGATTTATTATCTTTGGAGGTTTATTTTTCCTATAAAAAGGATTGGATTTTCCACAAATCCGATCATGCTTAGAGGCTGCAAACACCGCTTACAGTTAGAAAACCCGCTATCAGCGCAGCAGCCGCATCATACTCCAATTTGGGAGAGAGTTGAAGAACCTTTTTGAAGGTTGAAGGAAGATTTGAAGACTATAGCTTTATAGCTTTTTGGAGGGTTTTGTAAGATTGTCTTCAATTCCTTTCCTTGATTGTCTTGTCTTGTTGGATTATTATCCAAGGAACGATTTTGTGTGATATTTGATTCAGTTATTGAAGTGTTTTCATTAAATTCTTCTTTGTTCAAATATTCACCTTCTTCCCATATATTTAATACTTTCATTATGATGATGAGTGGCTAATTTCCTTGTGTGATTCTAGGGTGATTGGCTGAAGGTTGTGGGAAAAACAATGATAGAATGATCTTAATCACAGTAGGATCCTGAAAGTTCGAGTCTTTAACCTTAACCCTAAGCATCTCGTTCAGTCGATGAACATCTCGGCCGGGGTGGAAACTGTCTGACCGAGGTGGCTTATCCGATCCTTAACTGAGAGTTAATGTGTTAGAGTTTGCCAAATCCTATTCTTATTATACCTTTCTGGTTCAAAGCAAGCTTAGGATGAGACTTACCCGAGATTACATGCATACTTACAGGTTATTTGATTGAGAAAAACGTCGAAACCGAAAAAAAAAAAAAAAATGGTTTTAAAAAATTTTTTGACCTCGACCGGGACAGTTCTGGCAAAACGAGGTGTTTCACCTCGGTTGAACCAAGAACATCTCGACCGAGGTGGGTTAACTGAGAGTTTTCGAAAACGATTTTTGTGTTACTTATCTGGATATGATCTCAGTGAAGATCTTGTTTACTGACTGGTTTTAAATTCTTTATATGTTTGAAATGTTTTATAATATGTTTAAGTTGCTAAATGCTTTGTTTGAAATTATTGGCATGTTTAATATTTTGTTTTTATCCAAATTATGTTGAATTTGAAGGTTGACACCGCAGCATAAGTTCTCTCACATTCATCTTGGAAAGACCAAGGCAATTCATTCTCTTCTTCTTCTTCTTCTTGATCATGCTTAGCCCCTCATATACATTTTGCCTCCCTTTACCTATCCGGGAATTTGGAAGCAAGCGAAGTGGTGAAAGCAAGTCAAAAGTTGAGAAGTGGCTGAAAGTGAAAGTATTAGAAAGCAATAATAGGTTTGGGGAAGTCAATCATGAAGATGAGTAACTCGGCACCATTCACATAGCCGGGTGTTTGTGTCTTGCCAAAGTCGGATTGAGCGATATTCCTAACGGGTCATGGTATGTGCATCAAGGGTTTGACGCATCTCGAGAAATTGATGATTGCGGATTTCCTAGGCTTCGGTTATTGTGCACCTCTGTCCATGCATCCCAAAAAGTAAAGTAAAAAGAAAAAAGTGTGAAATAAGCAAAGCTTATTGGTGGAAGATGTTGCAAGTCAAAGTGAAAGTGAAGTTCATCCTTTTCCCGGATTCTAGCACCACATTACCTTACATGCATCCCTACCCTACACGTTTCTTGACCTTTCTTTTGGGAAGCCCTTGAGACCTTGAGCTTGTTGATTGACTTAGCGGTTTAAATCGGATTATACATGATTAATTTTGATAATTATGATTTATTATGCATTCTATGATTTTATGCAAAGATGAACAACTTTCCTATATTTATAAAATGTTTTGATCATATTGAGTTTTTAATTTCCAGGAAGTACTCTCTTAGAGTGATCTATGATAGTTGCACACCATAAAATGTTTTTGAAAGACTTTTCATTGATTTTCTTGACTTATAATCCATTCTATCTTGATTTCTATATGAGGAACTTGCTTAGGGACAAGCAAGGGCTAAGTATGGGGTATTTTGATAGCATGAATTATAGTCTATATTTTGGGGTTTGTTTGGACGTTTTATCTTTCATAATCTGCATGTTTGTATGTACATTATGTGATTTTACTACCATTTCATCTACCTTTGCGAGAATCGAGGTCTACACCTAGTTTCGTTGTAATTGCAGGTAATATGGTACGTTTTGCATCGAGAAGGAGCAAAAGGAGTCAAGAGTCATTTGGAGCTACATTGAGGAGCAAAAAGGAATCCTTCAGGAAGCATAGCCATGGATTAAAGATTTACTTTGGACCAGTTTTTGAGAGATTCTACACTCAGTTATGATCACCTCGGTTGCCCAGAGATTCATCTCGACCGAGGCGATCCAGAGACACCGACTCGACCGAGGCGAACACCTAGGACGCGGCGAGAATATTTTATTCTTGGCTGAGATCTTTTAAAATTGGAAAGTGATCTTATATTTTTGGGCTGAGCTTCTAGAAGGAAGGAGATATGCAGAATCATATATTTTACCTATTTTTATGGGAATATATCTTCTTAAGATTTCTTATCTTTGGAGGGTTATTTTTCCTATAAAAAGGGTTGGATTTTCCACAAATCCGATCATGCTTAGATGCTTAGAGGCTGCATACACCGCATACGATCTCGATTACAGCAAAGAATACGCAGCAGCCGCATCATACTCCAATTTGGGAGAGAGTTGAAGAACCTTTTTGAAGGTTGAAGGAAGATTTGAAGACTATAGCTTTATAGCTTTTTGGAGGGTTTTGTAAGATTGTCTTCAATTCCTTTCCTTGATTGTCTTGTCTAGTTGGATTATTATCCAAGGAACGATTTTGTGTGATATTTGATTCAGTTATTGAAGTGTTTTCATTAAATTCTTCTTTGTTCAAATATTTACCTTCTTCCCATATATTTAATACTTTCATTATGATGATGAGTGGCTAATTTCCTTGTGTGATTCTAGGGTGATTGGCTGAAGGTTGTGGGAAAAACAATGATAGAATGATCTTAATCACAGTAGGATCCTGAAAGTTCGAGTCTTTAACCTTAACCCTAAGCATCTCGTTCAGTCGATGAACATCTCGGCCGGGGTGGAAACTGGCTGACCGAGGTGGCTTATCCGATCCTTAACTGAGAGTTAATGTGTTAGAGTTTGCCAAATCCTATTCTTATTATACCTTTCTGGTTCAAAGCAAGCTTAGGATGAGACTTACCCGGTAATTCCTTAGTTTGTATACCAACGATCATAAGTGTAGGTAATAAAGGCTTGTCCTTTATTGGGGTTTGAGTGTGCTTCCATCCCATCTTTGTGAGTTAGCCTGAGACTTACCCGGTAAAGGTTGATTCTATTCCCTTAGATGGTGTGTTAGTTTGAGGTTATAGTTCTTTATCTTAATTCCTTGAGACTTACCCGGTAATAGGAGTTACGGTTTGGGATTAGTGTGTAGTGAGACTTACCCGGTGATCTACTCCACTTTAGAAACACCTTCCCCATGCAAAAACCTCAGCTTTGTCCGCTTATCTATAGATCTTGAGTTGGAACCACAACTAGATGCTTTAATCCCTAGAATTGCATGTTTGCTTATTTGACATCTTATTCATCTTTGATTGTATACTTGCTCTTGTGGTTAGCATTAACACTAGCATACCGTATTGGACTTTGTTTCACTAAGTCCCTGTGATCGACCCCTGGAATTTTCTTGCTTTTACTACGATTGACCCGTACACTGCGGGTTCGCATCCTTGTTTTAAGCTTAAGTCTAGGGTTATAAATTTAAAGCTTGCACACACCGTTTGGAGCGAACAAGTTTTTGGCGCCGTTGCCGGGGATCGGTTTAGGCCGAATTCGGTTATCGGTTGTCAAGCTTGGGAGCTTTGCTCTTGTTATTTGATATCTCTTTTGAGTGTTCTTGCAGGTTTGTGTTCTTAGGTACATACGAAGTTCTTGTTCCGGCAACGGAACATAGTTTCGCCAAAGAACAAGTTCTTGGCGCCGTTGCCGGGGACTTGGTCTAGACCGAGCCGGTACGGTTTGCTCTTGGGGCATTTGCCCCGTGTTGTCTTACCACTCTACTTGAGTGACTTTTGCAGGTTCTTTCTTAGGTATATGCGAAGAACCCGCACTGGAAAGGAAATCGTTCCTTACGATCCCGAACCGGAAAAGACATACAAACGACGCTTAAGAGAAGCGAAGATGGCCCAACAAGACGATCACGATCTTTTGGCCCAATTGAGAGAGACGCAGGAGCAGCTACGTCTCAGTAAAGAAGAACTAAGGCAGGAAAAAGAAGAGAATCAGGCCAGGAATGCAGCAATCGAAGCTGAGATTGCAGCAATTCGGAACCAGATTCAACCTCGACCGATGCAGGATCCAGTAATTGATCCTCGACCGAGGCAAGTCCCAGTTCCTGACGCCCCGGCCGATATGCATCCACTTCGGATGCCAGTCCGAGATGTTCTTCTTGCAGGAATTCCACAAACCCTAGGTCAAAGGATGGACCCTAATCAACAGCTGAGGCGTCCAGGAGTGAACCTAGGAGATCCAGCGGACCATGACTACGAACTTCGACCACAAGTTCTAGCGATGATTCGCCAATGTCAATTCGGAGGGCTAGAGAAGGAGTCGCCGCATCAACATCTTCAAAACTACGAGATCTTGATGGAGACCTTGCGACCTCCCAGAATTGAAAATAACAACTACAAGCTAAGACCTTTCTACTTTTCTCTTAAAGATAGAGCTCTTACTTGGTATCAATCTCTTCCTGCAGGAAAGATCAGCACATGGGAAGAGATGACTACGGAATTCTTGACCAAATTCTTTCCCCCCTCAAAGACTGCTGAAATGAGAGGGAAGATCAATGCTTTCATCATGAAGGACAAGGAGAGTTTGTCCAAATCATGGGAGCGGTTCAAGGATATCCTTTTGGATTGCCCACATCATGGGATTCCAAAGATCGAGTTGTTGGAGATCTACTTCAAAGGGCTGGACGGAAACACCCAGTTTAATCTCCAACTACTCTCCGCCGGCACATTTATGGATATGGCGGTTGACGAGGCTTGGGATTTCATTGAGAAGCAAGCCTTGCACATGGAGAAGTACACCCACCAAGGAGCTGAAGGTGGAGTTAAAAGAGTCAACTTTCAAGAGACTCAAACCAACAACAACCAATTCACGTCCTTGAAGAACGACGTGAAGCAATTGAAGGAGCTATTGATGGCTCAAACTAAGCAGGAAGAGCAAGGGCAAAGGAACAACAACAACAACAAGAACGGGTACCGTAACAACAACAACGGACCCCGAAACAACAACTACAACAACAATAGAGGATCCAATAGCAACAATTGGAGAGCGAATAATAACCAAAACAACGGTAACAATTATTCAAACCCCAACTCTAATGATTCCTCTAACCCTTTCCTCTCTCCTCCTTCTTCTTCTTCTACTCCATTGAAGAGCCAAGGGCAAGGATCAAGTTCGTCTCAGCCGGAAAAGAAGGACGCAGTCCTGGAGGCAATCTTGATCAAGCTTAGTGCTATGGAGAATTCTATGACTTCATTTTCGAGGGCCCAAAAGTCCTTCGAACAACAACTTGCTAATAGGGCGAATGAAGCGCCAAGAGATCCAGGGAAGCTTCCAGCAAAGACGGAAACTAACCCTAAGGGCCAGTGCATGGCCATCACGACGAGGAGTGGACTCAAAACCACAGATCCAGTACCTCGCTCGACGCAGACCACCTCGGTCCAGATCCAGTCGAAGAACACCTCGACCGAGATGCCAACCGAGGCGGTGCAACAGAAAGCAGGAGGAACAACTGAAGCCTATGTTCCACCTCCTGCATATAAACCACCACTTCCATTTCCCCAGTCCAGAGCCAGAGCACATCTTGACAAGCACTTTGGTAAGTTCCTTGACTTGATGAATAAGCTCCATATTAATATCCCTTTCCTTGATGCTATTTTAGGTATGCCCGCCTACGGGAAGTTCTTAAAAGAGATCCTATCAAGGAAGAGGAAGCTGGAGGATGTTGGTGAAGTTAGGATGACATCTAAGTCTTCGGAGCTTATAAAGATCATGAAGGAGAAGATGCCACCTAAGTTGAGAGATCCCGGCTCATTTTGCATTCCCATTCAAGTTGGGGATGTCACTTGTGAAGCCTTATGTGATCTAGGAGCCAGCGTGAGCATCATTCCGCTGGAGCTATGCATTAAGATCGGTCTTGGAGAGCCCAAGCCGGTCAAGATTCGACTTTACATGGCGGATCGCTCCATCACCCATCCCGTGGGCATTTTGGAAGACGTTCCGGTCAAGTTAGGTAACTTCTATCTACCCATAGATTTTGTCGTACTTGACATTCCCGCAGATTATCCTGTTCCTATCATTCTCGGGAGGCCATTTCTAGCAACTTCGGGTTGCAATGTGGATTGCAAGAACGCCAAGTTGAAATTCAACGTTGGTGGCGATGAGGTGGAGTTCGCACTACTTGCAGCCATGAAAGGGGAGCAAATAACTGATGATATCTTCAACATCTACGATGAAGAGGAATCAAGAGAATCGGTGAGCTCTATCCTTATTAAAGATCCACTCGAAAGAGTTATAAGCTTCAGTTTAATGGAGGAAGGTATAGATGCTTCTTGTGATGCAGATATACGAAGCTTAAAAGCACTGGAAGAGGATCCAGGAGCCATGACTGAGAAGCTGATCCAGGAAACGAAGATTTCCAGCCTCGGATCCAGTAGCAGTACCTCGACCGAGGCACTTTCTGGACTGAGCGAGGCGTCTGAAGAACACCTCGGTCAACGCCTTTGCGCCTCGACCGAGATCGACAGAGAGACAATGTCAACTGAGATTGCTGAGAATGACAATTTTTCTACTCCCTTCTCTGACATTCACCCACAGTTGGCGGATCATTCTCTCCACCAACTTTCTGATAATAAAGGTCCTTGGTATGCTGATATTGTGAATTATCTTGTTTGCCAGGAAATACCACCCGGATTGACGTACTCCCAAAAGAAGAGATTCTTCAAGGAGGTACGACATTACTACTGGGATGAGCCGCTTCTATTCAAGCGCGGACCGGATGGGATGCTTCGAAGGTGCATTCCGGAAGACGAAGTTAATAGCGTCATAAAGCATTGTCACTCACTTCCATGTGGAGGGCATGCTAGCACCGATAAAACATGCGCCAAGGTATTGCGTTCCGGTTTCTTTTGGCCTACACTATTTAAGGATGTGCAATCTTTTGTTGTTTCTTGTGATGCATGCCAAAGAACAGGGAACCTATCAAGGAGGAACGAGATGCCACTTAACAACATCCAAGAAGTGGAAATCTTTGATGTATGGGGGATTGACTTCATGGGACCTTTCCCATCCTCCGGAGGAAACCTCTACATTCTCCTTGCAGTGGATTACGTCTCTAGATGGGTCGAAGCCATCGCTTCTCCCACTAACGACGCCAAGGTGGTTGTGAAGTTCTTGAATAGAACTATCTTTCCACGATTTGGAACTCCACGCATCATCATCAGCGATGGAGGAACGCATTTCATCAACCGGAAGTTTAAGGCACTTCTATCGAAGTATGGGGTAACCCACAAGGTATCAACCGCTTATCACCCTCAAACTAGTGGACAGGTCGAGATCTCAAACAGAGAAATCAAAGCAATTTTGGAGAAGACCGTCTCTAGGACGAGGAAGGATTGGTCCATGAAATTAGACGATGCTCTTTGGGCGTACAGGACCGCATTCAAGACTCCCATAGGCACCACCCCTTATAATTTGGTGTATGGGAAATCTTGCCACTTGCCCGTTGAGTTGGAGCACAAAGCATATTGGGCTATCAAATGGTTGAACTTTGACATTAAGGAGGCTGGTGAGAAGCGACTATTGGAACTTAACGAGCTGGAAGAGCTGCGTTTGAACGCCTACGAGAATGCCAAGATCTACAAGGAAAGGACGAAGAGATGGCATGACAAGCGTATCGTTCCAAAGGAGCTTAACGAAGGAGACTTAGTTCTACTCTTCAACTCCCGCCTCCGTCTTTTTCCAGGTAAGTTGAAATCTAGATGGACCGGACCTTACGTTGTGAAACATATCTTCCCTCATGGTGCAGTTGAGATATGGGGCGAAACTAGCGGAAGCTTCAAGGTCAACGGTCATAGACTTAAGAAGTACCAACCGGAAACGCCGGTTGAGGAGGTCGCACCGATCTACCTCCTTTGAGACGCACTATGGTCCAGCTAGCGACCTTAAATCAAGCGCTTCTTGGGAGGCAACCCAAGGTATTGCATTCTTTCCCGTTTTCTAGTCTAGTTTAGATAGTTTTCGTTTTTGCTTTGCTTTGCTTTTGGTGTTTTAGACAGATAACAGGAAGGAGCACTCCAGAAAAGGGAGAAGTTCGAGATTTTGAGGAAGAAAGAAGCACCTCGGTCACTGTCAGAACACCTCGACCGAGTTGATTCTTGAAGCAACCGAGGCGACTAGGGTTTCTGCAGAACCGCCTCGGTCCGTACCACCTCGGTCCAGTCGAGACCATCTCGACCGAGGTGACAGCAGATCCAGTAACAGTATAAAAAGGGGAAAAAATTACTTTTCACTTTTTTTACTTCGTTTCGACCGCGGCGCACAGAATCGCCTCGCTCCCTCATTTCTCGCTCGTTTTCGAAGATTTCCGCTTCCAAACCGAGATTAAAGAGTAGAGGAGTCGATTACTACAACAGATCTGCAAGAAATTTGAGCGATTCGACCAAAACGAGGTAAAAACGTTCGAAAACCTAACTCGTTCGTTTTCTGCTATTTGGGCTTTGGTTGCCCTTGTTTCTGTTGAGAAAAGGCATAAGTACCCCTTAGGAAGCAATTGTAGTGATTTTGGGGGGAAAAGAACTGAAAATCAGAGAATAGAAATCGACACTGCTACGCCTCGGTCCGGTCGAACTGCATCTCGACCGAGGTGGGTTAACTGAGAGTTTTCGAAAACGATTTTTGTGTTACTTATCTGGATATGATCTCAGTGAAGATCTTGTTTACTGACTGGTTTTAAATTCTTTATATGTTTGAAATGTTTTATGATATGTTTAAGTTGCTAAATGCTTTGTTTGAAATTATTGGCATGTTTAATACTTTATTTTTATCCAAATTATGTTGAATTTGAAGGTTGACACCGCAGCATAAGTTCTCTCACGTTCTTCTTGGAAAGACCAAGGCAATTCATTCTTCTTCTTCTTCTTCTTCTTGATCATGCTTAGCCCCTCATATACATATTGCCTCCCTTTACCTATCCGGGAATTTGGAAGCAAGCGAAGTGGTGAAAGCAAGTCAAAAGTTGAGAAGTGGCTGAAAGTGAAAGTGTTAGAAAGCAATAATAGGTTTGGGGAAGTCAATCATGAAGATGAGTAACTCGGCACCATTCACATAGCCGGGTGTTTGTGTCTTGCCAAAGTCGGATTGAGCGATATTCCTAACGGGTCATGGTATGTGCATCAAGGGTTTGACGCATCTCGAGAAATTGATGATTGCGGATTTCCTAGGCTTCGGTTATTGTGCACCTCTATCCATGCATCCCAAAAAGTAAAGTAAAAGAGAAAAAAGTGTGAAATAAGCAAAGCTTATTGGTGGAAGATGTTGCAAGTCAAAGTGAAAGTAAAGTTCATCCTTTTCCCGGATTCTAGCACCACATTACCTTACATTCATCCCTACCCTACACGTTTCTTGACCTTTTCTTTTGGGAAGCCCTTGAGACCTTGAGCTTGTTGATTGACTTAGCGGTTTAAATCGGATTATACATGATTAATTTTGATAATTATGATTTATTATGCATTCTATGATTTTATGCAAAGATGAACAACTTTCCTATATTTATAAAATGTTTTGATCATATTGAGTTTTTAATTTCCAGGAAGTACTCTCTTAGAGTGATCTATGATGATTGCACACCATAAAAATGTTTTTGAAAGACTTTTCATTGATTTTCTTGACTTATAATCCATTCTATCTTGATTTCTATATGAGGAACTTGCTTAGGGACAAGCAAGGGCTAAGTATGGGGTATTTTGATAGCATGAATTATAGTCTATATTTTGGGGTTTGTTTAGACGTTTTATCTTTCATAATCTGCATGTTTGTATGTACATTATGTGATTTTACTACCATTTCATCTACCTTTGCGAGAATCGAGGTCTACACCTAGTTTCGTTGTAATTGCAGGTAATATGGTACGTTTTGCATCAAAAAGGAGCAAAAGGAGTCAAGAGTCATTTGGAGCTACATTGAGGAGCAAAAAGGAATCCTTCAGGAAGCATAGCCATGATTAAAGATTTACTTTGGACCAGTTTTGAGAGATTCTACACTCAGTTATGATCACCTCGGTTGCCCAGAGATTCATCTCGACCGAGGCGATCCAGAGACACCGACTCGACCGAGGCGAACACCTAGGACGCGGCGAGAATATTTTATTCTTGGCTGAGATCTTTTAAAATTGGAAAGTGATCTTATATTTTTGGGCTGAGCTTCTAGAAGGAAGGAGATATACAGAATCATATATTTTACCTATTTTTATGGGAATATATCTTCTTAAGATTTATTATCTTTGGAGGTTTATTTTTCCTATAAAAAGGATTGGATTTTCCACAAATCCGATCATGCTTAGAAGCCGCTTACACCGAAATACAGGCTGCATACACCCGCTATCAGCGCAGCAGCCGCATCCTACTCCAATTTGGGAGAGAGTTGAAGAACCTTTTTGAAGGTTGAAGGAAGATTGAAGACTATAGCTTCATAGCTTTTTGGAGGGTTTTGTAAGATTGTCTTCAATTCTTTTCCTTGTTGTCTTGTCTAGTTGGATTATTATCCAAGGAACGATTTTGTGTGATATTTGATTCAGTTATCGAAGTGTTTTCATTAAATTCTTCTTTATTCAAATATTCACCTTCTTCCCATATATTTAATACTTTCATTATGATGATGAGTGGCTAATTTCCTTGTGTGATTCTAGGGTGATTGGCTGAAGGTTGTGGGAAAAACAATGATAGAATGATCTTAATCACAGTAGGATCCTGAAAGTTCGAGTCTTTAACCTTAACCCTAAGCATCTCGTTCAGTCGATGAACATCTCGGCCGGGGTGGAAACTGGCTGACCGAGGTGGCTTATCCGATCCTTAACTGAGAGTTAATGTGTTAGAGTTTGCCAAATCCTATTCTTATTATACCTTTCTGGTTCAAAGCAAGCTTAGGATGAGACTTACCCGGTAATTCCTTAGTTTGTATACCAACGATCATAAGTGTAGGTAATAAAGGCTTGTCCTTTATTGGGGTTTGAGTGTGCTTCCATCCCATCTTTGTGAGTTAGCCTGAGACTTACCCGGTAAAGGTTGATTCTATTCCCTTAGATGGTGTGTTAGTTTGAGGTTATAGTTCTTTATCTTAATTCCTTGAGACTTACCCGGTAATAGGAGTTACGGTTTGGGATTAGTGTGTAGTGAGACTTACCCGGTGATCTACTCCACTTTAGAAACACCTTCCCCATGCAAAAACCTCAGCTTTGTCCGCTTATCTATAGATCTTGAGTTGGAACCACAACTAGATGCTTTAATCCCTAGAATTGCATGTTTGCTTATTTGACATCTTATTCATCTTTGATTGTATACTTGCTCTTGTGGTTAGCATCAACACTAGCATACCGTATTGGACTTTGTTTCACTAAGTCCCTGTGATCGACCCCTGGAATTTTCTTGCTTTTACTACGATTGACCCGTACACTGCGGGTTCGCATCCTTGTTTTAAGCTTAAGTCTAGGGTTATAAATTTAAAGCTTGCACACACCGTTTGGAGCGAACAAGATGCTTAGGGTTAAGGTTAAAGACTCGAACTTTCAGGATCCTACTGTGATTAAGATCATTCTATCATTGTTTTTCCCACAACCTTCAGCCAATCACCCTAGAATCACACAAGGAAATTAGCCACTCATCATCATAATGAAAGTATTAAATATATGGGAAGAAGGTGAATATTTGAACAAAGAAGAATTTAATGAAAACACTTCAATAACTGAATCAAATATCACACAAAATCGTTCCTTGGATAATAATCCAACAAGACAAGACAATCAAGGAAAGGAATTGAAGACAATCTTACAAAACCCTCCAAAAAGCTATAAAGCTATAGTCTTCAAATCTTCCTTCAACCTTCAAAAAGGTTCTTCAACTCTCTCCCAAATTGGAGTATGATGCGGCTGCTGCGTATTCTTTGCTGTAATCGAGATCGTATGCGGTGTATGCAGCCTCTAAGCATCATCGGATTTGTGGAAAATCCAACCCTTTTTATAGGAAAAATAACCCTCCAAAGATAAGAAATCTTAAGAAGATATTATCCCATAAATATAGGTAAAATATATGATTCTGCATATCTCCTTCCTTCCAGAAGCCCAGCCCAAAAATATAAGATCACTTTCCAATTTTAAAAGATCTCAGCCAAGAATAAAATATTCTCGCCGCGTCCTAGGTTTTCGCCTCGGTCGAGTCGGCTTCTCTGGATCGCCTCGGTCGAGATGAATCTCTGGGCAACCGAGGTGATCATAACTGAGTGTAGAATCTCTCAAAAACTGGTCCAAAGTAAATCTTTAATCCATGGTTGTGCTTCCTGAAGGATTCCTTTTTGCTCCTCAATGTAGCTCCAAATGACTCTTGACTCCTTTTGCTCCTTTTTGATGCAAAACGTACCATATTACCTGCAATTACAACGAAACTAGGTGTAGACCTCGATTCTCGCAAAGGTAGATGAAATGGTAGTAAAATCACATAATGTACATACAAACATGCAGATTATGAAAGATAAAACGTCCAAACAAACCCCAAAATATAGACTATAATTCATGCTATCAACTTCCTTCTTCACAACCTCTTTCATGATCGGATTTAACCGTCTTTGAGGTTCCCGTGAAGTCTTATGATTATCCTCCATTAGAATTCTATGCATGCAGAAAGAGGGTTTAATGCCAATAAGATCATCCGTGGTGTAACCTATGGCTTTTCGATGCTTTCTCAGGACATGCATTAGTTTAGTTAATTCAGAATCGGAGAGGGAAGCGCTAACAATAACGGGATAAGTAGAATCCGGCCCAAGAAAGATATACCTCAAGTGACTAGGGAGTTGTTTAAGCTCCACAACTGGGGGTGCTTTCTGGGAGGGATCTGTGCTTCCTCTTTCCAGTGGAGTGGTGTCAGAAACTGGACTAGATGCAGTCTTAGTTTGAATCGTCTCGCTGTCGACCTCGGTCGAGGCGCAAAGGCGTTGACCGAGGTGTTCTTCAGACGCCTCGCTCTGTCCAGAAAGTGCCTCGGTCGAGGTACTGCTACTGGATCCGAGGCTGGAAATCTTCGTTTCCTGGATCAGCTTCTCAGTTTTAGCTCCTGGATCCTCTTCCAGTGCCTTTAAGCTCCGTATATCTGCATCACAAGAAGCATCTATACCTTCCTCCATTAAACTGAAGCTAATAACTCTTTCGAGTGGATCATTAATAAGGATGGAGCTCACCAATTCTCTTGATTCTTCTTCATCGTAGATGTTGAAGATATCATCGGTTAGTTGCTCCCCTTTCATAGCTGCGAGTAGTGCGAACTCCACCTCATCACCGCCAACGTTGAATTTCAACTTGGCGTTCTTGCAATCCACATTGCAACCCGAAGTTGCTAGAAATGGTCTCCCGAGAATGATAGGAACCGGATAATCTGCGGGAATGTCAAGTACGACAAAATCTATGGGTAGATAGAAGTTACCTAACTTGACCGGAACGTCCTCCAAAATGCCCACGGGATGGGTGATGGAGCGATCCGCCATGTAAAGTCGAATCTTGACCGGCTTGGGCTCTCCAAGACCGATCTTAATGCATAGCTCCAGCGGAATGATGCTCACGCTGGCTCCTAGATCGCAAAGGGCTTCACAAGTGACATCCCCAACTTGAATGGGAATGCAAAATGAGCCGGGATCTCTCAACTTAGGTGGCATCTTCTCCTTCATGATCTTTATAAGCTCCGAAGACTTAGATGTCATCCTAACTTCACCAACATCCTCCAGCTTCCTCTTCCTTGATAGGATTTCTTTTAAGAACTTCCCGTAGGCGGGCATACCTAAAATAGCATCAAGGAAAGGGATATTAATATGGAGCTTATTCATCAAGTCAAGGAACTTACCAAAGTGCTTGTCAAGATGTGCTCTGGCTCTGGACTGGGGGAATGGAAGTGGTGGTTTATATGCAGGAGGTGGAACATAGGCTTCAGTTGTTCCTCCTGCTTTCTGTTGCACCGCCTCGGTTGGCATCTCGGTCGAGGTGTTCTTCGACTGGATCTGGACCGAGGTGGTCTGCGTCGAGCGAGGTACTGGATCTGTGGTTTTGAGTCCACTCCTCGTCGTGATGGCCATGCACTGGCCCTTAGGGTTAGTTTCCGTCTTTGCTGGAAGCTTCCCTGGATCTCTTGGCGCTTCATTCGCCCTATTAGCTGATAGCATGAATTATAGTCTATATTTTGGGGTTTGTTTAGACGTTTTATCTTTCATAATCTGCATGTTTGTATGTACATTATGTGATTTTACTACCATTTCATCTACCTTTGCGAGAATCGAGGTCTACACCTAGTTTCGTTGTAATTGCAGGTAATATGGTACGTTTTGCATCAAAAAGGAGCAAAAGGAGTCAAGAGTCATTTGGAGCTACATTGAGGAGCAAAAAGGAATCCTTCAGGAAGCATAGCCATGATTAAAGATTTACTTTGGACCAGTTTTGAGAGATTCTACACTCAGTTATGATCACCTCGGTTGCCCAGAGATTCATCTCGACCGAGGCGATCCAGAGACACCGACTCGACCGAGGCGAACACCTAGGACGCGGCGAGAATATTTTATTCTTGGCTGAGATCTTTTAAAATTGGAAAGTGATCTTATATTTTTGGGCTGAGCTTCTAGAAGGAAGGAGATATACAGAATCATATATTTTACCTATTTTTATGGGAATATATCTTCTTAAGATTTATTATCTTTGGAGGTTTATTTTTCCTATAAAAAGGATTGGATTTTCCACAATTCGAGAGGCCGCTTACACCGAAATACAGGCTGCATATACCCGCTATCAGCGCAGCAGCCGCATCATACTCCAATTTGGGAGAGAGTTGAAGAACCTTTTTGAAGGTTGAAGGAAGATTTGAAGACTATAGCTTTATAGCTTTTTGGAGGGTTTTGTAAGATTGTCTTCAATTCCTTTCCTTGATTGTCTTGTCTTGTTGGATTATTATCCAAGGAACGATTTTTGTGTGATATTTGATTCAGTTATTGAAGTATTTTCATTAAATTCTTCTTTGTTCAAATATTCACCTTCTTCCCATATATTTAATACTTTCATTATGATGATGAGTGGCTAATTTCCTTGTGTGATTCTAGGGTGATTGGCTGAAGGTTGTGGGAAAAACAATGATAGAATGATCTTAATCACAGTAGGATCCTGAAAGTTCGAGTCTTTAACCTTAACCCTAAGCATCTCGTTCAGTCGATGAACATCTCGGCCGGGGTGGAAACTGGCTGACCGAGGTGGCTTATCCGATCCTTAACTGAGAGTTAATGTGTTAGAGTTTGCCAAATCCTATTCTTATTATACCTTTCTGGTTCAAAGCAAGCTTAGGATGAGACTTACCCGGTAATTCCTTAGTTTGTATACCAACGATCATAAGTGTAGGTAATAAAGGCTTGTCCTTTATTGGGGTTTGAGTGTGCTTCCATCCCATCTTTGTGAGTTAGCCTGAGACTTACCCGGTAAAGGTTGATTCTATTCCCTTAGATGGTGTGTTAGTTTGAGGTTATAGTTCTTTATCTTAATTCCTTGAGACTTACCCGGTAATAGGAGTTACGGTTTGGGATTAGTGTGTAGTGAGACTTACCCGGTGATCTACTCCACTTTAGAAACACCTTCCCCATGCAAAAACCTCAGCTTTGTCCGCTTATCTATAGATCTTGAGTTGGAACCACAACTAGATGCTTTAATCCCTAGAATTGCATGTTTGCTTATTTGACATCTTATTCATCTTTGATTGTATACTTGCTCTTGTGGTTAGCATTAACACTAGCATACCGTATTGGACTTTGTTTCACTAAGTCCCTGTGATCGACCCCTGGAATTTTCTTGCTTTTACTACGATTGACCCGTACACTGCGGGTTCGCATCCTTGTTTTAAGCTTAAGTCTAGGGTTATAAATTTAAAGCTTGCACACACCGTTTGGAGCGAACAAGTTTTCATATAATAACAGTTGGCACGCGTCTATTAGGATGGCTCCTTATGAGGCTCTGTACGGGCGGAGATGCCGTACCCCGTTGTGCTGGGATGAGCCTAGCAGAGCTAATGGAGTAGCTCCAGATCAAATACAAGATGACATCGCCCGGCTTGCCTTGGTCCGAGAGTGGATGTTAGCAGCTCAGAGTCGTCAGAAATCCTACGCCGACAAGAGGCGTCGACCTCTAGAGTTTAGAGTAGGTGTATAGGTGTGGTTGAGAGTGTCACCGACGATAGGCGTCCGGCGTTTCGGCATTAAGGGGAAGCTGAGTCCCCGATATGTTGGACCATTTGAGATCTTGGAGAGAGTCGGAGAGGTTGCCTACCGATTAGCACTGCCACCGAGATTGGAGGGGGTCCATCCGGTCTTTCATGTATCTCATATGAGAGAGTATATACCGGACCCGAGGCACGTCATCATCCATGAGGATCTGATAGTTGAGCCTGACCATACTTTTGTGGTGTACCCAGTAGCCGTCCTTGAGCGCAGTACTAGACGTCTGCGGTCCAAGGAGATACCGATGTTGAGGATCCAGTGGTCTAGACAAGGAGCCGATGACGCTACTTGGGAGACAAACGAGAGTATTAGACGTAGCTATCCTGAGTTCTTTGCGGAGTTAGCCGCTACTTCTGTACTGACGGGTTAGTACTCAGATTTGTGTATGACTTTTGTGATTATATATTTGGTTGAATGATTATGTTTTATGTGTTACTTGATTGATGATTGAGTAGTCTTGTATGTTAGAAAGGGAGAGGGAAGATTACTTTATAGTTAACGAGTTAAATCCATTAAATTGTAAGAGACACAGGATAAATACTTTAGTCTAAGTTTCGGGACGAAACTTAATCTAAGGGGGTAATATCCGGAATTTTTATTCCGTTTAATTCCGTAGCAAACCGGACTTCGATCTGTTGTTTGTTTTCTTTTCTTTTCTACCTAGTCGTACACAATATCTCAAATTCTATCATTTTCGATCCGTTGTTTGCAGGGCAAAATCTTTACACAATCGACAGATTCATAGACGCAGCCAAAAAATCGACCCTTCGTAGATAAATCGACCGATTTTCTCGAAGAACTGCCCGATTTTTGTTGCTTCTGGAATGGGATCCCTTCGTAGGTCTGCATGATTTTTGCTTCCAAGGAGAGGTTCTTCCTTTCAGCCTTCTCAACCTGCTCCACCACCGCCTACTAGACTTCCGGTCATCCAAGAAAAACACAAAAAGAGGTACGACCGTCTTTCGACTTGCCCCATTATTCCTCCTCAATATTTAGTGATTGATGAACTAGATGTGCTGAATGTTGGAGAAGATTTAGAATGGGTGATTGAAAGGACAGGTTTAACTGGTTTTGTACGGATTAGAGAGGACGCTATTACGCTAGAAACGTATAGCACAGAAGTCTTAAATTTATAACTCAATATATTTTCCTAACTCCTAGCGAACCCACAGTGTATGGGTCGTTTTGTAGCAAGGATAGTATTTCGAGGTCGAACACAAAGACTAAGGTGAAATCGAATCAAATAAATGATTATGGATAGTGCAAATCTAGTCTAAGAGAAGAGAAAGGAATAAAGAAATGAAAATCATAATGTTTTTGGGTTGGTTTTGTGGTGATCAAACAAGATCATAATTTATGCAAGATTATAAAACAAACTAACAAATCTAGCTAGCAACATAAACAAGCAACACAAACACGAGATATGTGATCAAAGAGAGTAAAGCGGATTCTAGGGATTAGGAATTCCGGTTATGGCATTGAACTCAAGCTTCTAATCAACCTTGGACTAGCTATGGTATGTTGGGAAGGAATGTTTCTGAATTGGGATCAATCACCGGGTAGCTCTCATGATCCTCTAATCCCGCAACTAAGGTCCTATCATCGGGTAAGTCTCTAGGAGCCTAAGGTTGGGAAATCTACGCAAACCAGATTGCTATCTAGGGATCTAACCTCTCCTCACCGGGTAAGTCTCGGGAAGGTAAGTCCTAAACATCAATCCTAGCACATTCAGTCCAATAGCGGCTTGTGAGGCTCACTACTGCCTATAGTTCATCATCTTTGGTACCTAAGATCAAGAATCGCTGGGTAGGTCTCTCCTCTCACTTAGTTTGCTAGCATTAGGTCACCCTAGGCTAGATTAAGCTTAACAAACACTAGGATTTCAACAATCTAACATCCTAACATTCAGATTTATCAATACAAGCATAACAGAGAAAATCACGGGCAGTTCATCATAAACCACGGCCGTGGAAAGGGCAAGAACAGACCCTGATTTGTAACTAGGTTAGGTTCGAGCAAGCAAATCATTCAAGGATACATTTAAGTCTGTTCTATCATAGTCCAAACCATAACCATCATTCCATTACCCTAGAATCACTACTATTTAGCCAACAACAAGCATTTTAACATTCAAACTCAATAAGCAACCATTCATGGCTTCCATAGCAAGAAAATGAAAGAAAGAGAAAGGAAACAAGTAAACACAAGTAAACCAAGCTGAAAAAATGTTTAAGAAAGACTTACAATCCTTCAAAAGAAGGTCTAAATCGTTCCTTACAAATCCTTGCAAATGTCTTCAACAAGTTCACTCCAAAAATCCCTCAAAAACTCTAAAAACCCTAAGACTAGTGTTGTTCTTCTTGTTCCCCCAAATGAGAGTGTTTTCTTCCCCTCAAGAGTAGTCTCCAATGGAGTGATGTGTAATGAGAGTGTGTGAGAGGATGTGTGAGAGAATCCTCTAGCATAAGCCTGTTGGACCACTTATATCCTCCATCAAGGGCAAGAGTCGGTTATGGAGGACAGCTGTCACAGCTGTCCAAAGAAAACCACGGCCAAAACCACGGGCGTGGAAATGGCCTCTGGGCCGTGGTTTTGGTGAAACAGCTCTCTTTTGATCGTTAAGCCATGAGTTGGTGCAAGGCATGCACCAACAAGGTCCTATGTGTTCTTCTTAGCTCCTAGCTTGCTTCTTAATGAGTCCGGAAGTGTGTCATCACGAGGAATGATCCTCGAATGTATCGATTAAGCTCCAAAAGCTCCCCAAAATACCTACAAAACCGACAATAGTTCGTGTAGATGTCTATCTCGACAATACGCATGATTTAAACGTAAATGTCATGAACTAATGCCAAACTATGCATGAATAACGGGAAAACTATCTAAATGGATGCCTAAACTAACGTCATAAATCGTGTTATCAAAATACCCCATACTTAAGATTTGCTCGTCCCCGAGCAAGATCCAACTATAGGCTAAGCGATGACATGATTTATGAATGCAAAAAAAAAACAGAAAATCTTTTGGAATTATGCTTCTAAAATTGGATCACCTTCATAGTCATGTTTCATGGTAATGGACAAGCAATCATGCATCAAATGAATGAAGGCATGGAAAGACAATTATACTTAACTAGAAAGCATGCATGAAAGGTGAAAGTGAAGAAGTCAAGATGATCACGAGTATATCCAATCTAGATCACTAAGTCTTACACACATGCAAATAGGTCACAAGGACTTAGGAAAGAAGAGGCCAAGAAACGTTGTGAATAGGTGGGAATTTTTCTAGGTCATGTGATGTGATAGCATGAATTATAGTCTATATTATGAGGTTTGTTTGGACGTTTTATCTTTCATAATCTGCATGTTTGTATGTACATTATGTGATTTTGCTACCATTTCATCTACCCTTGCGAGAATCGAGGTCTACACCTAGTTTCGTTGTAATTGCAGGTAATATGGTACGTTTTGCATCAAAAAGGAGCAAAAGGAGTCATGAGTCATTTGGAGCTAACATCCAGGGAGCATAGCCATGGATTAAAGATTTACTTTGGAGCAGATTCAAGAGATTTCACATTCTGTCGTGACTCACCTCGGTTGACCATTGATTCACCTCGACCGAGGCGATCCAGAGACGCCGACTCGACCGAGGCGAACACCTAGGACGCGGCGAGAATATTTTATTCTTGGATGAGATCTTTTAAAATTGGAAAGTGATCTTATATTTTTTGGGCTTGGCTTCTGGAAGGAAGGAGATATGCAGAATCATATATTTTACCTATTTTTATGGGAAGATATCTTTCTAAGATTTATTATCTTTGGAGGGTTATTTTCCTATAAAAAGGGTCGGATTTCCCATAATTCCGGCATCCGCTATCAGCGCAAGATCCGCTATCAGCACAAGATCACGCTATACCGTCGATCAGGGTTTATAGCATACGCAGCAACAGCTTACTCCAGTTGGGAGTTTCGAAGAACCTTTTTGAAGGTTAAAGGAAGATTGAAGTTCATAGCTTTTATAGCTTTTTGGAGGGTTTTTGTAAGATTGTCTTCAATTCCCTCATTGATTGTCTTGTCTTGTTGGATTGCTATCCAAGGAACGCTTTGTTGTGATATTTGATTCAGTTATTGAAGTCTTTTCATTAAATTCTTCTTTGTTCAAATATTCACCTTTTTCCCATATATTTAATACTTTCATTATGATGATGAGTGGCTAATTTCCTTGTGTGATTCTAGGGTGATTAGCTGAAGGTTGTGGGAAAAACAATGATAGAATAATCTTAGATTCCAGTAGGATCCTGAAAGTTCGAGTCTTTAACCTTAACCCTAAGCATCTCGTTCGGTTGATGAACATCTCGGCCGGGGTGGAATTCTTCTGACCGAGGTGACTTATCCGAACCTAAACAGAAAGTTAAGCGTTAGAGTTTGCTAAATCCTATTCTTATTACACCTTCCTGGTTCAATGCAAGCTTAGGATGAGACTTACCCGGTAATTCCTTAGTTTGTGTATTAACGATCATAAGTGTAGGTAATAAAGATTTATCCTTTATTGGGGTTTGAGTGTGCTTCTATCCCATCTTTGTGAGTTAGCCTGAGACTTACCCGGTAAAGGTTGATTCTATTCCCTTAGATGGTATGTTAGTTTGAGGTTATAGTCCTTTATCTTGATTCCTTGAGACTTACCCGGTAATAGGAGTTACGGTTTAGGATTAGTGTGTAGTGAGACTTACCCGGTAATCTACTCCACTTTAGTAACACCTACCCCACGCAAAAATCTCAGCTTTGTCCGCTTATCTATAGATCTTGAGTTGGAACCACAACTAGATGCTTTAATCCCTAGAATTGCATGTTTGCTTTATTGACTTCTTATTCATCTTTGATTGTGTTAATCACTTTTGTGGTTAGACTTGACATAGCATACCGTACTGACTTTGTTTCACCGAGTCCCTGTGATCGACCCCTGGAATTTTCTTGCTTTTACTACGATTGACCCGTACACTGCGGGTTCGCATCCTTGTTTTAAGCTTAAGTCTAGGGTTATAAATTTAAAGCTTGCACACACCGTTTGGAGCGAACAAGTTTTTGGCGCCGTTGCCGGGGACTTGGTCTAGACCGAGCCGGTACGGTTTGCTCTTGGGGCGCTTGCCCCGTTTCATCTAACCACTCTACTTGAGTGACGACTTTTGCAGGTTCTTTCTTAGGTATATGCGAAGAACCCGCGCTGGGAAGGAAATCGTTCCTTACATTCCCGAACCAGAAAAGACATACAAGCGACGCTTAAGAGAAGCGAAGATGGCCCAACAAGACGATCGCGATCTTGCGGCCGAATTAAAAGAGACGCAAGAGCTGCTACGTCTGATAGCATGAATTATAGTCTAGTTTTTTGGGTTTGTTTGGACGTTTTATCTTTCATAATCTGCATGTTTGTATGTACATTATGTGATTTTACTACCATTTCATCTACCTTTGCGAGAATCGAGGTCTACACCTAGTTTCGTTGTAATTTGTTCGCTCCAAACGGTGTGTGCAAGCTTTAAATTTATAACCCTAGACTTAAGCTTAAAACAAGGATGCGAACCCGCAGTGTACGGGTCAATCGTAGTAAAAGCAAGAAAATTCCAGGGGTCGATCACAGGGACTTGGTGAAACAAAGTCCAACACGGTGTGCTAATGTTAATGCTAACCACTAAAGCAAGTAATACAATCAAAGATGAATAAGATGTCAAATAAAGCAAACATGTAATTCTAGGGATTAAAGCTTCTAGTTGTGGTTCCAACTCAAGATCTATAGATTAGCGGACAAAGCTGAGATTTTTGCGTGGGGAAGGCGTTTCTAAAGTGGGGTAGATCACCGGGTAAGTCTCACTACACACTAATCCTAAACCGTAACTCCTATTACCGGGTAAGTCTCAAGGAATTAAGATAAAGAACTATAACCTCAAACTAACACACCATCTAAGGGAATAGAATCAACCTTTACCGGGTAAGTCTCAGGCTAACTCACAAAGATGGGATGGAAGCACACTCAAACCCCAATAAAGGACAAACCTTTATTACCTACACTTATGATCGTTGGTACACAAACTAAGGAATTACCGGGTAAGTCTCATCTTAGGCTTGCTTTGAACCAGGAAAGGTGTAATAAGAATAGGATTTGGCAAACTCTAACACTTAACTCTCAGTTTAGGGTCGGATAAGTCACCTCGGTCAGAAGAATTCCACCCCGGCCGAGATGTTCATCAACCGAACGAGATGCTTAGGGTTAAGGTTAAAGACTCGAACTTTCAGGATCCTACTGGAATCTAAGATTATTCTATCATTGTTTTTCCCACAACCTTCAGCCAATCACCCTAGAATCACACAAGGAAATTAGCCACTCATCATCATAATGAAAGTATTAAATATATGGGAAGAAGGTGAATATTTGAACAAAGAAGAATTTAATGAAAACACTTCAATAACTGAATCAAATAACACACAAAATCGTTCCTTGGATAATGATCCAACAAGACAAGACAACAAGGAAAGGAATTGAAGACAATCTTACAAAACCCTCCAAAAAACTATAAAGCTATAGTCTTCAAATCTTCCTTCAACCTTCAAAAAGGTTCTTCAACTCTCTCCCAAGTTGGAGTATGATGCGGCTGCTGCGTATTCTTCGCTGTAATCTAGATCGTATGCGGTGTATGCAGCCTCCTCAAATTGTAGAAAATCAACCCTTTTTATAGGAAAAATAAACCTCCAAAGATAATCAATCTTAAGAAGATATTATCCCATAAATATAGGAAAAATATATGATTCTGCATATCTCCTTCCTTCTAGAAGCTCAGCCCAAAAATATAAGATCACTTTCCAATTTTAAAAGATCTCAGCCATGAATAAAATATTCTCGCCGCGTCCTAGGTGTTCGCCTCGGTCGAGTCGGCGTCTCTGGATCGCCTCGGTCGAGATGCATCTCTGGTCAACCGAGGTGACTCATAACTGAATGTAGAATCTCTCAAAACAGGTCCAAAGTAAATCTTTAATCCATGGCTATGCTCCCTGGATATAGCTCCAAATGACTCATGACTCCTTTTGCTCCTTTTTGATGCAAAACGCGCCATTTTACCTACAATTACAACGAAACTAGGTGTAGACCTCGATTCTCGCAAAGGTAGATGAAATGGTAGTAAAATCACATAATGTACATACAAACATGCAGATTATGAAAGATAAAACGTCCAAACAAACCCCAAAATATAGACTATAATTCATGCTATCATAATTGCAGGTAATATGGTACGTTTTGCATCAAAAAGGAGCAAAAGGAGTCATGAGTCATTTGGAGCTACATCCAGGGAGCATAGCCATGGATTGAAGATTTACTTTGGAGCAGATTCGAGAGATTTCACATTCTGATTTTGAATCACCTCGGTTGACCATTGATTCATCTCGACCGAGGTGATCCAGAGACGCCGACTCGACCGAGGCGAACACCTAGGACGCGGCGAGAATATTTTATTCTTGGAAGAGATCTTTTAAATTTGGAAAGTGATCTTATATTTTTGGGCTTGGCTCCTCGAGGGAAGGAGATATGCAGAATATATATTTTACCTATATTTATGGGATAATATCTTCTTAAGATTTATTATCTTTGGAGGTTTATTTTCCTATAAAAAGGGTCGGATTTCCCATAATTCAAGCATCCGCTTACAGTTGGAGATCACGCTATACCGTCGATCAAGGTTTACGCAGCAGCAGCAGCAGCCTACTCCAATTTGGGAGTTTTCGAAGAACCTTTTTGAAGGTTGAAGGAAGATTGAAGTCCATAGCTTTTATAGCTTTATTGAAGGGTTTTGTAAGATTGTCTTCAATTCCCTCCATTGTTGTCTTGTCTTTTTGGATAATTATCCAAGGAACGCTTGTTGTGATATTTGATTCAGTATATTGAAGTCTTTTCATTAAAATTCTTCTTTGTTCAAATATTCACCTTCTTCCTATATATTTTAATACTTTCATTATGATGATGAGTGGCTAATTTCTTTGTGTGATTCTAGGGTGATTAGCTGAAGGTTGTGGGAAAAACAATGATAGAATAATCTTAGATTCCAGTAGGATCCTGAAAGTTCGAGTCTTTAACCTTAACCCTAAGCATCTCGTTCGGTTGATGAACATCTCGGCCGGGGTGGAATTCTTCTGACCGAGGTGACTTATCCGACCTAAAACAGAAAGTTAAGTGTTAGAGTTTGCTAAATCCTATTCTTATTACACCTTCCTGGTTCAATGCAAGCTTAGGATGAGACTTACCCGGTAATTCCTTAGTTTGTGTATTAACGATCATAAGTGTAGGTAATAAAGGTTTATCCTTTATTGGGGTTTGAGTGTGCTTCCATCCCATTTTTGTGAGTTAGCCTGAGACTTACCCGGTAAAGGTTGATTCTATTCCCTTAGATGGTGTGTTAGTTTGAGGTTATAGTTCTTTATCTTGATTCCTTGAGACTTACCCGGTAATAGGAGTTACGGTTTAGGATTAGTGTGTAGTGAGACTTACCCGGTGATCTACTCCACTTTAGCAACACCTTCCCCACGCAAAAATCTCAGCTTTGTCCGCTTATCTATAGATCTTGAGTTGGAACCACAACTTGATGCTTTAATCCCTAGAATTGCATGTTTGCTTAATTGACTTCTTATTCATCTTTGATTGTGTTAAATTGCTCTTGTGGTTAGTATTGACATTAGCATACCGTATTTACTCTGTTTCACCGAGTCCCTGTGATCGACCCCTGGAATTTTCTTGCTTTTACTACGATTGACCCGTACACTGCGGGTTCGCATCCTTGTTTTAAGCTTAAATCTAGGGTTATAAATTTAAAGCTTGCACACACCGTTTGGAGCGAACAACGTCTCAGTAAGGAAGAACTGAGGCAAGAGAAAGAAGAGAATCGTGCCAGGACTGCAGCTATCGAAGCTGAGATAGCAGTCATACGAGACCAGATTCTACTTCGACCGAGGGAAGATCCTCCTGTTGATCCTCGACCGATGCAGGATCCTGTGGTTGACCCGCGACCGAGGCAGATTCCAGTACCTGACGCCCCGGCCGATGTACTTCCACCTCGGATGCCAGTCCGAGATGTTCTTCTTGTAGGAATCCCACAAACCCTAGGTCAAAGGATGGACCCTAATCAACAGCTGAGGCGTCCAGGGGTGAACCTAGGAGATCCAGCGGATCATGACTACGAACTTCGACCACAAGTTCTGTCCATGATTCGCCAATGCCAATTCGGAGGGCTAGAGAAGGAGTCACCGCATCAACATCTTCAAAATTACGAGATCTTGATGGAAACCTTGCGACCTTCCAGAATTGAAAATAACAACTACAAGCTAAGACCTTTTTACTTTTCTTTAAAAGATAGAGCTCTTACTTGGTATCAATCTCTTCCTCCAGGAAAAATTAGCACATGGGAGGAGATGACTACGGAATTCTTAACCAAATTCTTTCCCCCCTCAAAGACCGCTGAAATGAGAGGGAAGATCAATGCTTTCATCATGAAGGACAAGGAGAGCTTGTCCAAATCTTGGGAGCGGTTCAAGGATATCCTTTTGGATTGCCCACATCATGGGATTCCAAAGATCGAGTTGTTGGAGATCTACTTCAAAGGGCTGGACGGAAGCACCCAGTTCAATCTCCAACTACTCTTCGCCGGTACCTTCATGGACATGGCGATTGACGAGGCTTGGGACTTCATTGAGAAGCAAGCCTTGCACATGGAAAAATATACCCACCAAGGAGCTGAAGGTGGAGTTAAAAGAGTCAACTTTCAAGAGACTCAATCCAACAACAATCAACTCACGTCGTTGAAGAATGACGTGAAGCAATTGAAGGAGCTCTTGATGGCTCAAACTAAGAAGGAAGAGCCAAGGCAAAGGAACAACAACAATAACGGGTACCGTAACAACAACAACGGCCCCCGAAACAACAACTACAACAACAACAATAGAGGATCCAATAGCAACAACTGGAGGGCGAATAACCAAAACTACGGTAACAATTATTCAAACTCCAACTCTAATGATTCCTCTAACCCTTTCCTCTCTTCCCCTTCTTCTTCTTCTACTCCATTGAAAAGCCAAGGACAAGGATCAAGTTCGTCTCAGCCGGAAAAGAAAGACACAGTTCTGGAGGCAATCTTGATCAAGCTTAGTGCTATGGAGAATTCTATGACTTCATTTTCGAGGGCCCAAAAGTCCTTCGAACAACAACTTGCTAGTAGGGCGAATGAAGCGCCAAGAGATCCAGGGAAGCTTCCAGCGAAGACGGAAACTAACCCTAAAGGCCAATGCATGGCCATAACGACGAGGAGTGGACTTAAAACTGCAGATCCAGTACCTCGCTCGACGCAGACCACCTCGGTCCAGATCCAGTCGAAGAACACCTCGACCGAGATGCCAACCGAGGCGGAGCAACAGAAAGCAGGAGGAACGACAGAAACTTATGTTCCACCTCCTGCATATAAGCCACCACTTCCATTCCCTCAGTCCAGAGCCAGAGCACATCTAGACAAGCACTTTGGTAAGTTTCTTGACTTGATGAATAAGCTACATATTAATATTCCTTTCCTTGATGCTATTTTAGGTATGCTCGCCTACGGGAAGTTCTTAAAAGAAATCTTATCAAGGAAGAGGAAGCTGAAGGATGTTGGTGAAGTTAGGATGACATCTAAATCTTCGGAGCTTATCAAGATCATGAAGGAAAAGATGCCACCTAAGTTGAGAGATCCCGGCTCATTTTGCATTCCCATTCAAGTTGGGGATGTCACTTGTGAAGCCCTTTGTGATCTAGGAGCCAGCGTGAGCATCATCCCGCTGGAGCTATGCACGAAGATCGGTCTTGGAGAGCCCAAGCCGGTCAAGATTCGACTTTATATGGCGGATCGCTCCATTACCCATCCCGTGGGCATTTTGGAAGACGTTCCGGTCAAGTTAGGTAACTTCTATCTACCTATAGATTTTGTTGTACTTGACATTCCCGCAGATTATCCTGTTCCTATTATTCTCGGGAGGCCATTTCTAGCAACTTCGGGTTGCAATATGGATTGCAAGAACGCCAAGTTGAAATTCAACGTTGGTGGCGATGAGGTGGAGTTCGCACTACTTGTGGCCATGAAAGGGGAGCAACTAACTGATGATATCTTCAACATCTACGATGAAGAAGACTCAAGAGAATTGGTGAGCTCTATCCTTGTTAACGATCCACTCGAAAGAGTTATTAGCTTCAGTTTAATGGAGGAAGGTATAGATGCTTCTTGTGATGCAGATATACGGAGCTTGAAGGCACTGGAAGAGGATCCAGGAGCTAAAACTGAGAAGCTAACCCAGGAGACGAGGATCTCCAGTTTCGGATCCAGTAGCAGTACCTCGACCGAGGCACCTTCTGAACTGAGCGAGGCGACCGAAGAACATCTCGGTCAACGCTTATGCGCCTCGACCGAGGTCGATGGCGAGACGATTCTAACTAAGACTGCATCGAGTCCAGTTTCTGACACCACTCCACTGGAAAGAGGAAGCAGAGATCCCTCTCAGAAAGCACCGCCAGTTGTGGAGCTTAAACAACTCCCTAGTCACTTGAGGTATTTCTTTCTTGGACCGGACTCTACTTATCCCGTTATTGCTAGTGCTTCCCTCTCCGATTCTGAATTGTCTAAGTTAATGCATGTCCTGAGAAAGCATCGAAAAGCTATAGGTTATACCACGGATGATCTTATTGGCATTAAACCTTCTTTCTGCATGCATAAAATTCTAATGGAAGATAATCATAAGACTTCACGGGAACCTCAAAGACGGTTGAATCCGATCATGAAAGAGGTTGTGAAGAAGGAAGTTCTTAAGTTGTTGGATGCAGGTATTATTTATCCTATCTCGGACAGCAAGTGGGTTAGCCCGGTGCATGTCGTTCCGAAGAAAGGAGGGATGACCGTTGTGACAAATAAGAACAACGAGTTGATCCCCACGACGACCGTTACGGGATGGAGAGTTTGCATCGATTATAGGAAGCTGAACACAGCAACTCGGAAGGATCATTTTCCGCTTCCCTTCATTGATCAAATGCTCGAACGGTTGGCCCAGCATTCACACTTTTGCTACTTGGACAACTATAGTGGATTCTTCCAGATTCCTATCCATCCTGATGATCAGGAGAAGACCACTTTCACTTGTCCTTGGGGGACGTTTGCCTATCGGAGGATGCCATTTGGATTGTGCAATGCACCCGCTACCTTCCAGCGATGCATGATGGCTATCTTTTCCGAGTACATAGAGGAGATCATGGAGGTATTTATGGATGATTTTTCTGTATATGGTTCCTCTTTTGATGATTGCCTATCTAACCTTTCTCTAGTGCTTAAAAGATGTGAAGACACTAACCTTGTTTTGAATTGGGAGAAGTGTCATTTTATGGTTAATGAAGGCATTGTGCTAGGACACCTCGTTTCTAATCGAGGTATTGAGGTCGATCGAGCTAAGATCGAGACTATTGAGAAACTCCCTCCTCCTTGTTCTGTTAAAGGTGTGAGGAGTTTTCTCGGGCATGCAGGTTTCTACAGGAGATTCATCAAGGACTTCTCTAAGATTTCTAAACCTCTAACTAACCTCTTGAATAAAGATGTTGTTTTTGAGTTTTCGCAGGAGTGTCTTGATGCTTTTTACAGGATTAAGGAAGCGTTGATCTCCGCTCCCATTATCCAGCCTCCTGATTGGACCTTGCCCTTTGAGGTCATGTGTGACGCTAGTGATGTAGTCGTAGGAGCGGTGCTTGGACAGAAGAAGGATAGACGGACCACCGCCATCTACTATGCTAGCAAGACGCTAGATGAAGCACAACGCAACTACGCTACCACCGAGAAGGAGTTATTGGCGGTTGTATATGCTTTCGAGAAGTTTCGTTCCTATCTAGTGGGGGCAAAAGTCATTGTCTACACCGACCACGCGGCCATTTGCTATTTGTTGGCTAAGAAAGATGCCAAGCCGCGCCTTATTCGATGGATTTTCTTGCTTCAAGAGTTTGATCTAGAGATCCGCGATAAGAAAGGATCCGAGAACTCCGTTGCGGATCACCTCAGCCGGCTACCAGAATCCTCCCGCGAAACGAACAACCCACCCATAGACGATTCATTCCCCGATGAGCACTTACACTTGTTGGAGCGTTTGATGGATCTACTTACTTCACCCCACGATGGAGGTGAAGTATGGGGTGAGGGCACCTCCCACCTCCTTTGAGACGCATCATGGTCCAGCTAGCGACCTTAAATCAAGCGCTTCTTGGGAGGCAACCCAAGGTATTGCTTTCTTTTCCCGTTTTCTAGTCTAGCTTAGATAGTTTTCGTTTTTGTTTTGCTTTGCTTTGTTTTTGGCGTTATGGACAGACAACAGGGAATATCTAAGGAGGAGCACAACTGGAAGGACAGAAGTTCGAGATTCTGAGAAGACAGAAGCACCTCGGTTACTGTCAGAGCACCTCGACCGAGTTGATTCTTGAGCAAACCGAGGCGATTAGGGTTTCTGCAGAACCACCTCGGTCCTCACCCTTAGAGACAGATCCTCACCCTCCCCTTCTTCCTCTTCCTCCCGTCCCTACCGTCCGGTTATCCACGAGAGATGCCGGGTAGACTATGAGCGGATAGCTAGCCGTCCAGTTATCGCACCACGATTTCTGGACGTGTCGGCTTTTGATTGCCTAGGGTTAGATGCTGACATTAGGAGGATGATTGCTACCGTCGGGCTGGATCAGTTTACTGAGATCCGAGCCCCAGCTTACTTGGAGCCGACCTTAGAGTTCGTTAGCTCCTTCTCCTACCTTCCCACAGACCGGTCTGTGAAGTACCGGTTGATGAACCGGAACTTCATAGTTCCTTTAGAGATATGGAGAGAGATTTTTGGGTTTTCTGAGCCCACCGCCACAGACTTCCCCTCCCGATCCGTAGCTAGGGAGTTCTGGGGGCAGATAGCCCATATTACTGAGCACGCAGACAGATGGCGCCCTAGAGATTCCAGGGAGAAGGTCATCTTTCATCCGGCCTTCAGACTTGCCCACAGGATTTTCAGTGAGACACTTCTGGCGCGTACTGAGACGCCCAAAAGATCAGACAGGGGGAGCTCTTTAGCCTCTACTGCATGGTGACAGGAGGTTTCCCAGACTTTGGCTTGCTCCTGGCAGAGGATCTGCACAGGATCAAGGCCAAGGCGAAGGGAGACATTTGCTGCGGAGGTCTAGTCACCCACATCGCTACCTACCACGGGATGGACCTCAGCGTTTGCACGATGGCGGCGGCTCCGAAGCCGCTGGGATTACAGGAGATGATCACACGGAGGATTCTAGTTCCCCGTGGTTTGACCACTCCATACGTCGCCATGCCTTGGGAGCGGACTACACCTCAGGGGATCCGCTGGTCTGCACAGTTCACAGTCTTTGATCCGCATTACTGGCAGACAGCTTGGGATACACTGATGGAGGATCACAGAGAGGCAGCAGCTGCCCCTGCTGAGGCTGAGGAGGATGACGTCGACGATGAGGATACAGTAGATGAGAGAGGGGGTGGCGTCCCGATGGATACAGGGACAGATACTGCTGGGACGAGCGCGCCACCTATTATAGATTTGGACGATGAGGAGGATACTGAGCCGGCACCAGCTGAGACTTCTCCAGTCAGACCTGCTAGACGTAGGAGGCGTGGAGTGAGAGATCGAGCTGCTCACCGACGGATCGATGACCTGACGGATCAGGTTATCGACTCATACGCTGCATTATCGCTGGATATCCGCGAGATGCAGGAGCGGCAGCACCATCAGCACATCATGGCCCAGCTTCAGTTCGAGCGTGTCATGGGTCATCCTTACGATCCGACTCAGTATCCATATGCACCACCACCGGATCGAGACTACTGAGGAGCTACAGGATTTTATTATTATATTTTTTATGCAGTTCGGCTTTTATCCGGTGAGTACTCTCATGTTTAGACTTTTTATTATACCCACTGGGACAGTGTGTCTCAAGTATGGGGTATTTGTACTTATTTGACTACGTGATGTATGTTATTTGACCACCTTTGATGTATTTTATTTATCGGATATTTTATTTATGCTTCCCTTTTGCATTTATATGATTATCTGATATTACATGCATACCTACAGGTTATTTGATTGAGAAAAACGTCGAAACCGAAAATAAAAAAA
Organism: Fagopyrum esculentum; assembly: GCA_033239045.1. NCBI lineage: Eukaryota > Viridiplantae > Streptophyta > Magnoliopsida > Caryophyllales > Polygonaceae > Fagopyrum > Fagopyrum esculentum. The sequence goes on along the minus strand of BSUD01000008.1, from coordinate 96,343,014 downwards.
ATAAAAAAAATGGTTTTAAAAAAAAAATAATAAATTTTGACCTCGACCGGGGAAATTCTGGCGAAACGAGGCACTTTACCTCGGTTGAACCAAGAACATCTCGACCGAGGTGCGTAACAGAAAGTTTTCGAAAACGAGTTTGTGTTACTTATCTGGATATGATCTCAGTGAAGATTTTGTTTACCTACTAGTTTTAAATTCTTTATGTGTTTGAAAGGTTTTATAATATGTTTAAGTTGCTAAATGCTTTGTTTGAAATTATTAGCATGTTTAATACTTTGTTTTTATCCAAATTATGTTGAATTTGAAGGTTGACACCGCAGGTTAAGTTCTCTCACTTTCTTCTTGGAAAGACCAAGGCAATTCATTCTCTTCTTCTTCTTCTTCTTGATCATGCTTAGCCCCTCATATACATTTTGCCTCCCTTTACCTATCCGGGAATTTGGAAGCAAGCGAAGTGGTGAAAGCAAGTTAAAGTTGAGAAGTGGCTGGAAGTGAAGTGTTAGAAAGCAATAATAGGTTTGGGGAAGTCAATCATGAAGATGAGTAACTCGGCACCATTCACATAGCCGGGTGTTTGTGTCTTGCCAAAGTCGGATTGAGCGATATTCCTAACGGGTCATGGTATGTGCATCAAGGGTATGATGCATCTCGAGAAATTGATGATTGCAGATTTCCTAGGCTTCGGTTCTTGTGCACCTCTATCCATGCATCCCAAAAAGTAAAGTAAAAAAGCAAAAGAGAAAAAAAAATGTGAGATAAGCAAAGCTTATTGGTGGAAGATGTTGCAAGTCAAGGTGGAAGTGAAGTTCATCCTTTTCCCGGATTCTAGCACCACATTACCTTACATACATCCCTACCCTACACGTTTCTTGACCTTTTCTTTTGGGAAGCCCTTGTGACCTTGAGCTTGTTGATTGGCTTAGCGGTTTAAACTGGATTATACATGATTAATTTCGATAATTATGATTTATTATGCATTCTATGATTTTATGCAAAGATGAACAACTTTCTTATGTTTGTAAAATGTTTTGATCATATTGAGTTTTTAATTCCAGGAAGTATTCTCTTAGAGTGATCTATGATAGTTGCACACCATAAAATGTTTTTGAAAGACTTTTTCATTGATTTTCTTGACTTATAATCCATTCTATCTTGTCTTCTATATGAGGAACTTGCTTGGGGACAAGCAAGGGCTAAGTATGGGGTATTTTGATAGCATGAATTATAGTCTATATTATGAGGTTTGTTTGGACGTTTTATCTTTCATAATCTGCATGTTTGTATGTACATTATGTGATTTTGCTACCATTTCATCTACCCTTGCGAGAATCGAGGTCTACACCTAGTTTCGTTGTAATTGCAGGTAATATGGTACGTTTTGCATCAAAAAGGAGCAAAAGGAGTCATGAGTCATTTGGAGCTAACATCCAGGGAGCATAGCCATGGATTAAAGATTTACTTTGGAGCAGATTCAAGAGATTTCACATTCTGTCGTGACTCACCTCGGTTGACCATTGATTCACCTCGACCGAGGCGATCCAGAGACGCCGACTCGACCGAGGCGAACACCTAGGACGCGGCGAGAATATTTTATTCTTGGATGAGATCTTTTAAAATTGGAAAGTGATCTTATATTTTTTGGGCTTGGCTTCTGGAAGGAAGGAGATATGCAGAATCATATATTTTACCTATTTTTATGGGAAGATATCTTTCTAAGATTTATTATCTTTGGAGGGTTATTTTCCTATAAAAAGGGTCGGATTTCCCATAATTCCGGCATCCGCTATCAGCGCAAGATCCGCTATCAGCGCAAGATCCGCTATCAGCGCAAGATCACGCTATACCGTCGATCAGGGTTTATAGCATACGCAGCAACAGCTTACTCCAGTTGGGAGTTTCGAAGAACCTTTTTGAAGGTTAAAGGAAGATTGAAGTTCATAGCTTTTATAGCTTTTTGGAGGGTTTTTGTAAGATTGTCTTCAATTCCCTCATTGATTGTCTTGTCTTGTTGGATTGCTATCCAAGGAACGCTTTGTTGTGATATTTGATTCAGTTATTGAAGTCTTTTCATTAAATTCTTCTTTGTTCAAATATTCACCTTTTTCCCATATATTTAATACTTTCATTATGATGATGAGTGACTAATTTCCTTGTGTGATTCTAGGGTGATTAGCTGAAGGTTGTGGGAAAAACAATGATAGAATAATCTTAGATTCCAGTAGGATCCTGAAAGTTCGAGTCTTTAACCTTAACCCTAAGCATCTCATTCGGTTGATGAACATCTCGGCCGGGGTGGAATTCTTCTGACCGAGGTGACTTATCCGAACCTAAACAGAAAGTTAAGCATTAGAGTTTGCTAAATCCTATTCTTATTACACCTTCCTGGTTCAATGCAAGCTTAGGATGAGACTTACCCGGTAATTCCTTAGTTTGTGTATTAACGATCATAAGTGTAGGTAATAAAGGTTTATCCTTTATTGGGGTTTGAGTGTGCTTCTATCCCATCTTTGTGAGTTAGCCTGAGACTTACCCGGTAAAGGTTGATTCTATTCCCTTAGATGGTATGTTAGTTTGAGGTTATAGTCCTTTATCTTGATTCCTTGAGACTTACCCGGTAATAGGAGTTACGGTTTAGGATTAGTGTGTAGTGAGACTTACCCGGTAATCTACTCCACTTTAGTAACACCTACCCCACGCAAAAACCTCAGCTTTGTCCGCTTATCTATAGATCTTGAGTTGGAACCACAACTAGATGCTTTAATCCCTAGAATTGCATGTTTGCTTTATTGACTTCTTATTCATCTTTGATTGTGTTAATCACTTTTGTGGTTAGACTTGACATAGCATACCGTATTGACTTTGTTTCACCGAGTCCCTGTGATCGACCCCTCGAATTTTCTTGCTTTTACTACGATTGACCCGTACACTGCGGGTTCGCATCCTTGTTTTAAGCTTAAGTCTAGGGTTATAAATTTAAAGCTTGCACACACCGTTTGGAGCGAACAAGTTTTTGGCGCCGTTGCCGGGGACTTGGTCTAGACCGAGCCGGTACGGTTTGCTCTTGGGGCGCTTGCCCCGTTTCATCTAACCACTCTACTTGAGTGACGACTTTTGCAGGTTCTTTCTTAGGTATATGCGAAGAACCCGCACTGGGAAGGAAATCGTTCCTTACGATCCCGAACCAGAAAAGACATACAAGCGACGCTTAAGAGAAGCGAAGATGGCCCAACAAGACGATCGCGATCTTGCGGCCGAATTAAAAGAGACGCAAGAGCTGCTACGTCTGATAGCATGAATTATAGTCTAGTTTTTTGGGTTTGTTTGGACGTTTTATCTTTCATAATCTGCATGTTTGTATGTACATTATGTGATTTTACTACCATTTCATCTACCTTTGCGAGAATCGAGGTCTACACCTAGTTTCGTTGTAATTGCAGGTAATATGGTACGTTTTGCATCAAAAAGGAGCAAAAGGAGTCATGAGTCATTTGGAGCTACATCCAGGGAGCATAGCCATGGATTGAAGATTTACTTTGGAGCAGATTCGAGAGATTTCACATTCTGATTTTTAATCACCTCGGTTGACCATTGATTCATCTCGACCGAGGTGATCCAGAGACGCCGACTCGACCGAGGCGAACACCTACGACGCGGCGAGAATATTTTATTCTTGGAAGAGATCTTTTAAATTTGGAAAGTGATCTTATATTTTTGGGCTTGGCTCCTCGAGGGAAGGAGATATGCAGAATATATATTTTACCTATATTTATGGGATAATATCTTCTTAAGATTTATTATCTTTGGAGGTTTATTTTCCTATAAAAAGGGTCGGATTTCCCATAATTCAGGCATCCGCTTACAGTTGGAGATCACGCTATACCGTCGATCAAGGTTTACGCAGCAGCAGCAGCAGCCTACTCCAATTTGGGAGTTTTCGAAGAACCTTTTTGAAGGTTGAAGGAAGATTGAAGTCCATAGCTTTTATAGCTTTATTGAAGGGTTTTGTAAGATTGTCTTCAATTCCCTCCATTGTTGTCTTGTCTTTTTGGATTATTATCCAAGGAACGCTTGTTGTGATATTTGATTCAGTATATTGAAGTCTTTTCATTAAAATTCTTCTTTGTTCAAATATTCACCTTCTTCCTATATATTTTAATACTTTCATTATGATGATGAGTGGTTAATTTCTTTGTGTGATTCTAGGGTGATTAGCTGAAGGTTGTGGGAAAAAAAATGATAGAATAATCTTAGATTCCAGTAGGATCCTGAAAGTTCGAGTCTTTAACCTTAACCCTAAGCATCTCGTTCGGTTGATGAACATCTCGGCCGGGGTGGAATTCTTCTGACCGAGGTGACTTATCCGACCTAAAACAGAAAGTTAAGTGTTAGAGTTTGCTAAATCCTATTCTTATTACACCTTCCTGGTTCAATGCAAGCTTAGGATGAGACTTACCCGGTAATTCCTTAGTTTGTGTATTAACGATCATAAGTGTAGGTAATAAAGGTTTATCCTTTATTGGGGTTTGAGTGTGCTTCCATCCCATTTTTGTGAGTTAGCCTGAGACTTACCCGGTAAAGGTTGATTCTATTCCCTTAGATGGTGTGTTAGTTTGAGGTTATAGTTCTTTATCTTGATTCCTTGAGACTTACCCGGTAATAGGAGTTACGGTTTAGGATTAGTGTGTAGTGAGACTTACCCGGTGATCTACTCCACTTTAGCAACACCTTCCCCACGCAAAAATCTCAGCTTTGTCCGCTTATCTATAGATCTTGAGTTGGAACCACAACTTGATGCTTTAATCCCTAGAATTGCATGTTTGCTTAATTGACTTCTTATTCATCTTTGATTGTGTTAAATTGCTCTTGTGGTTAGTATTGACATTAGCATACCGTATTTACTCTGTTTCACCGAGTCCCTGTGATCGACCCCTGGAATTTTCTTGCTTTTACTACGATTGACCCGTACACTGCGGGTTCGCATCCTTGTTTTAAGCTTAAATCTAGGGTTATAAATTTAAAGCTTGCACACACCGTTTGGAGCGAACAACGTCTCAGTAAGGAAGAACTAAGGCAAGAGAAAGAAGAGAATCGTGCCAGGACTGCAGCTATCGAAGCTGAGATAGCAGTCATACGAGACCAGATTCTACTTCGACCGAGGGAAGATCCTCCTGTTGATCCTCGACCGATGCAGGATCCTGTGGTTGACCCGCGACCGAGGCAGATTCTAGTACCTGACGCCCCGGCCGATGTACTTCCACCTCGGATGCCAGTCCGAGATGTTTTTCTTGCAGGAATCCCACAAACCCTAGGTCAAAGGATGGACCCTAATCAACAGCTGAGGCGTCCAGGGGTGAACCTAGGAGATCCAGCGGATCATGACTACGAACTTCGACCACAAGTTCTGTCCATGATTCGCCAATGCCAATTCGGAGGGCTAGAGAAGGAGTCACCGCATCAACATCTTCAAAATTACGAGATCTTGATGGAAACCTTGCGACCTTCCAGAATTGAAAATAACAACTACAAGCTAAGACCTTTTTACTTTTCTTTAAAAGATAGAGCTCTTACTTGGTATCAATCTCTTCCTCCAGGAAAAATTAGCACATGGGAGGAGATGACTACGGAATTCTTAACCAAATTCTTTCCCCCCTCAAAGACCGCTGAAATGAGAGGGAAGATCAATGCTTTCATCATGAAGGACAAGGAGAGCTTGTCCAAATCTTGGGAGCGGTTCAAGGATATCCTTTTGGATTGCCCACATCATGGGATTCCAAAGATCGAGTTGTTGGAGATCTACTTCAAAGGGCTGGACGGAAGCACCCAGTTCAATCTCCAACTACTCTTCGCCGGTACCTTCATGGACATGGCGATTGACGAGGCTTGGGACTTCATTGAGAAGCAAGCCTTGCACATGGAAAAATATACCCACCAAGGAGCTGAAGGTGGAGTTAAAAGAGTCAACTTTCAAGAGACTCAATCCAACAACAATCAACTCACGTCGTTGAAGAATGACGTGAAGCAATTGAAGGAGCTCTTGATGGCTCAAACTAAGAAGGAAGAGCCAAGGCAAAGGAACAACAACAATAACGGGTACCGTAACAACAACATCGGCCCCCGAAACAACAACTACAACAACAACAATAGAGGATCCAATAGCAACAACTGGAGGGCGAATAACCAAAACTACGGTAACAATTATTCAAACTCCAACTCTAATGATTCCTCTAACCCTTTCCTCTCTTCCCCTTCTTCTTCTTCTACTCCATTGAAAAGCCAAGGACAAGGATCAAGTTCGTCTCAGCCGGAAAAGAAAGACACAGTTCTGGAGGCAATCTTGATCAAGCTTAGTGCTATGGAGAATTCTATGACTTCATTTTCGAGGGCCCAAAAGTCCTTCGAACAACAACTTGCTAGTAGGGCGAATGAAGCGCCAAGAGATCCAGGGAAGCTTCCAGCGAAGACGGAAACTAACCCTAAAGGCCAATGCATGGCCATAACGACGAGGAGTGGACTTAAAACTGCAGATCCAGTACCTCGCTCGACGCAGACCACCTCGGTCCAGATCCAGTCGAAGAACACCTCGACCGAGATGCCAACCGAGGCGGAGCAACAGAAAGCAGGAGGAACGACAGAAACTTATGTTCCACCTCCTGCATATAAGCCACCACTTCCATTCACTCAGTCCAGAGCCAGAGCACATCTAGACAAGCACTTTGGTAAGTTTCTTGACTTGATGAATAAGCTACATATTAATATTCCTTTCCTTGATGCTATTTTAGGTATGCTCGCCTACGGGAAGTTCTTAAAAGAAATCTTATCAAGGAAGAGGAAGCTGAAGGATGTTGGTGAAGTTAGGATGACATCTAAATCTTCGGAGCTTATCAAGATCATGAAGGAAAAGATGCCACCTAAGTTGAGAGATCCCGGCTCATTTTGCATTCCCATTCAAGTTGGGGATGTCACTTGTGAAGCCCTTTGTGATCTAGGAGCCAGCGTGAGCATCATCCCGCTGGAGCTATGCACGAAGATCGGTCTTGGAGAGCTCAAGCCGGTCAAGATTCGACTTTATATGGCGGATCGCTCCATTACCCATCCCGTGGGCATTTTGGAAGACGTTCCGGTCAAGTTAGGTAACTTCTATCTACCTATAGATTTTGTTGTACTTGACATTCCCGCAGATTATCCTGTTCCTATTATTCTCGGGAGGCCATTTCTAGCAACTTCGGGTTGCAATGTGGATTGCAAGAACGCCAAGTTGAAATTCAACGTTGGTGGCGATGAGGTGGAGTTCGCACTACTTGTGGCCATGAAAGGGGAGCAACTAACTGATGATATCTTCAACATCTACGATGAAGAAGACTCAAGAGAATTGGTGAGCTCTATCCTTGTTAACGATCCGCTCGAAAGAGTTATTAGCTTCAGTTTAATGGAGGAAGGTATAGATGCTTCTTGTGATGCAGATATACGGAGCTTGAAGGCACTGGAAGAGGATCGAGGAGCTAAAACTGAGAAGCTAACCCAGGAGACGAGGATCTCCAGTTTCGGATCCAGTAGCAGTACCTCGACCGAGGCACCTTCTGAACTGAGCGAGGCGACCGAAGAACATCTCGGTCAACGCTTATGCGCCTCGACCGAGGTCGATGGCGAGACGATTCTAACTAAGACTGCATCGAGTCCAGTTTCTGACACCACTCCACTGGAAAGAGGAAGCAGAGATCCCTCTCAGAAAGCACCGCCAGTTGTGGAGCTTAAACAACTCCCTAGTCACTTGAGGTATTTCTTTCTTGGACCGGACTCTACTTATCCCGTTATTGCTAGTGCTTCCCTCTCCGATTCTGAATTGTCTAAGTTAATGCATGTCCTGAGAAAGCATCGAAAAGCTATAGGTTATACCACGGATGATCTTATTGGCATTAAACCTTCTTTCTGCATGCATAAAATTCTAATGGAAGATAATCATAAGACTTCACGGGAACCTCAAAGACGGTTGAATCCGATCATGAAAGAGGTTGTGAAGAAGGAAGTTCTTAAGTTGTTGGATGCAGGTATTATTTATCCTATCTCGGACAGCAAGTGGGTTAGCCCGGTGCATGTCGTTCCGAAGAAAGGAGGGATGACCGTTGTGACAAATAAGAACAACGAGTTGATCTCCACGACGACCGTTACGGGATGGAGAGTTTGCATCGATTATAGGAAGCTGAACACAGCAACTCGGAAGGATCATTTTCCGCTTCCCTTCATTGATCAAATGCTCGAACGGTTGGCCCAGCATTCACACTTTTGCTACTTGGACAGCTATAGTGGATTCTTCCAGATTCCTATCCATCCGGATGATCAGGAGAAGACCACTTTCACTTGTCCTTGGGGGACGTTTGCCTATCGGAGGATGCCATTTGGATTGTGCAATGCACCCGCTACCTTCCAGCGATGCATGATGGCTATCTTTTCCGAGTACATAGAGGAGATCATGGAGGTATTTATGGATGATTTTTCTGTATATGGTTCCTCTTTTGATGATTGCCTATCTAACCTTTCTCTAGTGCTTAAAAGATGTGAAGACACTAACCTTGTTTTGAATTGGGAGAAGTGTCATTTTATGGTTAATGAAGGCATTGTGCTAGGACACCTCGTTTCTAATCGAGGTATTGAGGTCGATCGAGCTAAGATCGAGACTATTGAGAAACTCACTCCTCCTTGTTCTGTTAAAGGTGTGAGGAGTTTTCTCGGGCATGCAGGGTTTCTACAGGAGATTCATCAAGGACTTCTCTAAGATTTCTAAACCTCTAACTAACCTCTTGAATAAAGATGTTGTTTTTGAGTTTTCGCAGGAGTGTCTTGATGCTTTTTACAGGATTAAGGAAGCGTTGATCTCCGCTCCCATTATCCAGCCTCCTGATTGGACCTTGCCCTTTGAGGTCATGTGTGACGCTAGTGATGTAGCCGTAGGAGCGGTGCTTGGACAGAAGAAGGATAGACGGACCACCGCCATCTACTATGCTAGCAAGACGCTAGATGAAGCACAACGCAACTACGCTACCACCGAGAAGGAGTTATTGGCGGTTGTATATGCTTTCGAGAAGTTTCGTTCCTATCTAGTGGGGGCAAAAGTCATTGTCTACACCGACCACGCGGCCATTCGCTATTTGTTGGCTAAGAAAGATGCCAAGCCGCGCCTTATTCGATGGATTCTCTTGCTTCAAGAGTTTGATCTAGAGATCCGCGATAAGAAAGGATCCGAGAACTCCGTTGCGGATCACCTCAGCCGGCTACCAGAATCCTCCCGCGAAACGAACAACCCACCCATAGACGATTCATTCCCCGATGAGCACTTACACTTGTTGGAGCGTTTGATGGATCTACTTACTTCACCCCACGATGGAGGTGAAGTATGGGGTGAGGGCACCTCCCACCTCCTTTGAGACGCATCATGGTCCAGCTAGCGACCTTAAATCAAGCGCTTCTTGGGAGGCAACCCAAGGTATTGCTTTCTTTTCCCGTTTTCTAGTCTAGCTTAGATAGTTTTCGTTTTTGTTTTGCTTTGCTTTGTTTTTGGCGTTATGGACAGACAACAGGGAATATCTAAGGAGGAGCACAACTGGAAGGACAGAAGTTCGAGATTCTGAGAAGACAGAAGCACCTCGGTTACTGTCAGAGCACCTCGACCGAGTTGATTCTTGAGCAAACCGAGGCGATTAGGGTTTCTGCAGAACCACCTCGGTCCTCACCCTTAGAGACAGATCCTCACCCTCCCCTTCTTCCTCTTCCTCCCGTCCCTACCGCCCGGTTATCCACGAGAGATGTCGGGTAGACTATGAGCGGATAGCTAGCCGTCCAGTTATCGCACCACGATTTCTGGACGTGTCGGCTTTTGATTGCCTAGGGTTAGATGCTGACCTTAGGAGGATGATTGCTACCGTCGGGCTGGATCAGTTTACTGAGATCCGAGCCCCAGCTTACTTGGAGCCGACCTTAGAGTTCGTTAGCTCCTTCTCCTACCTTCCCACAGACCGGTCTGTGAAGTACCGGTTGATGAACCGGAACTTCATAGTTCCTTTAGAGATATGGAGAGAGATTTTTGGGTTTTCTGAGCCCACCGCCACAGACTTCCCCTCCCGATCCGTAGCTAGGGAGTTCTGGGGGCAGATAGCCCATATTACTGAGCACGCAAACAGATGGCGCCCTGGAGATTCCAGGGAGAAGGTCATCTTTCATCCGGCCTTCAGACTTGCCCACAGGATTTTCAGTGAGACACTTCTGGTGCGTACTGAGACGCCCCAAAAGATCAGACAGGGGGAGCTCTTTAGCCTCTACTGCATGGTGACAGGAGGTTTCCCAGACTTTGGCTTGCTCCTGGCAGAGGATCTGCACAGGATCAAGGCCAAGGCGAAGGGAGACATTTGCTGCGGAGGTCTAGTCACCCACATCGCTACCTACCACGGGATGGACCTCAGCGTTTGCACGATGGCGGCGGCTCCGAAGCCGCTGGGATTACAGGAGATGATCACACGGAGGATTCTAGTTCCCCGTGGTTTGACCACTCCATACGTCGTCATGCCTTGGGAGCGGACTACACCTCAGGGGATCCGCTGGTCTGCACAGTTCACAGTCTTTGATCCGCATTACTGGCAGACAGCTTGGGATACACTGATGGAGGATCACAGAGAGGCAGCAGCTGCCCCTGCTGAGGCTGAGGAGGATGACGACGACGATGAGGATACAGTAGATGAGAGAGGAGGTGGCGTCCCGATGGATACAGGGACAGATACTGCTGGGACGAGCGCGCCACCTATTATAGATTTGGACGATGAGGAGGATACTGAGCCGGCACCAGCTGAGACTTCTCCAGTCAGACCTGCTAGACGTAGGAGGCGCGGAGTGAGAGATCGAGCTGCTCACCGACGGATCGATGACCTGACGGATCAGGTTATCGACTCATACGCTGCATTATCGCTGGATATCCGCGAGATGCAGGAGCGGCAGCACCATCAGCACATCATGGCCCAGCTTCAGTTCGAGCGTCTCATGGGCCATCCTTACGATCCGACTCAGTATCCATATGCACCACCACCGGATCGAGACTACTGAGGAGCTACAGGATTTTATTATTATATTTTTTATGCAGTTCGGCTTTTATCCGGTGAGTACTCTCATGTTTAGACTTTTTATTATACCCACTGGGACAGTGTGTCTCAAGTATGGGGTATTTGTACTTATTTGACTACGTGATGTATGTTATTTGACCACCTTTGATGTATTTTATTTATCGGATATTTTATTTATGCTTCCCTTTTGCATTTATATGATTATCTGATATTACATGCATACCTACAGGTTATTTGATTGAGAAAAACGTCGAAACCGAAAATAAAAAAAATAAAAAAAATGGTTTTAAAAAAAAAATAATAAATTTTGACCTCGACCGGGGAAATTCTGGCGAAACGAGGCACTTTACCTCGGTTGAACCAAGAACATCTCGACCGAGGTGCGTAACAGAAAGTTTTCGAAAACGAGTTTGTGTTACTTATCTGGATATGATCTCAGTGAAGATTTTGTTTACCTACTAGTTTTAAATTCTTTATGTGTTTGAAAGGTTTTATAATATGTTTAAGTTGCTAAATGCTTTGTTTGAAATTATTAGCATGTTTAATACTTTGTTTTTATCCAAATTATGTTGAATTTGAAGGTTGACACCGCAGGTTAAGTTCTCTCACTTTCTTCTTGGAAAGACCAAGGCAATTCATTCTCTTCTTCTTCTTCTTCTTGATCATGCTTAGCCCCTCATATACATTTTGCCTCCCTTTACCTATCCGGGAATTTGGAAGCAAGCGAAGTGGTGAAAGCAAGTTAAAGTTGAGAAGTGGCTGGAAGTGAAGTGTTAGAAAGCAATAATAGGTTTGGGGAAGTCAATCATGAAGATGAGTAACTCGGCACCATTCACATAGCCGGGTGTTTGTGTCTTGCCAAAGTCGGATTGAGCGATATTCCTAACGGGTCATGGTATGTGCATCAAGGGTATGATGCATCTCGAGAAATTGATGATTGCAGATTTCCTAGGCTTCGGTTCTTGTGCACCTCTATCCATGCATCCCAAAAAGTAAAGTAAAAAAGCAAAAGAGAAAAAAAAATGTGAGATAAGCAAAGCTTATTGGTGGAAGATGTTGCAAGTCAAGGTGGAAGTGAAGTTCATCCTTTTCCCGGATTCTAGCACCACATTACCTTACATACATCCCTACCCTACACGTTTCTTGACCTTTTCTTTTGGGAAGCCCTTGTGACCTTGAGCTTGTTGATTGGTTAGCGGTTTAAACTGGATTATACATGATTAATTTCGATAATTATGATTTATTATGCATTCTATGATTTTATGCAAAGATGAACAACTTTCTTATGTTTGTAAAATGTTTTGATCATATTGAGTTTTTAATTCCAGGAAGTATTCTCTTAGAGTGATCTATGATAGTTGCACACCATAAAATGTTTTTGAAAGACTTTTTCATTGATTTTCTTGACTTATAATCCATTCTATCTTGTCTTCTATATGAGGAACTTGCTTGGGGACAAGCAAGGGCTAAGTATGGGGTATTTTGATAGCATGAATTATAGTCTATATTATGAGGTTTGTTTGGACGTTTTATCTTTCATAATCTGCATGTTTGTATGTACATTATGTGATTTTGCTACCATTTCATCTACCCTTGCGAGAATCGAGGTCTACACCTAGTTTCGTTGTAATTGCAGGTAATATGGTACGTTTTGCATCAAAAAGGAGCAAAAGGAGTCATGAGTCATTTGGAGCTAACATCCAGGGAGCATAGCCATGGATTAAAGATTTACTTTGGAGCAGATTCAAGAGATTTCACATTCTGTCGTGACTCACCTCGGTTGACCATTGATTCACCTCGACCGAGGCGATCCAGAGACGCCGACTCGACCGAGGCGAACACCTAGGACGCGGCGAGAATATTTTATTCTTGGATGAGATCTTTTAAAATTGGAAAGTGATCTTATATTTTTTGGGCTTGGCTTCTGGAAGGAAGGAGATATGCAGAATCATATATTTTACCTATTTTTATGGGAAGATATCTTTCTAAGATTTATTATCTTTGGAGGGTTATTTTCCTATAAAAAGGGTCGGATTTCCCATAATTCCGGCATCCGCTATCAGCGCAAGATCCGCTATCAGCGCAAGATCCGCTATCAGCGCAAGATCACGCTATACCGTCGATCAGGGTTTATAGCATACGCAGCGGCAGCTTACTCCAGTTGGGAGTTTCGAAGAACCTTTTTGAAGGTTAAAGGAAGATTGAAGTTCATAGCTTTTATAGCTTTTTGGAGGGTTTTTGTAAGATTGTCTTCAATTCCCTCATTGATTGTCTTGTCTTGTTGGATTGCTATCCAAGGAACGCTTTGTTGTGATATTTGATTCAGTTATTGAAGTCTTTTCATTAAATTCTTCTTTGTTCAAATATTCACCTTTTTCCCATATATTTAATACTTTCATTATGATGATGAGTGGCTAATTTCCTTGTGTGATTCTAGGGTGATTAGCTGAAGGTTGTGGGAAAAACAATGATAGAATAATCTTAGATTCCAGTAGGATCCTGAAAGTTCGAGTCTTTAACCTTAACCCTAAGCATCTCGTTCGGTTGATGAACATCTCGGCCGGGGTGGAATTCTTCTGACCGAGGTGACTTATCCGAACCTAAACAGAAAGTTAAGCGTTAGAGTTTGCTAAATCCTATTCTTATTACACCTTCCTGGTTCAATGCAAGCTTAGGATGAGACTTACCCGGTAATTCCTTAGTTTGTGTATTAACGATCATAAGTGTAGGTAATAAAGGTTTATCCTTTATTGGGGTTTGAGTGTGCTTCTATCCCATCTTTGTGAGTTAGCCTGAGACTTACCCGGTAAAGGTTGATTCTATTCCCTTAGATGGTATGTTAGTTTGAGGTTATAGTCCTTTATCTTGATTCCTTGAGACTTACCCGGTAATAGGAGTTACGGTTTAGGATTAGTGTGTAGTGAGACTTACCCGGTAATCTACTCCACTTTAGTAACACCTACCCCACGCAAAAATCTCAGCTTTGTCCGCTTATCTATAGATCTTGAGTTGGAACCACAACTAGATGTTTTAATCCCTAGAATTGCATGTTTGATTTATTGACTTCTTATTCATCTTTGATTGTGTTAATCACTTTTGTGGTTAGACTTGACATAGCATACCGTACTGACTTTGTTTCACCGAGTCCCTGTGATCGACCCCTGGAATTTTCTTGCTTTTACTACGATTGACCCGTAAACTGCGGGTTCGCATCCTTGTTTTAAGCTTAAGTCTAGGGTTATAAATTTAAAGCTTGCACACACCGTTTGGAGCGAACAAGTTTTTGGCGCCGTTGCCGGGGACTTGGTCTAGACCGATCCGGTACGGTTTGCTCTTGGGGCGCTTGCCCCGTTTCATCTAACCACTCTACTTGAGTGACGACTTTTGCAGGTTCTTTCTTAGGTATATGCGAAGAACCCGCGCTGGGAAGGAAATCGTTCCTTACGATCCCGAACCAGAAAAGACATACAAGCGACGCTTAAGAGAAGCGAAGATGGCCCAACAAGACGATCGCGATCTTGCGGCCGAATTAAAAGAGACGCAAGAGCTGCTACGTCTCAGTAAGGAAGAACTAAGGCAAGAGAAAGAAGAGAATCGTGCCAGGACTGCAGCTATCGAAGCTGAGATAGCAGTCATACGAGACCAGATTCTACTTCGACCGAGGGAAGATCCTCCTGTTGATCCTCGACCGATGCAGGATCCTGTGGTTGACCCGCGACCGAGGCAGATTCCAGTACCTGATGCCCCGGCCGATGTACTTCCACCTCGGATGCCAGTCCGAGATTTTCTTCTTGCAGGAATCCCACAAACCCTAGGTCAAAGGATGGACCCTAATCAACAGCAAGTGGGTTAGCCCGGTGCATGTCGTTCCGAAGAAAGGAGGGATGACCGTTGTGACAAATAAGAACAACGAGTTGATCCCCACGAGGACCGTTACGGGATGGAGATTTGCATCGATTATAGGAAGCTGAACACAGCAACTCGGAAGGATCATTTTCCGCTTCCCTTCATTGATCAAATGCTCGAACGGCTGGCCCAGCATTCACACTTTTGCTACTTGGACGGCTATAGTGGATTCTTCCAGATTCCTATCCATCCGGATGATCAGGAGAAGACCACTTTCACTTGTCCTTGGGGGACGTTTGCCTATCGGAGGATGCCATTTGGATTGTGCAATGCACCCGCTACCTTCCAGCGATGCATGATGGCTATCTTTTCCGAGTACATAGAGGAGATCATGGAGGTATTTATGGATGATTTTTCTGTATATGGTTCCTCTTTTGATGATTGCCTATCTAACCTTTCTCTAGTGCTTAAAAGATGTGAAGACACTAACCTTGTTTTGAATTGGGAGAAGTGTCATTTTATGGTTAATGAAGGCATTGTGCTAGGACGCCTCGTTTCTAATCGAGGTATTGAGGTCGATCGAGCTAAGATCGAGACTATTGAGAAACTCCCTCCTCCTTGTTCTGTTAAAGGTGTGAGGAGTTTTCTCGGGCATGCAGGTTTCTACAAGAGATTCATCAAGGACTTCTCTAAGATTTCTAAACCTCTAACTAACCTCTTGAATAAAGATGTTGTTTTTGAGTTTTCGCAGGAGTGTCTTGATGCTTTTTACAGGATTAAGGAAGCGTTGATCTCCGCTCCCATTATCCAGCCTCCTGATTGGACCTTGCCCTTTGAGGTCATGTGTGACGCTAGTGATGTAGCCGTAGGAGCGGTGCTTGGACAGAAGAAGGATGGACGGACCACCGCCATCTACTATGCTAGCAAGACGCTAGATGAAGCACAACGCAACTACGCTACCACCGAGAAGGAGTTATTGGCGGTTGTATATGCTTTCGAGAAGTTTCGTTCCTATCTAGTGCGGGCAAAAGTCATTGTCTACACCGACCACGCGGCCATTCGCTATTTGTTGGCTAAGAAAGATGCCAAGCCGCGCCTTATTCGATGGATTCTCTTGCTTCAAGAGTTTGATCTAGAGATCCGCGATAAGAAAGGATCCGAGAACTCCGTTGCGGATCACCTCAGCCGGCTACCAGAATCCTCCCGCGAAACGAACAACCCACCCATAGACGATTCATTTCCCGATGAGCACTTACACTTGTTGGAGCGTTTGATGGATCTACTTACTTCACCCCACGATGGAGGTGAAGTATGGGGTGAGGGCACCTCCCACCTCCTTTGAGACGCATCATGGTCCAGCTAGCGACCTTAAATCAAGCGCTTCTTGGGAGGCAACCCAAGGTATTGCTTTCTTTTCCCGTTTTCTAGTCTAGCTTAGATAGTTTTCGTTTTTGCTTTGCTTTGCTTTGTTTTTGGCGTTCTGGACAGACAACAGGGAATATCTAAGGAGGAGCACAACTGGAAGGACAGAAGTTCGAGATTCTGAGAAGACAGAAGCACCTCGGTTACTGTCAGAGCACCTCGACCGAGTTGATTCTTGAGCAAACCGAGGCGATTAGGGTTTCTGCAGAACCACCTCGGTCCGTACCACCTCGGTCCAGTCGAGACCATCTCGACCGAGGTGACAGCAGATCCAGTAACAGTATAAAAAGGGGGAAAATTACTTTTCACTTTTTATTTACCTCCCTCGACCGCGGCGACAGACCTACCTCGCCTCCTTCGTTTCTCGCTCGTTTTCGAAGATTTCCGCTTCCAAACTGCAATTAAAGAGTAGAGGATCCTATTGCAACTGCAGATCTGCAAGAAATTCGAGTGAATCGGCCGGAACGAGGTAAAACCGATCGAAACCCTAACTCGTTCGTTTACTTTGATTTGGGCTTTGGTTGCCCCTGATTTTGCTGAGGAAAAGCTTAAGTACCCCTTAGGAAGCATCTGTAGTGATTTTAGGGGGAAAAGAACTGAAATTCTGAGATTTGGAATCGTAACTGCTACGCCTCGGTCCGGTCGACCTGCATCTCGACCGAGGTGATTCTTGGAGTTTGTCAGTGACCGAGGTAGCCTGACAGTGTTGATTGAAAATGAGTTCCGATCGTCGTCTAGCCCTTAGAGACAGATCCTCACCCTCCCCTTCTTCCTCTTCCTCCCGTCCCTACCGCCCGGTTATCCACGAGAGATGCCGGGTAGACTATGAGCGGATAGCTAGCCGTCCAGTTATCGCACCACGATTTCTGGACGTGTCGGCTTTTGATTGCCTAGGGTTAGATGCTGACCTTAGGAGGATGATTGCTACCGTCGGGCTGGATCAGTTTACTGAGATCCGAGCCCCAGCTTACTTGGAGCCGACCTTAGAGTTCGTTAGCTCCTTCTCCTACCTTCCCACAGACCGGTCTGTGAAGTACCGGTTGATGAACCGGAACTTCATAGTTCCTTTAGAGATATGGAGAGAGATTTTTGGGTTTTCTGAGCCCACCGCCACCGACTTCCCCTCCCGATCCGTAGCTAGGGAGTTCTGGGGGCAGATAGCCCATATTACTGAGCACGCAGACAGATGGCGCCCTGGAGATTCCAGGGAGAAGGTCATCTTTCATCCGGCCTTCAGACTTGCCCACAGGATTTTCAGTGAGACACTTCTGGCACGTACTGAGACGCCCCAGAAGATCAGACAGGGGGAGCTCTTTAGCCTCTACTGCATGGTGACAGGAGGTTTCCCAGACTTTGGCTTGCTCCTGGCAGAGGATCTGCACAGGATCAAGGCCAAGGCGAAGGAGACATTTGCTGCGGAGGTCTAGTCACCCACATCGCTACCTACCACGGGATGGACCTCAGCGTTTGCACGATGGCGGCGGCTCCGAAGCCGCTGGGATTACAGGAGATGATCACACGGAGGATTCTAGTTCCCCGTGGTTTGACCACTCCATACGTCGCCATGCCTTGGGAGCGGACTACACCTCAGGGGATCCGCTGGTCTGCACAGTTCACAGTCTTTGATCCGCATTACTGGCAGACAGCTTGGGATACACTGATGGAGGATCACAGAGAGGCAGCAGCTGCCCCTACTGAGGCTGAGGAGGATGACGACGACGATGAGGATACAGTAGATGAGAGAGGAGGTGGCGTCCCGATGGATACAGGGACAGATACTGCTGGGACGAGCGCGCCACCTATTATAGATTTGGACGATGAGGAGGATACTGAGCCGGCACCAGCTGAGACTTCTCCAGTCAGACCTGCTAGACGCAGGAGGCGCGGAGTGAGAGATCGAGCTGCTCACCGACGGATCGATGACCTGACGGATCAGGTTATCGACTCATACGCTGCATTATCGCTGGATATCCGCGAGATGCAGGAGCGGCAGCACCATCAGCACATCATGGCCCAGCTTCAGTTCGAGCGTGTCATGGGCCATCCTTACAATCCGACTCAGTATCCATATGCACCACCACCGGATCGAGACTACTGAGGAGCTACAGGATTTTATTATTATATTTTTTATGCAGTTCGGCTTTTATCCGTTGAGTACTCTCATGTTTAGACTTTTTATTATACCCACTGGGACAGTGTGTCTCAAGTATGGGGTATTTGTACTTATTTGACTACGTGATGTATGTTATTTGACCACCTTTGATGTATTTTATTTATCGGATATTTTATTTATGCTTCCCTTTTGCATTTATATGATTATCTGATATTACATGCATACCTACAGGTTATTTGATTGAGAAAAACGTCGAAACCGAAAATAAAAAAAATAAAAAAAAATGGTTTTAAAAAAAAATAATAATAAATTTTGACCTCGACCGGGGAAATTCTAGCGAAACGAGGCACTTCACCTCGGTTGAACCAAGAACATCTCGACCGAGGTGCGTAACAGAAAGTTTTCGAAAACGAGTTTGTGTTACTTATCTGGATATGATCTCAGTGAAGATTTTGTTTACCTACTAGTTTTAAATTCTTTATGTGTTTGAAAGGTTTTATAATATGTTTAAGTTGCTAAATGCTTTGTTTGAAATTATTAGCATGTTTAATACTTTGTTTTTATCCAAATTATGTTGAATTTGAAGGTTGACACCGCAGGTTAAATTCTCTCACTTTCTTCTTGGAAAGACCAAGGCAATTCATTCTCTTCTTCTTCTTCTTCTTGATCATGCTTAGCCCCTCATATACATTTTGCCTCCCTTTACCTATCCGGGAATTTGGAAGCAAGCGAAGTGGTGAAAGCAAGTTAAAGTTGAGAAGTGGCTGGAAGTGAAGTGTTAGAAAGCAATAATAGGTTTGGGGAAGTCAATCATGAAGATGAGTAACTCGGCACCATTCACATAGTCGGGTGTTTGTGTCTTGCCAAAGTCGGATTGAGCGATATTCCTAACGGGTCATGGTATGTGCATCAAGGGTATGATGCATCTCGAGAAATTGATGATTGTAGATTTCCTAGGCTTCGGTTATTGTGCACCTCTGTCCATGCATCCCAAAAAGTAAAGTAAAAAAGCAAAAGAGAAAAAAAAAATGTGAGATAAGCAAAGCTTATTGGTGGAAGATGTTGCAAGTCAAGGTGGAAGTGAAGTTCATCCTTTTCCCGGATTCTAGCACCACATTACCTTACATACATCCCTACCCTACACGTTTCTTGACCTTTTCTTTTGGGAAGCCCTTGTGACCTTGAGCTTGTTGATTGGCTTAGCGGTTTAAACTGGATTATACATGATTAATTTCGATAATTATGATTTATTATGCATTCTATGATTTTATGCAAAGATGAACAACTTTCTTATGTTTGTAAAATGTTTTGTTGATCATATTGAGTTTTTAATTACAGGAAGTATTCTCTTAGAGTGATCTATGATAGTTGCACACCATAAAATGTTTTTGAAAGACTTTTTCATTGATTTTCTTGACTTATAATCCATTCTATCTTGTCTTCTATATGAGGAACTTGCTTGGGGACAAGCAAGGGCTAAGTATGGGGTATTTTGATAGCATGAATTATAGTCTATATTATGAGGTTTGTTTGGACGTTTTATCTTTCATAATCTGCATGTTTGTATGTACATTATGTGATTTTGCTACCATTTCATCTACCCTTGCGAGAATCGAGGTCTACACCTAGTTTCGTTGTAATTGCAGGTAATATGGTACGTTTTGCATCAAAAAGGAGCAAAAGGAGTCATGAGTCATTTGGAGCTAACATACAGGGAGCATAGCCATGGATTAAAGATTTACTTTGGAGCAGATTCAAGAGATTTCACATTCTGTCGTGACTCACCTCGGTTGACCATTGATTCACCTCGACCGAGGCGATCCAGAGACGCCGACTCGACCGAGGCGAACACCTAGGACGCGGCGAGAATATTTTATTCTTGGATGAGATCTTTTAAAACTGGAAAGTGATCTTATATTTTTTGGGCTTGGCTTCTGGAAGGAAGGAGAAATGCAGAATCATATATTTTACCTATTTTTATGGGAAGATATCTTTCTAAGATTTATTATCTTTGGAGGGTTATTTTCCTATAAAAAGGGTCGGATTTCCCATAATTCCGGCATCCGCTATCAGCGCAAGATCCGCTATCAGCGCAAGATCCGCTATCAGCGCAAGATCACGCTATACCGTCGATCAGGGTTTATAGCATACGCAGCAGCAGCTTACTCCAGTTGGGAGTTTTGAAGAACCTTTTTGAAGGTTAAAGGAAGATTGAAGTTCATAGCTTTTATAGCTTTTTGGAGGGTTTTTGTAAGATTGTCTTCAATTCCCTCATTGATTGTCTTGTCTTGTTGGATTGCTATCCAAGGAACGCTTTGTTGTGATATTTGATTCAGTTATTGAAGTCTTTTCATTAAATTCTTCTTTGTTCAAATATTCACCTTTTTCCCATATATTTAATACTTTCATTATGATGATGAGTGACTAATTTCCTTGTGTGATTCTAGGGTGATTAGCTGAAGGTTGTGGGAAAAACAATGATAGAATAATCTTAGATTCCAGTAGGATCCTGAAAGTTCGAGTCTTTAACCTTAACCCTAAGCATCTCATTCGGTTGATGAACATCTCGGCCGGGGTGGAATTCTTCTGACCGAGGTGACTTATCCGAACCTAAACAGAAAGTTAAGCATTAGAGTTTGCTAAATCCTATTCTTATTACACCTTCCTGGTTCAATGCAAGCTTAGGATGAGACTTACCCGGTAATTCCTTAGTTTGTGTATTAACGATCATAAGTGTAGGTAATAAAGGTTTATCCTTTATTGGGGTTTGAGTGTGCTTCTATCCCATCTTTGTGAGTTAGCCTGAGACTTACCCGGTAAAGGTTGATTCTATTCCCTTAGATGGTGATAGCATGAATTATAGTCTATATTTTGGGGTTTGTTTGGACGTTTTATCTTTCATAATCTGCATGTTTGTATGTACATTATGTGATTTTACTACCATTTCATCTACCTTTGCGAGAATCGAGGTCTACACCTAGTTTCGTTGTAATTGCAGGTAATATGGTACGTATTGCATCAAAAAGGAGCAAAAGGAGTCAAGAGTCATTTGGAGCTACATTCAGGAAGCACAACCATGGATTAAAGATTTACTTTGGACCAGTTTTGAGAGATTCTACATTCAGTTATGAGTCACCTCGGTTGACCAGAGATTCATCTCGACCGAGGCGATCCAGAGACGCCGACTCGACCGAGGCGAACACCCAGGACGCGGCGAGAATATTTTATTCTTGGCTGAGATCTTTTAAAATTGGAAAGTGATCTTATATTTTTGGGCTGAGCTTCTAGAAGGAAGGAGATATGCAGAATCATATATTTTACCTATATTTATGGGATAATATCTTCTTAAGATTTCTTATCTTTGGAGGGTTATTTCTCCTATATAAAGGGTTGGATTTTCTACAATTCACCCATCTTCGGATCATCGCTATCTTGCTTACGAGAAGATCCCGCTATCAGCGCAGCAGCCGCATCCTACTCCAATTTGGGAGATTCGAAGAACCTTTTTGAAGGTTGAAGGAAGATTGAAGACTATAGCTTTATAGCTTTTTGGAGGGTTTTGTAAGATTGTCTTCAATTCTTTTCCTTGTTGTCTTGTCTTGTTGGATTATTATCCAAGGAACGATTTTGTGTGATATTTGATTCAGTTATTGAAGTGTTTTCATTAAATTCTTCTTTGTTCAAATATTCACCTTCTTCCCATATATTTAATACTTTCATTATGATGATGAGTGGCTAATTTCCTTGTGTGATTCTAGGGTGATTGGCTGAAGGTTGTGGGAAAAAACAATGATAGAATGATCTTAATCACAGTAGGACCCTGAAAGTTCGAGTCTTTAACCTTAACCCTAAGCATCTCGTTCAGTCGATGAACATCTCGGCCGGGGTGGAAACTGGCTGACCGAGGTGGCTTATCCGATCCTTAACTGAGAGTTAATGTGTTAGAGTTTGCCAAATCCTATTCTTATTATACCTTTCTGGTTCAAAGCAAGCTTAGGATGAGACTTACCCGGTAATTCCTTAGTTTGTATACCAACGATCATAAGTTTAGGTAATAAAGGCTTGTCCTTTATTGGGGTTTGAGTGTGCTTCCATCCCATCTTTGTGAGTTAGCCCGAGACTTACCCGGTAAAGGTTGATTCTATTCCCTTAGATGGTGTGTTAGTTTGAGGTTATAGTTCTTTATCTTGATTCCTTGAGACTTACCCGGTAATAGGAGTTGCGGTTTAGGATTAGTGTGTAGTGAGACTTACCCGGTGATCTACTCCACTTTAGAAACACCTTCCCCATGCAAAAATCTCAGCTTTGTCCACTTATCTATAGATCTTGAGTTGGAACCACAACTAGATGCTTTAATCCCTAGAATTGCATGTTTGCTTTATTTGACATCTTATTCATCTTTGATTGTATTACTTGCTCTTGTGGTTAGCATCAACACTAGCATACCGTACTGGACTTTGTTTCACTAAGTCCCTGTGATCGACCCCTGGAATTTTCTTGCTTTTACTACGATTGACCCGTACACTGCGGGTTCGCATCCTTGTTTTAAGCTTAAGTCTAGGGTTATAAATTTAAAGCTTGCACACACCGTTTGGAGCGAACAAGTTTTTGGCGCCGTTGCCGGGGACTTGGTCTAGACCGAGCCGGTTAAGGTTTGCTTTCGGGGCACTTGCCCCTGTTGCTACTAACTACTCTTTCTATGAGTTTTGTAGTTTTCAGGATTTCTGAACGCTATGTTTGATCCAGCCTGGATAGCAAGACAAAGTGCTAGGGCAGATCATTATGAATACTTGGAGGAGAAGTACTCCTTCTACTGGTTCAACAATGAATGGGAAAGAGAAGAGGCCATTCAGCATGAACTTGCGATGTGGGATGAACTGAATGTCCCTAAAAAGACTTATGAGCAACCTCTTGAAGACTCTCTTGAATCTAGGTTGGAGAAGTTGATGAAGAAGGTGACGGAGCTCAAGGAAAGCACCCTATCCTATGCTAGGCCGCAAGAGGAGCATAAGGAAGTGTTGCACGTTCCAAGCATTCCCCCAGTCGAACCAGAAGTTTCTCCTGAAGCTTTTGAGGGAGACGATGTGGAAGATCTCGATCTGACTGTTGAGACCTCGGTCGAGGTGGAAGTGACCTCGGTCGAGATGAAAGAAGAACCTGCAGAACCGGAAGAGGCAGATGCAGAAGACCTTGGCCAAATTACTGAGATTGTGGTCAAGGTGGAAGAAAGACCAGCTGAACTAAGAGAGATTTCGTGTGTGGATCATCGACCCAACATGAAATTTGTCTCAAACCTTGGAGAGCTTTGCAAGGTACATTCTCCTACTTCATTTGAATTCCCTATTAATATTTCTGAATTTTTCAGGAAGGCACCGGAGAGTTGGAGGTCTCTTCCGAAAGAACCTCCTAAGATCAAGATGAAATCTCTCTTGAAATTGTTGGAGGAAGATGCTCCTTGGATTATAAGGAGTGAAGTTAACAAGCGCTTCACCGCTAAGGCAACGAAGTGTTATTTGTTCAAGTATGGGGTCCCTCGCATGCTCAGGACCCTGTACCATCCCCAAGCTATAAATGGGGAAGCTGCTATGATTCTCGAGAAACTATTTTCTCGATCAAGGAAAGGATGGGACGCAAGGCTAGATTATGTCCCATTGAAGTGCAGGAAGACTAGAAGGATTCCGGTGAGAATCAAACCGTACAAGCTTGTACGTGGGAGATCTTACCATTTGCCGGTGAAATTAGGAACCGGAACCTTTTTGGAAGAATTTTATGATGGATGTGATGAGCACTCCATGGTGTTCAAGGTACATTGAGTAATTCTATGGAGAAGGGTCCAGCTAGCGACCTTAAACCAAGCGCTTCTTGGGAGGCAACCCAAGGTATTGCTTTCTTCTCCCTTTTCTAGTTTAGTTTAGATAGTTGCTTTGTTTTTGTTTTCCTCTAGACAACAACCAGGTATTCCAAAAGGAAGGATCACAGTTCAGGAGCTACACTAGAAGAACGAAGTTTCGAGAAGTTGAGGAAACGAGCTTTACTGAGATACATCTCGGGGACTGTCAGAACACCTCGACCGAGATGTACTTCGCCAACCGAGATGGTCTTATCTGGGAGCTGTTTCTTACTTCTTCATGCAGTTTAGCTATGTTCGGTGCGTATCCTGTCCTTAGACTTATTTCGACCCACTGGGACAGTGTGTCCCAAGTGTGGGGTGTTTATGTAATATTTGATATTTTATGCTTCAGTTGCTTCTACATGTTTATCTGAGATTTCATGCATACTTACAGGTTATTTGATTGAGAAAAACGTCGAAACCGAAAAAAAAAAAGGGTTTTAAAAAAAAAAAAAAAATTTCGACCTCGACCGGGACAGTTCTGGCAAAACGAGGTGTTTCACCTCGGTTGAACCAAGAACATCTCGACCGAGGTGGGTTAACTGAGAGTTTTCGAAAACGATTTTTGCGTTACTTATCTGGATATGATCTCAGTGAAGATCTTGTTTACTGACTGGTTTTAAATTCTTTATATGTTTGAAATGTTTTATGATATGATTAAGTTGCTAAATGCTTTGTTTGAAATTATTGGCATGTTTAATATTTTGTTTTTATCCAAATTATGTTGAATTTGAAGGTTGACACCGCAGCATAAGTTCTCTCACATTCATTTTGGAAAGACCAAGGCAATTCATTCTCTTCTTCTTCTTCTTCTTGATCATGCTTAGCCCCTCATATACATTTTGCCTCCCTTTACCTATCCGGGAATTTGGAAGCAAGCAAAGTGGTGAAAGCAAGTTAAAGTTGAGAAGTGGCTGAAAGTGAAAGTCTTAGAAAGCAATAATAGGTTTGGGGAAGTCAATCATGAAGATGAGTAACTCGGCACCATTCACATAGCCGGGTGTTTGTGTCTTGCCAAAGTCGGATTGAGCGATATTCCTAACGGATCATGGTATGTGCATCAAGGGTTTGATGCATCTCAAGAAATTGATGATTGCGGATTTCCTAGGCTTCGGTTATTGTGCACCTCTGTCCATGCATCCCAAAAAGTAAAGTAAAAGAGAAAAAAGTGTGAGATAAGCAAAGCTTATTGGTGGAAGATGTTGCAAGTCAAAGTGGAAGTGAAGTTCATCCTTTTCCCGGATTCTAGCACCACATTACCTTACATACATCCCTACCCTACACGTTTCTTGACCTTTCTTTTGGGAAGCCCTTGAGACCTTGAGCTTGTTGATTGACTTAGCGGTTTAAATCGGATTATACATGATTAATTTTGATAATTATGATTTATTATGCATTCTATGATTTTATGCAAAGATGAACAACTTTCCTATATTTATAAAATGTTTTGATCATATTGAGTTTTTAATTTCCAGGAAGTACTCTCTTAGAGTGATCTATGATAGTTGCACACCATAAAATGTTTTTGAAAGACTTTTCATTGATTTTCTTGACTTATAATCCATTCTATCTTGATTTCTATATGAGGAACTTGCTTAGGGACAAGCAAGGGCTAAGTATGGGGTATTTTGATAGCATGAATTATAGTCTATATTTTGGGGTTTGTTTGGACGTTTTATCTTTCATAATCTGCATGTTTGTATGTACATTATGTGATTTTACTACCATTTCATCTACCTTTGCGAGAATCGAGGTCTACACCTAGTTTCGTTGTAATTGCAGGTAATATGGTACGTATTGCATCAAAAAGGAGCAAAAGGAGTCAAGAGTCATTTGGAGCTACATTCAGGAAGCACAACCATGGATTAAAGATTTACTTTGGACCAGTTTTGAGAGATTCATCTCGACCGAGGCGATCCAGAGACGCCGACTCGACCGAGGCGAACACCTAGGACGCGGCGAGAATATTTTATTCTTGGCTGAGATCTTTTAAAATTGGAAAGTGATCTTATATTTTTGGGCTGAGCTTCTAGAAGGAAGGAGATATGCAGAATCATATATTTTACCTATATTTATGGGATAATATCTTCTTAAGATTTCTTATCTTTGGAGGGTTATTTCTCCTATATAAAGGGTTGGATTTTCTACAAATCCGATCATGCTTAGAGGCTGCAAACATCCGCTTACAGTTAGAACATCCCGCTATCAGCGCAGCAGCCGCATCCTACTCCAATTTGGGAGATTCGAAGAACCTTTTTGAAGGTTGAAGGAAGATTGAAGACTATAGCTTTATAGCTTTTTGGAGGGTTTTGTAAGATTGTCTTCAATTCCTTTCCTTGATTGTCTTGTCTTGTTGGATTATTATCCAAGGAACGATTTTGTGTGATATTTGATTCAGTTATTGAAGTGTTTTCATTAAATTCTTCTTTGTTCAAATATTCACCTTCTTCCCATATATTTAATACTTTCATTATGATGATGAGTGGCTAATTTCCTTGTGTGATTCTAGGGTGATTGGCTGAAGGTTGTGGGAAAAACAATGATAGAATGATCTTAATCACAGTAGGATCCTGAAAGTTCGAGTCTTTAACCTTAACCCTAAGCATCTCGTTCAGTCGATGAACATCTCGGCCGGGGTGGAAACTGGCTGACCGAGGTGGCTTATCCGATCCTTAACTGAGAGTTAATGTGTTAGAGTTTGCCAAATCCTATTCTTATTATACCTTTCTGGTTCAAAGCAAGCTTAGGATGAGACTTACCCGGTAATTCCTTAGTTTGTATACCAACGATCATAAGTTTAGGTAATAAAGGCTTGTCCTTTATTGGGGTTTGAGTGTGCTTCCATCCCATCTTTGTGAGTTAGCCTGAGACTTACCCGGTAAAAGGAGTTGCGGTTTAGGATTAGTGTGTAGTGAGACTTACCCGGTGATCTACTCCACTTTAGAAACACCTTCCCCATGCAAAAATCTCAGCTTTGTCCACTTATCTATAGATCTTGAGTTGGAACCACAACTAGATGCTTTAATCCCTAGAATTGCATGTTTGCTTTATTTGACATCTTATTCATCTTTGATTGTATTACTTGCTCTTGTGGTTAGCATCAACACTAGCATACCGTACTGGACTTTGTTTCACTAAGTCCCTGTGATCGACCCCTGGAATTTTCTTGCTTTTACTACGATTGACCCGTACACTGCGGGTTCGCATCCTTGTTTTAAGCTTAAGTCTAGGGTTATAAATTTAAAGCTTGCACACACCGTTTGGAGCGAACAAGTTTTTGGCGCCGTTGCCGGGGACTTGGTCTAGACCGAGCCGGTTAAGGTTTGCTTTCGGGGCACTTGCCCCTGTTGCTACTAACTACTCTTTCTATGAGTTTTGTAGTTTTCAGGATTTCTGAACGCTATGTTTGATCCAGCCTGGATAGCAAGACAAAGTGCTAGGGCAGATCATTATGAATACTTGGAGGAGAAGTACTCCTTCTACTGGTTCAACAATGAATGGGAAAGAGAAGAGGCCATTCAGCATGAACTTGCGATGTGGGATGAACTGAATGTCCCTAAAAAGACTTATGAGCAACCTCTTGAAGACTCTCTTGAATCTAGGTTGGAGAAGTTGATGAAGAAGGTGACGGAGCTCAAGGAAAGCACCCTATCCTATGCTAGGCCGCAAGAGGAGCATAAGGAAGTGTTGCACGTTCCAAGCATTCCCCCAGTCGAACCAGAAGTTTCTCCTGAAGCTTTTGAGGGAGACGATGTGGAAGATCTCGATCTGACTGTTGAGACCTCGGTCGAGGTGGAAGTGACCTCGGTCGAGATGAAAGAAGAACCTGCAGAACCGGAAGAGGCAGATGCAGAAGACCTTGGCCAAATTACTGAGATTGTGGTCAAGGTGGAAGAAAGACCAGCTGAACTAAGAGAGATTTCGTGTGTGGATCATCGACCCAACATGAAATTTGTCTCAAACCTTGGAGAGCTTTGCAAGGTACATTCTCCTACTTCATTTGAATTCCCTATTAATATTTCTGAATTTTTCAGGAAGGCACCGGAGAGTTGGAGGTCTCTTCCGAAAGAACCTCCTAAGATCAAGATGAAATCTCTCTTGAAATTGTTGGAGGAAGATGCTCCTTGGATTATAAGGAGTGAAGTTAACAAGCGCTTCACCGCTAAGGCAACGAAGTGTTATTTGTTCAAGTATGGGGTCCCTCGCATGCTCAGGACCCTGTACCATCCCCAAGCTATAAATGGGGAAGCTGCTATGATTCTCGAGAAACTATTTTCTCGATCAAGGAAAGGATGGGACGCAAGGCTAGATTATGTCCCATTGAAGTGCAGGAAGACTAGAAGGATTCCGGTGAGAATCAAACCGTACAAGCTTGTACGTGGGAGATCTTACCATTTGCCGGTGAAATTAGGAACCGGAACCTTTTTGGAAGAATTTTATGATGGATGTGATGAGCACTCCATGGTGTTCAAGGTACATTGAGTAATTCTATGGAGAAGGGTCCAGCTAGCGACCTTAAACCAAGCGCTTCTTGGGAGGCAACCCAAGGTATTGCTTTCTTCTCCCTTTTCTAGTTTAGTTTAGATAGTTGCTTTGTTTTTGTTTTCCTCTAGACAACAACCAGGTATTCCAAAAGGAAGGATCACAGTTCAGGAGCTACACTAGAAGAACGAAGTTTCGAGAAGTTGAGGAAACGAGCTTTACTGAGATACATCTCGGGGACTGTCAGAACACCTCGACCGAGATGTACTTCGCCAACCGAGATGGTCTTATCTGGGAGCTGTTTCTTACTTCTTCATGCAGTTTAGCTATGTTCGGTGCGTATCCTGTCCTTAGACTTATTTCGACCCACTGGGACAGTGTGTCCCAAGTGTGGGGTGTTTATGTAATATTTGATATTTTATGCTTCAGTTGCTTCTACATGTTTATCTGAGATTTCATGCATACTTACAGGTTATTTGATTGAGAAAAACGTCGAAACCGAAAAAAAAAAAGGGTTTTAAAAAAAAAAAATTTCGACCTCGACCGGGACAGTTCTGGCAAAACGAGGTGTTTCACCTCGGTTGAACCAAGAACATCTCGACCGAGGTGGGTTAACTGAGAGTTTTCGAAAACGATTTTTGCGTTACTTATCTGGATATGATCTCAGTGAAGATCTTGTTTACTGACTGGTTTTAAATTCTTTATATGTTTGAAATGTTTTATGATATGATTAAGTTGCTAAATGCTTTGTTTGAAATTATTGGCATGTTTAATATTTTGTTTTTATCCAAATTATGTTGAATTTGAAGGTTGACACCGCAGCATAAGTTCTCTCACGTTCTTTTTGGAAAGACCAAGGCAATTCATTCTCTTCTTCTTCTTCTTCTTGATCATGCTTAGCCCCTCATATACATTTTGCCTCCCTTTACCTATCCGGGAATTTGGAAGCAAGCAAAGTGGTGAAAGCAAGTTAAAGTTGAGAAGTGGCTGAAAGTGAAAGTCTTAGAAAGCAATAATAGGTTTGGGGAAGTCAATCATGAAGATGAGTAACTCGGCACCATTCACATAGCCGGGTGTTTGTGTCTTGCCAAAGTCGGATTGAGCGATATTCCTAACGGATCATGGTATGTGCATCAAGGGTTTGATGCATCTCAAGAAATTGATGATTGCGGATTTCCTAGGCTTCGGTTATTGTGCACCTCTGTCCATGCATTCCAAAAAGTAAAGTAAAAAGAAAAAGTGTGAGATAAGCAAAGCTTATTGGTGGAAGATGTTGCAAGTCAAAGTGAAAGTGAAGTACATCCTTTTCCCGGATTCTAGCACCACATTACCTTACATACATCCCTACCCTACACGTTTCTTGACCTTTCTTTTGGGAAGCCCTTGAGACCTTGAGCTTGTTGATTGACTTAGCGGTTTAAATCGGATTATACATGATTAATTTTGATAATTATGATTTATTATGCATTCTATGATTTTATGCAAAGATGAACAACTTTCCTATATTTATAAAATGTTTTGATCATATTGAGTTTTTAATTTCCAGGAAGTACTCTCTTAGAGTGATCTATGATAGTTGCACACCATAAAATGTTTTTGAAAGACTTTTCATTGATTTTCATGACTTATAATCCATTCTATCTCGATTTCTATATGAGGAACTTGCTTAGGGACAAGCAAGGGCTAAGTATGGGGTATTTTGATAGCATGAATTATAGTCTATATTTTGGGGTTTGTTTGGACGTTTTATCTTTCATAATCTGCATGTTTGTATGTACATTATGTGATTTTACTACCATTTCATCTACCTTTGCGAGAATCGAGGTCTACACCTAGTTTCGTTGTAATTGCAGGTAATATGGTACGTATTGCATCAAAAAGGAGCAAAAGGAGTCAAGAGTCATTTGGAGCTACATTCAGGAAGCACAACCATGGATTAAAGATTTACTTTGGACCAGTTTTGAGAGATTCTACATTCAGTTATGAGTCACCTCGGTTGACCAGAGATTCATCTCGACCGAGGCGATCCAGAGACGCCGACTCGACCGAGGCGAACACCCAGGACGCGGCGAGAATATTTTATTCTTGGCTGAGATCTTTTAAAATTGGAAAGTGATCTTATATTTTTGGGCTGAGCTTCTAGAAGGAAGGAGATATGCAGAATCATATATTTTACCTATATTTATGGGATAATATCTTCTTAAGATTTCTTATCTTTGGAGGGTTATTTCTCCTATATAAAGGGTTGGATTTTCTACAAATCCGATCATGCTTAGATGCTTAGAGGCTGCATACACCGCATACAATCCGATTACAGCTGAGGACACGCAGCAGCCGCATCCTACTCCAATTTGGGAGATTCGAAGAACCTTTTTGAAGGTTGAAGGAAGATTGAAGACTATAGCTTTATAGCTTTTTGGAGGGTTTTGTAAGATTGTCTTCAATTCTTTTCCTTGTTGTCTTGTCTTGTTGGATTATTATCCAAGGAACGATTTTGTGTGATATTTGATTCAGTTATTGAAGTGTTTTCATTAAATTCTTCTTTGTTCAAATATTCACCTTCTTCCCATATATTTAATACTTTCATTATGATGATGAGTGGCTAATTTCCTTGTGTGATTCTAGGGTGATTGGCTGAAGGTTGTGGGAAAAAACAATGATAGAATGATCTTAATCACAGTAGGACCCTGAAAGTTCGAGTCTTTAACCTTAACCCTAAGCATCTCGTTCAGTCGATGAACATCTCGGCCGGGGTGGAAACTGGCTGACCGAGGTGGCTTATCCGATCCTTAACTGAGAGTTAATGTGTTAGAGTTTGCCAAATCCTATTCTTATTATACCTTTCTGGTTCAAAGCAAGCTTAGGATGAGACTTACCCGGTAATTCCTTAGTTTGTATACCAACGATCATAAGTTTAGGTAATAAAGGCTTGTCCTTTATTGGGGTTTGAGTGTGCTTCCATCCCATCTTTGTGAGTTAGCCCGAGACTTACCCGGTAAAGGTTGATTCTATTCCCTTAGATGGTGTGTTAGTTTGAGGTTATAGTTCTTTATCTTGATTCCTTGAGACTTACCCGGTAATAGGAGTTGCGGTTTAGGATTAGTGTGTAGTGAGACTTACCCGGTGATCTACTCCACTTTAGAAACACCTTCCCCATGCAAAAATCTCAGCTTTGTCCACTTATCTATAGATCTTGAGTTGGAACCACAACTAGATGCTTTAATCCCTAGAATTGCATGTTTGCTTTATTTGACATCTTATTCATCTTTGATTGTATTACTTGCTCTTGTGGTTAGCATCAACACTAGCATACCGTACTGGACTTTGTTTCACTAAGTCCCTGTGATCGACCCCTGGAATTTTCTTGCTTTTACTACGATTGACCCGTACACTGCGGGTTCGCATCCTTGTTTTAAGCTTAAGTCTAGGGTTATAAATTTAAAGCTTGCACACACCGTTTGGAGCGAACAGATGGTATGTTAGTTTGAGGTTATAGTCCTTTATCTTGATTCCTTGAGACTTACCCGGTAATAGGAGTTACGGTTTAGGATTAGTGTGTAGTGAGACTTACCCGGTAATCTACTCCACTTTAGTAACACCTACCCCACGCAAAAATCTCAGCTTTGTCCGCTTATCTATAGATCTTGAGTTGGAACCACAACTAGATGCTTTAATCCCTAGAATTGCATGTTTGCTTTATTGACTTCTTATTCATCTTTGATTGTGTTAATCGCTTTTGTGGTTAGACTTGACATAGCATACCGTACTGACTTTGTTTCACCGAGTCCCTGTGATCGACCCCTGGAATTTTCTTGCTTTTACTACGATTGACCCGTACACTACGGGTTCGCATCCATGTTTTAAGCTTAAGTCTAGGGTTATAAATTTAAAGCTTGCACACACCGTTTGGAGCGAACATGATGCTAATCCGGGAAAGGAACTAACTCCACAATTTCATTTTTGAATCAACTTCCCACAAGTGTAATTTTCTCCATCTTTTCCTTCTTTTCTTTTCTTTTCTTCATTTTCTTTTTCTTTCAGTTATTTTTGAGACAATGACATTGGTGTACAAAAGCCGAAACCTTGGTAATTAGCGGACCTTTTTTTTTCGAGGTACCTCACACCGGGCACACATACCAAGGCTCGTTAGGACATTCGGTTTATCCGACTTTGGCAAGGCACAAACACCCGATTATGTGAATGGTGCCGAGTTACTCGTCATCAAAACCAAAGTCCCCAAACCTATATTTTTTCTACACTTTTCACAACAAATTCAGCACTTCATTCACAACATCCATTCATCAACAACTTCACCCCACACTTGCTTTTCACACACTCAACACACTAGCATGCTCCTATTCCCGGATGGGTCAAAAGAGGTCACATTTTTATATCAATTGAGGTGCTCAAACAACATGATCAAGATGAGAAGTAGAGAGAGATGAATTGCCTTAGTCATTCCTAGATGATGTGCAAGAACTAACATGTTAATTCGACCATCAATCCTCAATCCAATCAAGGCAAACATCATAATCACAATTCATACATGGGATTCAAGATAAGTATTTCAAGTCCACATATGCATACATACATTCAACACACAAGGCCATCCATAGCCAATTCACAAGACAATCTCATCATAAGGGTCATACCCAAACTTAGAAGCACTAAAATTTTTTAAATTTTCTAATTTGTTTCGAATTTTCGAAATATATATGTACAATGCAAAAGCTAATGAAACATGTGACAATATGAAACTATCCTAGATGCAATCATGCAAATGATCATGAAAACCCCACCCCATACTTAGAAACACATTGTCCTCAATGTGCAAATTAAATAAAAAAGTGAAAGAGGGTCCTCACAATGTAAAAATGGTGTTGCTTTGGTATTTTGGTTTACTCATGTGGAGTGATGGTGGATGATCGATCAAAGGTGGTAGAGAGCTCTCGATGTTCATTATGGCGTCGGGACCCGCGCTAAGCACCGGTAGCCGTCCAAGTCCCATGTCCGCTCCACCCACATTTGATGTGGGATCACCATCATCATTCTCATGCCATGCAAGACTTCCATGCTACTTAGACTCTAGCACACAAACACCAAACACACACAAACACACCAAAACAAAGACAAAAAGAAAAACTCGAAAAATGAAAACAAAAATGAAGAGGGGAAAGACATGTACCAATGGGTTGCCTCCCATCAAGCGCTTCTTTAAGGTCATTAGCTTGACCAAATTCGGGGGTGTCTCACTCAAGGTGAAGTGGGGCAATCATATCCATCGGAGCTTCTGGGATATACTTCTTCAACTTGTGCCCATTCACCTTAAAGTCTCCACTATGCTCCCCTCCTATCTCAACCACTCCATGGGGAAAGACCTTCCTCACCATATAAGGACCCGTCCATCTTGACTTTAGCTTTCCGGGGAAGAGCCGCAGCCTTGAGTTGAAGAGAAGGACAAGGTCACCTTCGCTCAACTCCTTGGGGATGAGACGCTTGTCATGCCAACGCTTGGTCCTTTCCTTTTAAATCCGGGCGTTTTCATAGGCATCCAACCGGATTTCCTCAAGAGCATTGATGTCTAGCAATCGCTTCTCACCGGCTTCCTTGAGGTCAAAATTCAGCCACCTTATGGCCCAATACGCCCTATGCTCCATCTCCACCGGTAGGTGGCAAGACATGTCATACACTAGCTTGTAGGGAGTGGTGCCAATCGGTGTCTTGAAGGCGGTTCTATAAGCCCACAAAGCATCATCAAGCTTCATAGCCCAATCCTTTCTCGTCCTAGAAACCGTCTTCTCAAGTATCCCCTTTATCTCCCGGTTGGAGATCTCTACTTGGCCACTAGTTTGGGGATGTTGCCACCTTATGAGTCACCCCATACTTAGCCAAAAGTGTCCCAAAGTTCCTATTGGTGAAATGCTTCCCTATATCACTTATGATCACTCTTGGTGTTCCAAATCTAGGGAAGATGACTCGGTTGAAGAACCGCACAACAACTTTGGCATCATTTGTGGGAGAGGCGATTGCCTCCACCCATCTCGACACATAGTCCACCGCCAAGAGAATGTAGAGGTTGCCACATAAAGAGGGGAATGGCGCCATGAAGTCCATACCCCAAACATCAAAGATCTCAACCTCTTGTATGTTGTTCAAGGGTATCTCATTCCTCCTTGAGATGTTGCCCGTCCTTTGGCAAGCATCACATGCCACTACAAAATTCTGCACATCCCTAAACAAGTTAGGCCAATAAAAACAGGATTACAATACCTTTCCACACGTCTTGTGTGAGCTAGCATGGCCTCCACATGGCAACGAGTGACAATGGCGGATCACACTCTCCACCTCATCCTCCGGGATGCACCTCCTAAAGACTCCACCCGGTCCTCTCTTGAACAAGAGAGGCTCGCTCCAATAGTAATGCCTCACATCCTTGAAGAACTTTTTCCTCTGGGCATATGACAAACCGGGTGGCACCTCCTCACACAGAAGGTAGTTCACTATGTCCGCATACCATGGCTCACTCCCTCTAGACACTTAAAGTAATCACTCCTCTATCAATTGCAATTGCTCATCCCGGAATGAGTCATCAATTGGGATTTCATCTCTCTCAATCTCCAATGGTGGTAGGCTACTAAGATGGTCCGCCACTAAATTTTCGGAACCTTTCTTGTCCCGAATTTCCAAGTCAAACTCTTGGAGGAGAAGGATCCAATAAATCAAGCGAGGCTTGACATCCTTCTTTGTGAGGAGATAACGGATCGCAACATGATCCGTGTACACAACGACCTTGGCTCCCACAAGATATGACCGGAACTTCTCAAAGGCATACACCACCGCTAGCAACTCCTTCTCGGTTGTGGCATAGTTGAGTTGGGCGTCATCTAGCGTCTTGCTAGCATAATAGATGGCATGTATAAGCCCATATTTCCTTTGTCCCAAAACAGCCCCAACGGCCACATCACTTGTTGTTACGCTCAGGATGTGTGCACAATAAGCTTTAAATTTATACTCGTTATATTTCTCCTAACTCCTAGCGAACCCGCAGTGTACGGGACGTTTGTAGTAGGGATAGTATTCCGAGGTCGAACACAAAGACTAAGGTGAGATTGATTCGATTTATGATTAAGTCTAGTGAAGATCTAGGTTAAGACAAGAGAAAGGAATAAAGAAATAAAAATCTCAAATGTTTTTGGTTGGTTTTTCGGTGATCAATCAAAGATCACAAATCATGCTAAATGTAATAATCAACTAAGCTAACAAATCAACACAAACAAACAAGCTAAAAACGAGATATAGATCAAAGATAGAAAAGCGGATTCTAGGGGTTGGAAGTTCCGGTTATGGCATAAGACTCAAGCTATCTAGACATTCCTTGGATTAACTATGATATGTTGGGATTAAGTGTTTCTAGATTGGGATCAATTACCGGGTAGGTCTCATGGTCCACTAATCCATCCCTAAGATCTCGTCACCGGGTAAGTCTCTAAGAACCTAAGGGACGGAATTCTACACAAACCGGATTATCACCTAGGAACCTAACCTATTCTTACCGGGTAAGTCTCGAAAAGGTTAGTCTTAAGTAACTATCCTAGCACACTTAGTCCAATGGCGGATATGAGGCTCACCACTACCTAGGGTTTGTTATCTTTGGAATCTAAGAGTAAGGGTCACCGGGTAAGTCTCTCCTAACACTTAGTTGCTAACACTAGGTCACCCTAGGATAGAATTAACTCAACAAACACTTAGGATTTCAACATTCTAACAACCTAAAGCTAGATCCATCTAACAAGGGGGAATCACGGCCTGTTCTACACCTTCCACGGCCGTGGAAAAGCAAGATCAAACCGTGGACTCCAACAGAAGCTACGTCCAAGAAATAGAGTCATCCAAGGCTAATCTAAGTTCATCCTATCATAGTCCTAGCCATAACCATTCCTTCCTTACCCTAGAATCACATCTATTTAGCCTACAACATTCATAATAGAATTCGAAACAATCAAACATAAAATCATAACATCCATTGCAATATAATGAAAAGAAAGAGATGAACAAGTGAGATAAACAAACCAAGCTGAAAAATGGAATTAGAATGACTCACAACCCTTCTTAAAGAAGGTTCAAATGTTCATACAACTCTAGAAATCGATTTCGAATTTCTTCTCTACAAAGCTATCAAGATCTATCAATGGTGTTTTCTTCGTCTTCTCCAACCAAGCTCTCCTCCAATGGTGGCTTTCTTCTACCTCCTTCTACAAGAATCCTCTTGTTGAGAGAATATTTTGATTGGATGATGGTGGATAATGGAGAGCTGCTCCAAGATGCCTCTCTAACAAATGCAGGACCACTTTTATACTACAATTTTGCATGAGCTGGCCAAGAGATCGTGGCACAGCTGTCACGAAAATCTGGCAAAAACCACGGGCAGTTCCACGGCCGTGATCTGTCAGAGAACCGTGATTCTGTGCTTCAGCTTTGCTTTTGATCATTAAGCTTCGATTGGGTGCATGGCTTGTGTTGGAAAGGTTCCATGAGTCCTCCTTAGCCTTTAGCTTGCATTCTAATGAGTCCGAGGGTGTGTCATCTTGATGAACGATCCTCAAACGTATCGTTTTAGCTCCTAAATCTCCCAAAATACCTACAAAGCAATGCACAAGTCCGTGTAGACGTCTATCTCGACAAAATACGTGAATTGAGTGCAAACGTCGTGAACTAGTGCTAAACCATGCATGAATGAGCGAGAAATCTATCTAAATGATTACCTAAACCTAAGGGCCTGTTTGGTATCGTATGCGTATTCTTTTTTTAGATTCTTGGGGATGGAGATTCTTGAGATTCTTCAGGATTGTTGGAGATGGGTATTGTTAGAGATTATTTTTTACGTAAAATTTTTCTGTTTGGTATCAGATTATTGTTATAGCTTCATTTAAATAAGATTACCAAAATACCCTCAAAATTTAACCCCAAATTTGTGTCTTCCTGCAACCCTAAAATCGATCTGAAGAGAAGGACGTCCATTGCGGTCGTCCATCTCCAATTTGGCATTTCAGCACCATATGCCATTAGCTTGGATTTGATATTAGACCACGCCTAGTCTTCTTATCAGCACCATCTCTCATTAACTTGAGCTTGGATTTGCAGCAAGAGCAGTGATACGGGGAACGAGGAGGAGTAACAGCCGATCGAAAACCGAGAAGCGAAGGGAAGAAGAGAATGAGATGGATTGAGGAAGAAGGGAAGGGGAAAATAAAAGAATTGGAAATTGGAATCTGCTGCTATTTTTCGTGCAGGACTATTCCATGGGCAATCCTGGTGCAGGTGCCAAGTCCCGATTCCAGTATACAAGAACACTGGTCATAAAATAGATACATGGTGAAGAGACATTGAAAAGAATTGAATCTAACCCAATGGAGGAAGCTTGCAATGGAGGACATCCAGGAACAAGAAGATTCAACCGGACGAAGCAGTTAAGGAGATGGATGATGGTATCATTATCCCCAGAGGTCAGTCGTAAACCGAAGATCTGTGCACACTGAAGAAGAATGAAAGAGAGGAATGAACGAGAAAGGGCACAAGTGGAATTGAAAAGAATCTAACCCAATGAATCTCCAAGAAGCTTGGGTAGGCAAGCTTCTTTTTACGGGATTCTTTAGGCAAAAGAATCTCGTAAAAGAATACAATCCCGAAGCTCCAACTCATACCAAACGATTCTATTTTTGCCATCTCCAAGAATCTCGTCAAAAAGAATCTAAATGAATCTCTAACAAGCTAATACCAAACAGGCCCTAAGTCATAAATCGTGTTATCAAAAATACCCCATACTTAAGGTTTGCTCGTCCCCGAGCAAATGCTCAACTCTAGGCTACAAGATAACATGATTTATGTATGCAGAAAAATGGCAAAATCTTTTTGGGTTTGTGCTTCTACTATCGGATCACCTTCATAGTCATGTTTCATGGCAAAGGATAAGCAATTATGCATCAAATAAATGAAGGCATGGAAAGACAATTGCACTTATCTTGAAAGTATGCATGAAATGTAAAGATGAGGTAGTCAAGAAGATCAAGAGTATATCCAATCTAAACCACTAAGTCTTACAAACATGCAAGTAGGTCATAAGGTCTTATGAGCTCAAAGGTTAAGAAACGTTGTGACTAGGTGGGGATTTTCTAGGCTATGTGATGCTAATCCAGGAATGGAACTAACTCCACAATCTTGTCCTCGATCAACTTCCCTCAAGTGTATATTTTTCTCTATCTTTTCTTTCTTTCCTTTTTCTTATTTTTGAGACAATGGCATTGGTGTACAAAAGCCGAAACCTTGGTGATCAGCCATCCTCGGGCTTTTTCTATTTTTCGAGGTGCATCCACACCGGGCACACATACCAAAGCTCGTTAGGATTATCGGTTTATTTGACTTTGGCAAGGCACCAACACCCGATTATGTGAAGTGTACCGAGTTACTTGTCATTTAAACCAACGTCCCCAAACCTATATTTTTGGCTACACTTTCACAACAAATTCAGCATTTTATTCATGACATCCTTTCATCAACATATTCACCCCATACTTGCTTTTCACACACATTAACACACTAACATGCTCCTATTCCCGGATGGGTCAAAAGAGGTCAAATTTATCTCAATTGAGGTGCTCAAGCAATCATGATCAAGATGAGAAGTAGAGAAAGATGAATTGCCTCACTCATTCCTAGATGGTATGCAAGAACTATCATGTAATTTCGACTTTCAATACTCAATCCATTCTAGGCAAACATCATGATCACAAATCATTCATGGTTTCAAAAGAAGTACTTCAAGTCCACATATGCTATCATCAATTTAACACATAAGGCCATCCATAGCCAATCCACAAGACAAGATTCATCATTAGGGTCATATCCAAGCCTAGAAAGCACAAAAATTTTTAAATTTTCTGAATTTTTATGGTTTTTTTTTTCGAAATGAATATATACAATGCAAGACATGTGAAAATGTTAAACTATCCTAGATGCTCATCATGCAAAGGATTATGCAAACCCCACCCCATACTTAGAAACACATTGTCCCCAATGTGTAAATGAAGTAAAAAAGAGTGAAAGAAGGTTCTCACAATTTAAAAGTGGTTTGCTATGGTATTTGGGATTGCTCAAGTGAATTGAGAGTGGATGATCCTATCAACCATGGTAGAGAGCTCTAAGTGTCCATCAAGGTGTCGGGACCCGCGCTAGGCACCGCTAGCCGTCCAAGTTCCGCGTCCGCTCCACCCATAATTGATGAGGGGTTCATCATCATCATTCTTATGTCAAGCAAGACTTCCAATGCCACTAATGTTCTAGCACACACTAAGCACACGAAACACACACAAAGATAGAAAAATCAAAAACAAAAACAAAATGAAAAGGGAAAAACGTTACCAATGGGTTGCCTTCCACCAAGCGCTTCTTTAAGGTCATTAGCTTGACCAAAACTCGGGGGCATCTACTCAAGGTAAAGTGGGGCAATCATATCCACCGGAGCCCCCGGGATATACTTCTTCAACCGGTGCCCATTCACCTTAAAGTTTTCACAATGCTCCCCTCCTATCTCAATAGCTCCATGGGGAAAGATCTTCTTCACCACATATGGCCCGGTCTATCTTGATTTGAGCTTTCCGGGAAAGAGCCGCGGCCTTGAGTTGAAGAGAAGGACAAGGTCTCCTTCACTCAACTCCTTGTGGATGATCCTCTTGTCATGCCACCGCTTGGTTCTCTCCTTGTAGATCCGGGCATTCTCGTATGCATCCAACCGGATCTCCTCAAGTGCATTCATATCAAGCAACCTCTTCTCTCCGGCCTCTTTGAGATCAAAATTTAGCCACTTGATGGCCCAATGTGCTCTATGCTCTATTTCTACCGGAAGGTGGCAAGACTTGCCATAGACCAACTTGTAAGGAGTGGTGCCAATTGGTGTCTTGAAAGCGGTCCTATATGCCCACAAGGCATCATTGAGCTTCATAGCCCAATCCTTTCTAGTTCTAGATACCGTCTTCTCAAGAATGGCCTTTATCTCCCGGTTGGAGATCTCCACTTGGCCACTAGTTTGGGGATGGTAAGGTGTTGCTACCTTATGAGTCACCCCATACTTAGCCAAAAGTGCCCCAAAGTTCCTATTGGTGAAATGCTTCCCTCCATCACTTATGATCACCCTTGGTGTTCCAAACCTAGGAAAGATCACTCGGTTGAAGAACCGCACCACAACCTTGGCGTCATTTGTAGGAGAGGCGGTTGCCTCCACCCATCTTGAAACATAATCAACCGCCAATAGGATGTAGAGGTTGCCACATGAAGAAGGGAATGGTCCCATGAAGTCCACACCCCACACATCAAATATTTCCACCTCTTGTATGTTGTTCAAGGGCATCTCATTCCTCCTTGAGATGTTGCCCGTTCTTTGGCAAGCATCACAAGCTACCACAAAGCTTTGCACATCCTTGAACAAACTCGGCCAAAAGAAGCCCGATTGCAACACTTTCGCACATGTCTTGTGGGAGCTAGCATGCCCTCCACATGGCAAGGAATGACAATGGCGGATCACACTCTCCACCTCATCCTCCGGTATGCATCTTCTAAACATTCCATCCGGCCCTCTTTTGAACAAAAGTGGCTCACTCCAATAGTAATGCCTCACATCTTTGAAGAACTTCTTCCTTTGGGCATATGTCAATCCGGGAGGCACTTCCTCACACACTAAGTAGTTCACAATGTCGGCATACCATGGCTCACTTCCTCTAGACACTTGGAACAAGCATTCCTCCACCATTTGCAATTGCTCATCCCGGAATGAGTCATCAATAGGGATGTCATCTCTCTCAAGCTCCAATGGTGGGAGTCTACTAAGGTGATCCGCCACAGAGTTCTCGGATCCCTTCTTGTCCCGGATTTCCAAATCAAACTCTTGAAGAAGAAGGATCCACCGAATCAACCTAGGCTTGGCATCCTTCTTGGTAAGTAGATAACGGATCGCAACATGATCCGTATAGACTATGACCTTCGCTCCAACAAGATATGAGCGGAACTTCTCAAAAGCATACACAATCGCTAGCAACTCTTTCTCGGTGGTAGCATAATTGAGTTGGGCATCGTCTAGCGTCTTGCTAGCATAATAAATGGCATGAGTGCGCCCATCTTTCCTTTGCCCCAAAACAGCCCCAACGGCTACATCACTTGCATCACACATGATCTCAAACGGTAAACTCCAATCCGGAGGTTGCATGATAGGTGCGGAGATCAAGGCGTTCTTCAACCTACAAAAAGCCTCAAGACAATCTTTGGAAAAGACAAAATCAACATCCTTCATTAGTAGGTTAGTGAGAGGCTTAGAAATTTTAGAGAAGTCTTGAATAAACCTCCGGTAAAAACCGGCATGCCCTAAGAAACTCCTTACCCCTTTCACCGAGGTAGGAGGTGGCAACTTCTCTATAGTTTCAATCTTGGCCCTATCAACCTCAATGCCACGGTTAGACACCAAGTGCCCTAACACAATACCTTCACTTATCATGAAGTGGCATTTTTCCCAATTCAAGACAAGATTTGTCTCCTCACATCTTTGCAATACTAATGACAAGTTAGCCAAGCAATTATCAAAGGAAGAACCATAAACGGAGAAATCATCCATGAACACTTCCATGATATTTTCTATGTATTCCGAAAAGATAGCCATCATACACCTTTGAAAGGTGGCGGGTGCATTACACAACCCAAATGGCATCCTCCTATATGCAAAAGTACCCCATGGACACGTAAAGGTTGTTTTCTCTTGGTCATCGGGGTGGATAGGGATTTGGAAGAATCCGCTATAACCATCTAAGTAGCAAAAATGAGAGTGTTGAGCTAACCTTTCTAGCATTTGGTCAATGAAGGGAAGAGGGAAGTGATCTTTCCTAGAGGCCATGTTCAACTTCCTATAATCAATGCACATCCTCCATCCCGTAACCGTCCTAGTTGGGATTAGTTCATTGTTCTCATTGGTTACTACGATCATCCCACCCTTCTTAGGAACTACATGAACGGGACTAACCCACTTACTATCCGAGATAGGGTAGATTATCCCCGCATCTAGCAACTTAATGATTTCCTTTTTGACTACCTCTTTCATTATAGGATTCAATCTCCTTTGATGTTCAATAGAGGGTTTATGATTATCTTCCATCAATATTTTATGCATGCACAAAGAAGGTTTAATGCCAACCAAATCATCAATAGTATAGCCAATGGCTTTCCTATGCAATCTTAGTTCATGCAACAACTTAGCAAGTTCATCATCACTTAAGCATGCATTAACAATCACCGGATATGTAGAATCAACACCAAGGAAAGCATACTTTAAATGAGAGGGGAGGGGTTTAAGTTCAAGTTTAGGAGGACCTTTATCGAGTGTAGACGATCCAAATAAGGTTGGATGAGATGAATCCAAAGTAAATGAAGGCTCTCCATGGCTCCTAGAAGCTTGATCATCATCAAGGGCTGATCCAGGGGAAACCACGGCCAACTCCACGGTTTGCTCCAAGTCCACGGCCGTGGAAGTTGCCTGGCTCATTTTCTGTGGCTTTACAGAGAGTTTGACGGCCGTGGAACACAAATCTCGACCGTGGAACCTACAGCTGTTCACCACCTCTTCGTGACTCTCAAATCCAACTCTTGTCTCCTTTTCCAATGCTTCTAAGGCCTTGATCTCTTCATTGCAAGCCTCCTCATCACCTTCCTCCATCATACTTAAGGTAAGAACCTTCTCTAAGGGATCCTTGATCAAGATCGAGCTCACAACTTCCCTAGATTCTTCTTGCTCGACTATGTTGAAGACATCCTCATCAAGGGTTGGCCCTTTCATCATTGTGGACAATTTGAACTTGATGTTCTCTTCTCCAATGTTGAAGGAGAGAGTCCCATTCTTGCAATCCACTAGGCACCCGGAAGTGGCTAGGAAAGGTCTTCCTAAGATGATGGGAACCGGATAGTCCGTCGGAATGTCCAAGACTACAAAATCAATTGGCACATAGAATCCTCCTAGTTGCACCGGGATGTCTTCTAGGATTCCAACCGGATGAGTGATTGAGCGGTCCACCATATAGAGGGTCATCTTGACCGGTTTTGGCTCTCCTAGCCCAACCTTGTTGCAAAGTTCAAGCGGTATGATGCTTACACTTGCTCCAAGATCACAAAGTGCTTCATACTTCACATCTCCCACTCCAATTGGGACACAAAAGGAACCCGGATCTCTTAGCTTGGGAGGCATCTCCTCCTTCATCGTTTGGATCAATTCCGAGGATCTCTTGGTCATCCTTATCTCCCCATACTCCTCCAACTTCCTTTTGTTGGAGAGTATCTCTTTCAAGAACTTGTCATATGCCGGCATTCCTAAAATAGCATCCATGAACGGAATGTTAATATGCAACTTAGACATTAGTTCAAGGAACTTACCAAAGTGATTGTCCAAGCGAGCTCTTGCTTGTGATTGAGGGAATGGTAGTGGTGGCTTGTATGGAGGCGGCGCCACATAAGTTGGCTCAACATCCTTGCTCTTGCCTCCATCTCCTTGCAAAGTCTCTTCCTCTATCACCACTTGTTTCCCCTTAGCATTGTCCTTAGGCAAAGGATCTTTCATGCTCAACCCACTCCTTGTAGTAATGGCCAACACTTGGCCTCTTGGGTTGTCTTCGGTTCTCCCGGGAAGCTTTCCCGGATCTCTATGGGCTTCACCCGCTTTTTGGAACACTTGTGCTTCCAAAACCTTTTGAGCTTTTGAGATAGAAGTCACCGTGCTCTCAAGACCACTCAACCTTCC
This sequence comes from Fagopyrum esculentum, assembly GCA_033239045.1. Classification (NCBI taxonomy): domain Eukaryota; kingdom Viridiplantae; phylum Streptophyta; class Magnoliopsida; order Caryophyllales; family Polygonaceae; genus Fagopyrum; species Fagopyrum esculentum. Next base: position 96,298,336 of record BSUD01000008.1, on the reverse strand, counting down.
AAGCAATTGCTCAAACATCATTTCGGTTCTATCTTTCGGAGGTTGAGTGAATCCGGGTGGAGGTTCTTGTGAAGCCTTTGGTGGCGGGGTTGTGCTTGAGGAAGCGGGAGGGTTCAAGGCTCCATCCGGGTTAGAGTAAGAAAACCCGGGATGGTTGTGGTTAGGCCGGTAATTGTTGAATTGCCGGTTGTTGTTGAAGTTCATTGGGCCTTGATAATTGTTGTAATTGCCCCTTCCCATGTAATTCACATCCTCCTCCTTGGAAGACAAGTTAGCTTGTGGAAGCACTTGAGGAGTTGCTTGGTTCTTCAAAGTTGTAGCACACAACTCTCTCAAGGACTTCAATTCATTGTTGATGGCGTCAAGCTTGAAATTGCTCATGGTGACTTCACTCACCTCATATGCTCCCGCCTTTCTCCCTTCACTCTTTCTATGGGAGTATTTCTCAATCACTAGAGCTTGCTTCTCCACAAACTCCCAAGCTTCATCTACATGCTTTTCCATAAATGTCCCACCGGAAAGAGATTGGAGCTTGAATTGGCTATCTTCATCAAGTCCTTTGAAGTAGATCTCCAATAGCTCAATTTTCGGTATGCCATGGTGTGGACAATCTAGGAGAAGATCTTTGAACCTCTCCCAAGAATTGAACAAACTCTCTCTATCCTTCATCACGAAGGCATTGATCTTCCCTCTTAACTCGGTAGTCATGGAAGGTGGGAAGAACTTAGTCAAAAACCCGGTTGTCATCTCCTCCCAAGTACCAACTCGCCCTTGTGGAATAGATTGATACCAAGCCAAGGCTTTATCCTTAAGAGAGAAGGAGAAAGCCCTTAGCTTATGGTTGTTGCTCTCCAATCTTGGCGGTCTAAGAGTCTCCATCAAGATCTCATAGATCATCAAGTGTTGATGAGGAGACTCTCCTTCCATCCCTCCAAATTGATTATGCCGGATCATTTGTAGAACTTGAGGGCGGAGCTCATAGTTGTGGGTTGCGGGATCTCCTAAGTTCACACCCGGACGGTGTGCTCTTTGTGCCGGATCAATACGTCTCCCTAATGTTTGTGGCTCTTCAATAGCAATGGGGACAACCCTAACATTCGCCGCCGGCTGCGGTTGTGGTGGAGGAGGTGGAGGTTGTTGACGATTAAGCTCTCCTTGTACAAGGGCTTGACTAATCTCATCAATCTCCCTCCTAGTTGCTTCTTGCCTCTCATTGGCAAGTCTCCTTTCTTCCTCCAAGAGCTCATCTCTTAGCCTTATTTGCTCTAAGGCTTCATCCAATTCAGCTTGGAGGTCTCTTCCGGCCATCTCTTTTCCCTTTTTAATGCTCTTGGATCTAGATCTAAGGGTTTTCTCCGGTTCGGGGTCGAATGGAGCTAAATCTTTGCCACGAGATCTTCGCATACACCTAAAGAGTAAGAGATGTCCTGAAAAGTAAAGACACAAACCAAAAAGAGATCAAAAGCAACAAGAAAGATCTACACTAAAATCAATCACAAAATAGACTCAATCTAGACCTAGTCCCCGGCAACGGCGCCAAAAACTTGTTACGCTCAGGATGTGTGCACAATAAGCTTTAAATTTATACTCGTTATATTTCTCCTAACTCCTAGCGAACCCGCAGTGTACGGGACGTTTGTAGTAGGGATAGTATTCCGAGGTCGAACACAAAGACTAAGGTGAGATTGATTCGATTTATGATTAAGTCTAGTGAAGATCTAGGTTAAGACAAGAGAAAGGAATAAAGAAATGAAAATCTCAAATGTTTTTGGTTGGTTTTTCGGTGATCAATCAAAGATCACAAATCATGCTAAATGTAATAATCAACTAAGCTAACAAATCAACGCAAACAAACAAGCTAAAAACGAGATATAGATCAAAGATAGAAAAGCGGATTCTAGGGGTTGGAAGTTCCGGTTATGGCATAAGACTCAAGCTATCTAGACATTCCTTGGATTAACTATTGATAGCATGAATTATAGTCTATATTTTGGGGTTTGTTTGGACGTTTTATCTTTCATAATCTGCATGTTTGTATGTACATTATGTGATTTTACTACCATTTCATCTACCTTTGCGAGAATCGAGGTCTACACCTAGTTTCGTTGTAATTGCAGGTAATATGGTACGTATTGCATCAAAAAGGAGCAAAAGGAGTCAAGAGTCATTTGGAGCTACATTCAGGAAGCACAACCATGGATTAAAGATTTACTTTGGACCAGTTTTGAGAGATTCTACATTCAGTTATGAGTCACCTCGGTTGACCAGAGATTCATCTCGACCGAGGCGATCCAGAGACGCCGACTCGACCGAGGCGAACACCTAGGACGCGGCGAGAATATTTTATTCTTGGCTGAGATCTTTTAAAATTGGAAAGTGATCTTATATTTTTGGGCTGAGCTTCTGGAAGGAAGGAGATATGCAGAATCATATATTTTACCTATTTTTATGGGAATATATCTTCTTAAGATTTATTATCTTTGGAGGTTTATTTTTCCTATAAAAAGGGTTGATTTTCTACAATTTGAGGAGGCCGCATACAATCCGCTTACAGTTAGAACATCCCGCTATCAGCGCAGCAGCCGCATCCTACTCCAATTTGGGAGATTCGAAGAACCTTTTTGAAGGTTGAAGGAAGATTTGAAGACTATAGCTTTATAGCTTTTTGGAGGGTTTTGTAAGATTGTCTTCAATTCCTTTCCTTGTTGTTTTGTCTTGTTGGATCATTATCCAAGGAACGATTTTGTGTGATATTTGATTCAGTTATTGAAGTGTTTTCATTAAATTCTTCTTTGTTCAAATATTCACCTTCTTCCCATATATTTAATACTTTCATTATGATGATGAGTGGCTAATTTCCTTGTGTGATTCTAGGGTGATTGGCTGAAGGTTGTGGGAAAAACAATGATAGAATGATCTTAATCACAGTAGGATCCTGAAAGTTCGAGTCTTTAACCTTAACCCTAAGCATCTCGTTCGGTTGATGAACATCTCGGCCGGGGTGGAATTCTTCTGACCGAGGTGACTTATTTGATCCGTAACTGAGAGTTAAGTGTTAGAGTTTGCTAAATCCTATTCTTATTACACCTTTCTGGTTCAAAGCAAGCTTAGGATGAGACTTACCCGGTAATTCCTTAGTTTGTATACCAACGATCATAAGTTTAGGTAATAAAGGCTTGTCCTTTATTGGGGTTTGAGTGTGCTTCCATCCCATCTTTGTGAGTTAGCCTGAGACTTACCCGGTAAAGGTTGATTCTATTCCCTTAGATGGTGTGTTAGTTTGCGGCAATAGTTCTTTATCTTAATTCCTTGAGACTTACCCGGTAATAGGAGTTACGGTTTGGGATTAGTGTGTAGTGAGACTTACCCGGTGATCTACTCCACTTTAGAAACACCTTCCCCACGCAAAAATCTCAGCTTTGTCCGCTTATCTATAGATCTTGAGTTGGAACCACAACTAGATGCTTTAATCCCTAGAATTGCATGTTTGCTTTATTTGACATCTTATTCATCTTTGATTGTATTACTTGCTCTTGTGGTTAGCATCAACACTAGCATACCGTATTGGACTTTGTTTCACTAAGTCCCTGTGATCGACCCCTGGAATTTTCTTGCTTTTACTACGATTGACCCGTACACTGCGGGTTCGCATCCTTGTTTTAAGCTTAAGTCTAGGGTTATAAATTTAAAGCTTGCACACACCGTTTGGAGCGAACAAGTTTTTGGCGCCGTTGCCGGGGACTTGGTCTAGACCGAGCCGGTACGGTTTGCTCTTGGGGCATTTGCCCCGTGTTGTCTTACCACTCTACTTGAGTGACTTTTGCAGGTTCTTTCTTAGGTATATGCGAAGAACCCGCACTGGAAAGGAAATCGTTCCTTACGATCCCGAACCAGAAAAGACATACAAACGACGCTTAAGAGAAGCGAAGATGGCCCAACAAGACGATCACGATCTTTTGGCCCAATTGAGAGAGACGCAGGAGCAGCTACGTCTCAGTAAAGAAGAACTAAGGCAGGAAAAAGAAGAGAATCAGGCCAGGAATGCAGCAATCGAAGCTGAGATTGCAGCAATTCGGAACCAGATTCAACCTCGACCGATGCAGGATCCAGTAATTGATCCTCGACCGAGGCAAGTCCCAGTTCCTGACGCCCCGGCCGATGTGCATCCACTTCGGATGCCAGTCCGAGATGTTCTTCTTGCAGGAATTCCACAAACCCTAGGTCAAAGGATGGACCCTAATCAACAGCTGAGGCGTCCAGGAGTGAACCTAGGAGATCCAGCGGACCATGACTACGAACTTCGACCACAAGTTCTAGCGATGATTCGCCAATGTCAATTCGGAGGGCTAGAGAAGGAGTCGCCACATCAACATCTTCAAAACTACGAGATCTTGATGGAGACCTTGCGACCTCCCAGAATTGAAAATAACAACTACAAGCTAAGACCTTTCTACTTTTCTCTTAAAGATAGAGCTCTTACTTGGTATCAATCTCTTCCTGCAGGAAAGATCAGCACATGGGAAGAGATGACTACGGAATTCTTGACTAAATTCTTTCCCCCCTCAAAGACTGCTGAAATGAGAGGGAAGATCAATGCTTTCATCATGAAGGACAAGGAGAGTTTGTCCAAATCATGGGAGCGGTTCAAGGATATCCTTTTGGATTGCCCACATCATGGGATTCCAAAGATCGAGTTGTTGGAGATCTACTTCAAAGGGCTGGACGGAAACACCCAGTTTAATCTCCAACTACTCTCCGCCGGCACATTTATGGATATGGCGGTTGACGAGGCTTGGGATTTCATTGAGAAGCAAGCCTTGCACATGGAGAAGTACACCCACCAAGGAGCTGAAGGTGGAGTTAAAAGAGTCAACTTTCAAGAGACTCAAACCAACAACAACCAATTCACGTCCTTGAAGAACGACGTGAAGCAATTGAAGGAGCTATTGATGGCTCAAACTAAGCAGGAAGAGCAAGGGCAAAGGAACAACAACAACTACAACAAGAACGGGTACCGTAACAACAACAACGGACCCCGAAACAACAACTACAACAACAATAAAGGATCCAATAGCAACAATTGGAGAGCGAATAATAACCAAAACAACGGTAACAATTATTCAAACTCCAACTCTAATGATTCCTCTAACCCTTTCCTCTCTCCTCCTTCTTCTTCTTCTACTCCATTGAAGAGCCAAGGGCAAGGATCAAGTTCGTCTCAGCCGGAAAAGAAGGACGCAGTCCTGGAGGCAATCTTGATCAAGCTTAGTGCTATGGAGAATTCTATGACTTCATTTTCGAGGGCCCAAAAATCCTTCGAACAACAACTTGCTAATAAGGCGAATGAAGCGCCAAGAGATCCAGGGAAGCTTCCAGCAAAGACGGAAACTAACCCTAAGGGCCAGTGCATGGCCATCACGACGAGGAGTGGACTCAAAACCACAGATCCAGTACCTCGCTCGACGCAGACCACCTCGGTCCAGATCCAGTCGAAGAACACCTCGACCGAGATGCCAACCGAGGCGGTGCAACAGAAAGCAGGAGGAACAACTGAAGCCTATGTTCCACCTCCTGCATATAAACCACCACTTCCATTCCCACAGTCCAGAGCCAGAGCACATCTTGACAAGCACTTTGGTAAGTTCCTTGACTTGATGAATAAGCTCCATATTAATATCCCTTTCCTTGATGCTATTTTAGGTATGCCCGCCTACGGGAAGTTCTTAAAAGAAATCCTATCAAGGAAGAGGAAGCTGGAGGATGTTGGTGAAGTTAGGATGACATCTAAGTCTTCGGAGCTTATAAAGATCATGAAGGAGAAGATGCCACCTAAGTTGAGAGATCCCGGCTCATTTTGCATTCCCATTCAAGTTGGGGATGTCACTTGTGAAGCCTTATGTGATCTAGGAGCCAGCGTGAGCATCATTCCGCTGAAGCTATGCATTAAGATCGGTCTTGGAGAGCCCAAACCGGTCAAGATTCGACTTTACATGGCAGATCGCTCCATCACCCATCCCGTGGGCATTTTGGAAGACGTTCCGGTCAAGTTAGGTAACTTCTATCTACCCATAGATTTTGTCGTACTTGACATTCCCGCAGATTATCCTGTTCCTATCATTCTCGGGAGGCCATTTCTAGCAACTTCGGGTTGCAATGTGGATTGCAAGAACGCCAAGTTGAAATTCAACGTTGGTGGCGATGAGGTGGAGTTCGCACTACTTGCAGCCATGAAGGGGGAGCAACTAACTGATGATATCTTCAACATCTACGATGAAGAGGAATCAAGAGAATTGGTGAGCTCTATCCTTATTAATGATCCACTCGAAAGAGTTATTAGCTTCAGTTTAATGGAGGAAGGTATAGATGCCTCTTGTGATGCAGATATACGAAGCTTGAAGGCACTGGAAGAAGATCCAGGAGCCATGACTGAGAAGCTGATCCAGGGAACGAAGATTTCCAGCCTCGGATCCAGTAGCAGTACCTCGACCGAGGCACTTTCTGGACTGAGCGAGGCGTCTGAAGAACACCTCGGTCAACGCCTTTGCGCCTCGACCGAGATCGACAGAGAGACAATGTCAACTGAGATTGCTGAGAATGACAATTTTTCTACTCCCTTCTCTGACATTCACCCACAGTTGGCGGATCATTCTCTCCACCAACTTTCTGATAATAAAGGTCCTTGGTATGCTGATATTGTGAATTATCTTGTTTGCCAGGAAATACCACCCGGATTGACGTACTCCCAAAAGAAGAGATTCTTCAAGGAAGTACGACATTACTACTGGGATGAGCCGCTGCTATTCAAGCGCGGACCGGATGGGATGCTTCGAAGGTGCATTCCGGAAGACGAAGTTAATAGCGTCATAAAGCATTGCCACTCACTTCCATGTGGAGGGCATGCTAGCACCGATAAAACATGCGCCAAGGTATTGCGTTCCGGTTTCTTTTGGCCTACACTATTTAAGGATGTGCAATCTTTTGTTGTTTCTTGTGATGCATGCCAAAGAACAGGGAACCTATCAAGGAGGAACGAGATGCCACTTAACAACATCCAAGAAGTGGAAATCTTTGATGTATGGGGGATTGACTTCATGGGACCTTTCCCATCCTCCGGAGGAAACCTCTACATTCTCCTTGCAGTGGATTACGTCTCTAGATGGGTCGAAGCCATCGCTTCTCCCACTAACGACGCCAAGGTGGTTGTGAAGTTCTTGAATAGAACTATCTTTCCACGATTTGGAACTCCACGCATCATCATCAGCGATGGAGGAACGCATTTCATCAACCGGAAGTTTAAGGCACTTCTATCGAAGTATGGGGTAACCCACAAGGTATCAACCGCTTATCACCCTCAAACTAGTGGACAGGTCGAGATCTCAAACAGAGAAATCAAAGCAATTTTGGAGAAGACCGTCTCTAGGACGAGGAAGGATTGGTCCATGAAATTAGACGATGCTCTTTGGGCGTACAGGACCGCATTCAAGACTCCCATAGGCACCACCCCTTATAATTTGGTGTATGGGAAATCTTGCCACTTGCCCGTTGAGTTGGAGCACAAAGCATATTGGGCTATCAAATGGTTGAACTTTGACATTAAGGAGGCTGGTGAGAAGCGACTATTGGAACTTAACGAGCTGGAAGAGCTGCGTTTGAACGCCTACGAGAATGCCAAGATCTACAAGGAAAGGACGAAGAGATGGCATGACAAGCGTATCGTTCCAAAGGAGCTTAACGAAGGAGATTTAGTTCTACTCTTCAACTCCCGCCTCCGTCTTTTTCCAGGTAAGTTGAAATCTAGATGGACCGGACCTTACGTTGTGAAACATGTCTTCCCTCATGGTGCAGTTGAGATATGGGGCGAAACTAGCGGAAGCTTCAAGGTCAACGGTCATAGACTTAAGAAGTACCAACCGGAAACGCCGGTTGAGGAGGTCGCACCGATCTACCTCCTTTGAGACGCACTATGGTCCAGCTAGCGACCTTAAATCAAGCGCTTCTTGGGAGGCAACCCAAGGTATTGCTTTCTTTCCCGTTTTCTAGTCTAGTTTAGATAGTTTTTGTTTTTGCTTTCCTCTAGACAACAACCAGGTATTCCAAAAGGAAGGATCACAGTTCAGGAGCTACACTAGAAGAACGAAGTTTCGAGAAGTTGAGGAAACGATCTTTACTGAGATACATCTCGGGTACTGTCAGAACACCTCGACCGAGATGTACTTCGCCAACCGAGATGGTCTTATCTGGGAGCTGTTTCTTACTTCTTCATGCAGTTTAGCTATGTTCGGTGAGTATCCTGTCCTTAGACTTATTCTGACCCACTGGGACAGTGTGTCCCAAGTATGGGGTATTTGATGTACTTATTTGATGACTTTGATGTATGACTCACGCTTTATCGGATATTTTATATTTATGCTTCACTTTTGCATCTGTGTTTATCTGAGACCACATGCATACTTACAGGTTATTTGATTGAGAAAAACGTCGAAACCGAAAAAAAAATGGTTTTAAAAAATTTTTGACCTCGACCGGGACAGTTCTGGCAAAACGAGGTGTTTCACCTCGGTTGAACCAAGAACATCTCGACCGAGGTGGGTTAACTGAGAGTTTTCGAAAACGATTTTTGTGTTACTTATCTGGATATGATCTCAGTGAAGATCTTGTTTACCGACTGGATTTAAATTCTTTATATGTTTGAAATGTTTTATGATATGTTTAAGTTGCTAAATGCTTTGTTTGAAATTATTGGCATGTTTAATACTTTATTTTTATCCAAATTATGTTGAATTTGAAGGTTGACACCGCAGCATAAGTTCTCTCACGTTCTTCTTGGAAAGACCAAGGCAATTCATTCTTCTTCTTCTTCTTCTTCTTGATCATGCTTAGCCCCTCATATACATATTGCCTCCCCTTACCTATCCGGGAATTTGGAAGCAAGCGAAGTGGTGAAAGCAAGTCAAAAGTTGAGAAGTGGCTGAAAGTGAAAGTGTTAGAAAGCAATAATAGGTTTGGGGAAGTCAATCATGAAGATGAGTAACTCGGCACCATTCACATAGCCGGGTGTTTGTGTCTTGCCGAAGTCGGATTGAGCGATATTCCTAACGGGTCATGGTATGTGCATCAAGGGTTTGACGCATCTCAAGAAATTGATGATTGCGGATTTCCTAGGCTTCGGTTATTGTGCACCTCTATCCATGCATCCCAAAAAGTAAAAGTAAAAGAGAAAAAAAGTGTGAAATAAGCAAAGCTTATTGGTGGAAGATGTTGCAAGTCAAAGTGAAAGTGAAGTTCATCCTTTTCCCGGATTCTAGCACCACATTACCTTACATACATCCCTACCCTACACGTTTCTTGACCTTTCTTTTGGGAAGCCCTTGAGACCTTGAGCTTGTTGATTGACTTAGCGGTTTAAATCGGATTATACATGATTAATTTTGATAATTATGATTTATTATGCATTCTATGATTTTATGCAAAGATGAACAACTTTCCTATATTTATAAAATGTTTTGATCATATTGAGTTTTTAATTTCCAGAAAGTACTCTCTTAGAGTGATCTATGATAGTTTCACACCATAAAATGTTTTTGAAAGACTTTTCATTGATTTTCTTGACTTATAATCCATTCTATCTTGATTTCTATATGAGGAACTTGCTTAGGGACAAGCAAGGACTAAGTATGGGGTATTTTGATAGCATGAATTATAGTCTATATTTTGGGGTTTGTTTGGACGTTTTATCTTTCATAATCTGCATGTTTGTATGTACATTATGTGATTTTACTACCATTTCATCTACCTTTGCGAGAATCGAGGTCTACACCTAGTTTCGTTGTAATTGCAGGTAATATGGTACGTATTGCATCAAAAAGGAGCAAAAGGAGTCAAGAGTCATTTGGAGCTACATTCAGGAAGCACAACCATGGATTAAAGATTTACTTTGGACCAGTTTTGAGAGATTCTACACTCAGTTATGATCACCTCGGTTGCCCAGAGATTCATCTCGACCGAGGCGATCCAGAGACACCGACTCGACCGAGGCGAACACCTAGGACGCGGCGAGAATATTTTATTCTTGGCTGAGATCTTTTAAAATTGGAAAGTGATCTTATATTTTTGGGCTGAGCTTCTGGAAGGAAGGAGATATGCAGAATCATATATTTTACCTATTTTTATGGGAATATATCTTCTTAAGATTTATTATCTTTGGAGGTTTATTTTTCCTATAAAAAGGGTTGGATTTCCACAATTCGAGAAGGACGCTATATCGTCGATCAGGGTTTACAAGCGCAGCAGCCGCAGCCTACTCCAATTTGGGAGAGATTTGAAGAACCTTTTTGAAGGTTGAAGGAAGATTGAAGACTATAGCTTTATAGCTTTTTGAAGGGTTTTGTAAGATTGTCTTCAATTCCTTTCCTTGATTGTCTTGTCTTACTGGATCATTATCCAAGGAACGATTTTTGTGTGATATTTGATTCAGTTATTGAAGTGTTTTCATTAAATTCTTCTTTGTTCAAATATTCACCTTCTTCCCATATATTTAATACTTTCATTATGATGATGAGTGGCTAATTTCCTTGTGTGATTCTAGGGTGATTGGCTGAAGGTTGTGGGAAAAACAATGATAGAATGATCTTAATCACAGTAGGATCCTGAAAGTTCGAGTCTTTAACCTTAACCCTAAGCATCTCGTTCAGTCGATGAACATCTCGGCCGGGGTGGAAACTGGCTGACCGAGGTGGCTTATCCGATCCTTAACTGAGAGTTAATGTGTTAGAGTTTGCCAAATCCTATTCTTATTATACCTTTCTGGTTCAAAGCAAGCTTAGGATGAGACTTACCCGGTAATTCCTTAGTTTGTATACCAACGATCATAAGTTTAGGTAATAAAGGCTTGTCCTTTATTGGGGTTTGAGTGTGCTTCCATCCCATCTTTGTGAGTTAGCCTGAGACTTACCCGGTAAAGGTTGATTCTATTCCCTTAGATGGTGTGTTAGTTTGCGGCAATAGTTCTTTATCTTAATTCCTTGAGACTTACCCGGTAATAGGAGTTACGGTTTGGGATTAGTGTGTAGTGAGACTTACCCGGTGATCTACTCCACTTTAGAAACACCTTCCCCATGCAAATATCTCAGCTTTGTCCACTTATCTATAGATCTTGAGTTGGAACCACAACTAGATGCTTTAATCCCTAGAATTGCATGTTTGCTTATTTGACATCTTATTCATCTTTGATTGTATACTTGCTCTTGTGGTTAGCATCAACACTAGCATACCGTATTGGACTTTGTTTCACTAAGTCCCTGTGATCGACCCCTGGAATTTTCTTGCTTTTACTACGATTGACCCGTACACTGCGGGTTCGCATCCTTGTTTTAAGCTTAAGTCTAGGGTTAGCATCAACACTACCACTGAGAAGGAGTTATTGGCGGTTGTATATGCTTTCGAGAAGTTTCGTTCCTATCTAGTAGGGGCGAAAGTCATTGTCTACACCGACCATGCAGCCATTCGTTACTTGTTGGCTAAGAAGGATGCAAAGCCGCGCCTTATTCGATGGATTCTCTTGCTCCAAGAGTTTGACCTAGAGATCCGCGATAAGAAGGGATCCGAGAATTCAGTTGCGGACCACCTCAGCCGGCTACCGGAATCCTCCCGCGAGCCGGATAGCCCACCCATAGACGATTCATTCCCCGACGAGCACTTGCACGTTCTGGAGCGTTTGATGGACTTACTTACTTCACCCCACGATGGAGGTGAAGTATGGGGTGAGGGAACCTCCTACCTCCTTTGAGACGCACTATGGTCCAGCTAGCGACCTTAAATCAAGCGCTTCTTGGGAGGCAACCCAAGGTATTGCTTTCTTTCCCGTTTTCTAGTCTAGTTTAGATAGTTTTTGTTTTTGCTTTGCTTTGCTTTGCTTTGTTTTTGGCGTTCTGGACAGATAACAGGAAGGAGCACTCCAGGAAAGGGAGAAGTTCGAGATTCTGAGAAGAAAGAGGCACCTCGGTCACTGTCAGAACACCTCGACCGAGTTGATTCTTGAAGCAACCGAGGCGACTAGGGTTTCTGCAGAACCGCCTCGGTCCGTACCACCTCGGTCCAGTCGAGACCATCTCGACCGAGGTGACAGCAGATCTCGCGACGGTATAAAAAGCGAAAATTACTTTTCACTTTTTATTTTTTACCCATTTCGACCGCGGCGACAAGAGCATCTCGTTCTCCTCCGTTTCTCGCTCTTTTTCGACGATTTCTGTTCCAAAACGCGATTAAAGGGAAGAGGAGTCGATTGCAACCACGGATCTGCAAGAACTCTGAGAGTTTCGGCCGAAACGAAGCGAAAAAGGTTCGAAAACCCTAACCGACTCGTTTACTGTTTATTGGGCTTTGGTTGCCCTTGATTCTGCTGAGGAAACCCATAAGTACCCCTTAGGAAGCAATTGTAGTGATTTTAGGGGGAAAAGAACTGGAAATCTGAGAATTGGAATTCGAACTGCTACGCCTCGGTCCAGTCGGCCTGCATCTCGACCGAGGTGATTTCTGGAACTTGTCAGTCGACCGAGGTGGTCTGACAGATTGATTTGTGAAGATGAGTTCAGATAGGATACTAGCCCTGAGAGATAGATTTTCACCCTCCCCTTCCCCTTCTTCTTCCCGTCCCTACCGCCCGGTCATCCACGAGAGATGTCGGGTAGATTACGAGAGGATAGCGGGCCGTCCGGTTATCGCACCGCGATTTCTGGAGGTATCCGCTTTTGACTGCCTAGGGTTAGAGGCTGACCTTAGGAGGATGATAGCTACAGTCGGGCTGGATCAGTTTTCTGAGATCCGAGCCCCAGCCTACATAGAGCCGACACTAGAGTTCGTCAGCTCCTTCTCCTACCTACCCACAGAGGGATCTGTGAAGTACCGGCTGATGAGCCGGAACTTCATAGTTCCATTAGAGATATTCAGAGAGATTTTCAGCTTTCCTACCCCTACAGCTGTAGACTTCCCCTCCCGATCCGTAGCTAGGGAGTTTTGGGGTCAGATAGCCCACATCACCACTCACGCAGACAGATGGCGCCCTGGAGATTCCAGGGAGAAGGTCATCTTCCACCCAGCTTTCAGACTCGCCCACCGGATATTCAGCGAGATGCTTCTGGCGCGTACTGAGACGCCCCAGAAGATCAGACAGGGGGAGCTATTTTCGCTGTACTGCATGGTCACGGGAGGATACCCTGACTTTGGCTTGATGCTGGCAGAGGATCTGCACAGGATCAAAGCCAAAGGGAAGGGTGATATTTGCTGTGGAGGTCTAGTCACCCACATCGCCTCCTACCACGGGATGGATCTCAGTATTTGTACATTGGCGGCAGCTCCGAAGCCGCTGGGTCTGCAGGAGATGATCACGAGGCGGATTCTTGTTCCTCGTGGGCTGACTACACCGTATGTTGCCATGCCTTGGGAGCGGACAGCGCCTCAGGGCATCAGATGGTCTGCACAGTTTTCTGTCGCCGACCCGCATTTCTGGCAGGCTGCATGGGTCCCGCTGATGGAGGACTACAGAGAGGGAGCAGCTGCTGCTGCTGCAGCTGCAGAGGAGGCAGAGGAGGCTGATGAGGAGGATGATGACGAGACAGTTGAGGAGAGAGGAGGCGGCGTCCCGATGGACACAGGGACAGATACAGCTGGGACGAGCGCGCCTCCCATTATTGATCTTGATGAGGACGAGGAGGACACTGAGCCAGCGCCGGCTGAGACTTCTCCAGTTAGGCCCGCTAGGCGCAGGAGGCAGAGGGTTAGAGACAGAGCAGCACACCGACGGATTGATGACCTGACGGATCAGGTTATCGACACTTATGCTGCACTTTCTTTAGATATCCGGGAGATGCAGGAGCGGCAGCATCATCAGCACATGATGGCTCAGCTACAGTTCCAGCATGTCATGGGTTATCCCTATGACCCTACTTTGTACCCTTACATTCCACCACCACCACCGGATCAGGACTTCTGAGGAGCTGCAGGATTTTTATTTATTTTATTTTTATGCAGTTCGGCTCTTTATCCGGTGAGTCCTCCTTTCTTTCAGACTTTTATTACACCCACTGGGACAGTGTGTCTCAAGTATGGGGTAGTTGATGTATTATCTGACTTATTTGACTTATGATGTATTATTCGACTTATGATGTATCGGATATTTTCATATTTATGCTTCATTCTGCATTTATATGTTTATCTGAGATTGCATGCATACTTACAGGTTATTTGATTGAGAAAAACGTCGAAACCGAAAAAAAAATGGTTTTAAAAAAATTTTTGACCTCGACCGGGACAGTTCTGGCAAAACGAGGTGTTTCACCTCGGTTGAACCAAGAACATCTCGACCGAGGTGGGTTAACTGAGAGTTTTCGAAAACGATTTTTGTGTTACTTATCTGGATATGATCTCAGTGAAGATTTTGTTTACCGACTGGATTTAAATTCTTTATATGTTTGAAATGTTTTATGATATGATTAAGTTGCTAAATGCTTTGTTTGAAATTATTGGCATGTTTAATACCTTATTTTTATCCAAATTATGTTGAATTTGAAGGTTGACACCGCAGCATAAGTTCTCTCACGTTCTTCTTGGAAAGACCAAGGCAATTCATTCTTCTTCTTCTTCTTCTTCTTGATCATGCTTAACCCCTCATATACATATTGCCTCCCTTTACCTATCCGGGAATTTGGAAGCAAGCGAAGTGGTGAAAGCAAGTCAAAAGTTGAGAAGTGGCTGAAAGTGAAAGTGTTAGAAAGCAATAATAGGTTTGGGGAAGTCAATCATGAAGATGAGTAACTCGGCACCATTCACATAGCCGGGTGTTTGTGTCTTGCCAAAGTCGGATTGAGCGATATTCCTAACGGGTCATGGTATGTGCATCAAGGGTTTGACGCATCTCAAGAAATTGATGATTGCGGATTTCCTAGGCTTCGGTTATTGTGCACCTCTGTCCATGCATCCCAAAAAGTAAAGTAAAAGAAAAAAAAAGTGTGAAATAAGCAAAGCTTATTGGTGGAAGATGTTGCAAGTCAAAAGTGAAAGTAAAGTTCATCCTTTTCCCGGATTCTAGCACCACATTACCTTACATTCATCCCTACCCTACACGTTTCTTGACCTTTTCTTTTGGGAAGCCCTTGAGACCTTGAGCTTGTTGATTGACTTAGCGGTTTAAATCGGATTATACATGATTAATTTTGATAATTATGATTTATTATGCATTCTATGATTTTATGCAAAGATGAACAACTTTCCTATATTTATAAAATGTTTTGATCATATTGAGTTTTTAATTTCCAGGAAGTACTCTCTTAGAGTGATCTATGATGATTGCACACCATAAAAATATTTTTGAAAGACTTTTCATTGATTTTCTTGACTTATAATCCATTCTATCTTGATTTCTATATGAGGAACTTGCTTAGGGACAAGCAAGGGCTAAGTATGGGGTATTTTGATAGCATGAATTATAGTCTATATTTTGGGGTTTGTTTGGACGTTTTATCTTTCATAATCTGCATGTTTGTATGTACATTATGTGATTTTACTACCATTTCATCTACCTTTGCGAGAATCGAGGTCTACACCTAGTTTCGTTGTAATTGCAGGTAATATGGTACGTATTGCATCAAAAAGGAGCAAAAGGAGTCAAGAGTCATTTGGAGCTACATTCAGGAAGCACAACCATGGATTAAAGATTTACTTTGGACCAGTTTTGAGAGATTCTACATTCAGTTATGAGTCACCTCGGTTGACCAGAGATTCATCTCGACCGAGGCGATCCAGAGACGCCGACTCGACCGAGGCGAACACCTAGGACGCGGCGAGAATATTTTATTCTTGGCTGAGATCTTTTAAGATTGGAAAGTGATCTTATATTTTTGGGCTGAGCTTCTAGAAGGAAGGAGATATGCAGAATCATATATTTTACCTATTTTTATGGGAATATATCTTCTTAAGATTTATTATCTTTGGAGGTTTATTTTTCCTATAAAAAGGAATGGATTTTCCACAAATCCGATGATGCTTAGAGGCTGCAAACATCCGCTTACAGTTAGAACATCCCGCTATCAGCGCAGCAGCCGCATTCTACTCCAATTTGGGAGATTCGAAGAACCTTTTTGAAGGTTGAAGGAAGATTGAAGACTATAGCTTTATAGCTTTTTGGAGGGTTTTGTAAGATTGTCTTCAATTCCTTTCCTTGTTGTCTTGTCTTGTTGGATCATTATCCAAGGAACGATTTTGTGTGATATTTGATTCAGTTATTGAAGTGTTTTCATTAAATTCTTCTTTGTTCAAATATTCACCTTCTTCCCATATATTTAATACTTTCATTATGATGATGAGTGGCTAATTTCCTTGTGTGATTCTAGGGTGATTGGCTGAAGGTTGTGGGAAAAACAATGATAGAATGATCTTAATCACAGTAGGATCCTGAAAGTTCGAGTCTTTAACCTTAACCCTAAGCATCTCGTTCGGTTGATGAACATCTCGGCCGGGGTGGAAACTGGCTGACCGAGGTGTCTTATCCGATCCTTAACTGAGAGTTAATGTGTTAGAGTTTGCCAAATCCTATTCTTATTATACCTTTCTGGTTCAAAGCAAGCTTAGGATGAGACTTACCCGGTAATTCCTTAGTTTGTATACCAACGATCATAAGTTTAGGTAATAAAGGCTTGTCCTTTATTGGGGTTTGAGTGTGCTTCCATCCCATCTTTGTGAGTTAGCCTGAGACTTACCCGGTAAAGGTTGATTCTATTCCCTTAGATGGTGTGTTAGTTTGAGGCAATAGTTCTTTATCTTAATTCCTTGAGACTTACCCGGTAATAGGAGTTACGGTTTGGGATTAGTGTGTAGTGAGACTTACCCGGTGATCTACTCCACTTTAGAAACACCTTCCCCATGCAAAAATCTCAGCTTTGTCCGCTTATCTATAGATCTTGAGTTGGAACCACAACTAGATGCTTTAATCCCTAGAATTGCATGTTTGCTTTATTTGACATCTTATTCATCTTTGATTGTATACTTGCTCTTGTGGTTAGCATCAACACTAGCATACCGTATTGGACTTTGTTTCACTAAGTCCCTGTGATCGACCCCTGGAATTTTCTTGCTTTTACTACGATTGACCCGTACACTGCGGGTTCGCATCCTTGTTTTAAGCTTAAGTCTAGGGTTATAAATTTAAAGCTTGCACACACCGTTTGGAGCGAACAAGTTTTTGGCGCCGTTGCCGGGGACTGTTCTTGCTTTTGCTATTAATTTTTCTGCTTGAGTGTTCTTGCAGGTTTGTGTTCTTAGGTACATACGAAGTTCTTGTTCCGGCAACGGCGCCAAAAACTTGTTCGCTCCAAACGGTGTGTGCAAGCTTTAAATTTATAACCCTAGACTTAAGCTTAAAACAAGGATGCGAACCCGCAGTGTACGGGTCAATCGTAGTAAAAGCAAGAAAATTCCAGGGGTCGATCACAGGGACTTAGTGAAACAAAGTCCAATACGGTATGCTAGTGTTGATGCTAACCACAAGAGCAAGTATACAATCAAAGATGAATAAGATGTCAAATAAAGCAAACATGCAATTCTAGGGATTAAAGCATCTAGTTGTGGTTCCAACTCAAGATCTATAGATAAGCGGACAAAGCTGAGATTTTTGCATGGGGAAGGTGTTTCTAAAGTGGAGTAGATCACCGGGTAAGTCTCACTACACACTAATCCCAAACCGTAACTCCTATTACCGGGTAAGTCTCAAGGAATTAAGATAAAGAACTATTGCCTCAAACTAACACACCATCTAAGGGAATAGAATCAACCTTTACCGGGTAAGTCTCAGGCTAACTCACAAAGATGGGATGGAAGCACACTCAAACCCCAATAAAGGACAAGCCTTTATTACCTACACTTATGATCGTTGGTATACAAACTAAGGAATTACCGGGTAAGTCTCATCCTAAGCTTGCTTTGAACCAGAAAGGTGTAATAAGAATAGGATTTGGCAAACTCTAACACATTAACTCTCAGTTAAGGATCGGATAAGCCACCTCGGTCAGCCAGTTTCCACCCCGGCCGAGATGTTCATCTAAGCTTGCTTTGAACCAGTTTCCACCCTAGAATCACACATGCAATCTCAGATAACTCACAAAGATGGGATAGAATCATCCTTGTTTTAAGCTTTTGACTGCCTAGGGTTAGAGGCTGACCTTAGGAGGATGATAGCTACAGTCGGGCTGGATCAGTTTTCTGAGATCCGAGCCCCAGCCTACATAGAGCCGACACTAGAGTTCGTCAGCTCCTTCTCCTACCTACCCACAGAGGGATCTGTGAAGTACCGGCTGATGAGCCGGAACTTCATAGTTCCATTAGAGATATTCAGAGAGATTTTCAGCTTTCCTACCCCTACAGCTGTAGACTTCCCCTCCCGATCCGTAGCTAGGGAGTTTTGGGGTCAGATAGCCCACATCACCACTCACGCAGACAGATGGCGCCCTGGAGATTCCAGGGAGAAGGTCATCTTCCACCCAGCTTTCAGACTCGCCCACCGGATATTCAGCGAGATGCTTCTGGCGCGTACTGAGACGCCCCAGAAGATCAGACAGGGGGAGCTATTCTCGCTATACTGCATGGTCACGGGAGGATACCCTGACTTTGGCTTGATGCTGGCAGAGGATCTGCACAGGATCAAGGCCAAAGGGAAGGGTGATATTTGCTGTGGAGGTCTAGTCACCCACATCGCCTCCTACCACGGGATGGATCTCAGTATTTGCACATTGGCGGCGGCTCCGAAGCCGCTGGGTCTGCAGGAGATGATCACGAGGCGGATTCTTGTTCCTCGTGGGCTGACTACACCGTATGTTGCCATGCCTTGGGAGCGGACAGCGCCTCAGGGCATCAGATGGTCTGCACAGTTTTCTGTCGCCGACCCGCATTTCTGGCAGGCTGCATGGGTCCCGCTGATGGAGGACTACAGAGAGGGAGCAGCTGCTGCTGCTGCAGCTGCTGAGGAGGCTGAGGAGGCTGAGGAGGAGGACGATGATGACGAGACAGTTGAGGAGAGAGGAGGCGGCGTCCCGATGGACACAGGGACAGACACTGCTGGGACGAGCGCGCCTCCCATTATTGATCTTGATGAGGACGAGGAGGACACTGAGCCAGCGCCGGCTGAGACTTCTCCAGTTAGGCCCGCTAGGCGCAGGAGGCAGAGGGTTAGGGACAGAGCAGCACACCGCCGGATTGATGACCTGACAGATCAGGTTATCGACACTTATGCTGCACTTTCTTTGGATATCCGGGAGATGCAGGAGCGACAGCATCATCAGCACATGATGGCTCAGCTACAGTTCCAGCATGTCATGGGCTATCCCTATGACCCTACTTTGTACCCGTACATGCCACCACCACCACCGGATCAGGACTTCTGAGGAGCTGCAGGATTTTTATTTATTTTATTTTTATGCAGTTCGGCTCTTTATCCGGTGAGTCCTCCTTTCTTTCAGACTTTTATTACACCCACTGGGACAGTGTGTCTCAAGTATGGGGTAGTTGATGTATTATCTGACTTATTTGACTTATGATGTATTATTCGACTTATGATGTATCGGATATTTTCATATTTATGCTTCATTCTGCATTTATATGTTTATCTGAGATTGCATGCATACTTACAGGTTATTTGATTGAGAAAAACGTCGAAACCGAAAAAAAAAATGGTTTTAAAAAAATTTTTGACCTCGACCGGGACAGTTCTGGCAAAACGAGGTGTTTCACCTCGGTTGAACCAAGAACATCTCGACCGAGGTGGGTTAACTGAGAGTTTTCGAAAACGATTTTTGTGTTACTTATCTGGATATGATCTCAGTGAAGATTTTGTTTACCGACTGGATTTAAATTCTTTATATGTTTGAAATGTTTTATGATATGTTTAAGTTGCTAAATGCTTTGTTTGAAATTATTGGCATGTTTAATACTTTATTTTTATCCAAATTATGTTGAATTTGAAGGTTGACACCGCAGCATAAGTTCTCTCACGTTCTTCTTGGAAAGACCAAGGCAATTCATTCTTCTTCTTCTTCTTCTTCTTGATCATGCTTAGCCCCTCATATACATATTGCCTCCCTTTACCTATCCGGGAATTTGGAAGCAAGCAAAGTGGTGAAAGCAAGCTAAAGTTGAAGATGGCTGAAAGTGAAAGTGTTAGAAAGCAATAATAGGTTTGGGGAAGTCAATCATGAAGATGAGTAACTCGGCACCATTCACATAGCCGGGTGTTTGTGTCTTGCCAAAGTCGGATTGAGCGATATTCCTAACGGGTCATGGTATGTGCATCAAGGGTTTGACGCATCTCAAGAAATTGATGATTGCGGATTTCCTAGGCTTCGGTTATTGTGCACCTCTGTCCATGCATCCCAAAAAGTAAAGTAAA
This sequence comes from Fagopyrum esculentum, assembly GCA_033239045.1. Lineage (NCBI taxonomy): Eukaryota > Viridiplantae > Streptophyta > Magnoliopsida > Caryophyllales > Polygonaceae > Fagopyrum > Fagopyrum esculentum. Next base: position 96,277,911 of record BSUD01000008.1, on the reverse strand, counting down.
AGAGAAAAAAGTGTGAAATAAGCAAAGCTTATTGGTGGAAGGTGTTGCAAGTCAAAGTGGAAGTGAAGTTCATCCTTTTCCCGGATTCTAGCACCACATTACCTTACATACATCCCTACCCTACACGTTTCTTGACCTTTCTTTTGGGAAGCCCTTGAGACCTTGAGCTTGTTGATTGACTTAGCGGTTTAAATCGGATTATACATGATTAATTTTGATAATTATGATTTATTATGCATTCTATGATTTTATGCAAAGATGAACAACTTTCCTATATTTATAAAATGTTTTGATCATGTTGAGTTTTTAATTTCCAGGAAGTACTCTCTTAGAGTGATCTATGATAGTTGCACACCATAAAAATATTTTTGAAAGACTTCTCATTGATTTTCTTGACTTATAATCCATTCTATCTTGATTTCTATATGAGGAACTTGCTTAGGGACAAGCAAGGGCTAAGTATGGGGTATTTTGATAGCATGAATTATAGTCTATATTTTGGGGTTTGTTTGGACGTTTTATCTTTCATAATCTGCATGTTTGTATGTACATTATGTGATTTTACTACCATTTCATCTACCTTTGCGAGAATCGAGGTCTACACCTAGTTTCGTTGTAATTGCAGGTAATATGGTACGTATTGCATCAAAAAGGAGCAAAAGGAGTCAAGAGTCATTTGGAGCTACATTCAGGAAGCACAACCATGGATTAAAGATTTACTTTGGACCAGTTTTGAGAGATTCTACATTCAGTTATGAGTCACCTCGGTTGACCAGAGATTCATCTCGACCGAGGCGATCCAGAGACGCCGACTCGACCGAGGCGAACACCTAGGACGCGGCGAGAATATTTTATTCTTGGCTGAGATCTTTTAAAATTGGAAAGTGATCTTATATTTTTGGGCTGAGCTTCTGGAAGGAAGGAGATATGCAGAATCATATATTTTACCTATTTTTATGGGAATATATCTTCTTAAGATTTATTATCTTTGGAGGTTTATTTTTCCTATAAAAAGGGTTGATTTTCTACAATTTGAGGAGGCCGCATACAATCCGCTTACAGTTAGAACATCCCGCTATCAGCGCAGCAGCCGCATCCTACTCCAATTTGGGAGATTCGAAGAACCTTTTTGAAGGTTGAAGGAAGATTTGAAGACTATAGCTTTATAGCTTTTTGGAGGGTTTTGTAAGATTGTCTTCAATTCCTTTCCTTGTTGTTTTGTCTTGTTGGATCATTATCCAAGGAACGATTTTGTGTGATATTTGATTCAGTTATTGAAGTGTTTTCATTAAATTCTTCTTTGTTCAAATATTCACCTTCTTCCCATATATTTAATACTTTCATTATGATGATGAGTGGCTAATTTCCTTGTGTGATTCTAGGGTGATTGGCTGAAGGTTGTGGGAAAAACAATGATAGAATGATCTTAATCACAGTAGGATCCTGAAAGTTCGAGTCTTTAACCTTAACCCTAAGCATCTCGTTCGGTTGATGAACATCTCGGCCGGGGTGGAATTCTTCTGACCGAGGTGACTTATTTGATCCGTAACTGAGAGTTAAGTGTTAGAGTTTGCTAAATCCTATTCTTATTACACCTTTCTGGTTCAAAGCAAGCTTAGGATGAGACTTACCCGGTAATTCCTTAGTTTGTATACCAACGATCATAAGTTTAGGTAATAAAGGCTTGTCCTTTATTGGGGTTTGAGTGTGCTTCCATCCCATCTTTGTGAGTTAGCCTGAGACTTACCCGGTAAAGGTTGATTCTATTCCCTTAGATGGTGTGTTAGTTTGCGGCAATAGTTCTTTATCTTAATTCCTTGAGACTTACCCGGTAATAGGAGTTACGGTTTGGGATTAGTGTGTAGTGAGACTTACCCGGTGATCTACTCCACTTTAGAAACACCTTCCCCACGCAAAAATCTCAGCTTTGTCCGCTTATCTATAGATCTTGAGTTGGAACCACAACTAGATGCTTTAATCCCTAGAATTGCATGTTTGCTTTATTTGACATCTTATTCATCTTTGATTGTATTACTTGCTCTTGTGGTTAGCATCAACACTAGCATACCGTATTGGACTTTGTTTCACTAAGTCCCTGTGATCGACCCCTGGAATTTTCTTGCTTTTACTACGATTGACCCGTACACTGCGGGTTCGCATCCTTGTTTTAAGCTTAAGTCTAGGGTTATAAATTTAAAGCTTGCACACACCGTTTGGAGCGAACAAGTTTTTGGCGCCGTTGCCGGGGACAGTTCTGATATGTTTAAGTTGCTAAATGCTTTGTTTAAGTTGCTAAATACTTACAGGTTATTTGATTGAGAAAAACGTCGAAACCGAAAAAAAAATGGTTTTAAAAAAATTTTTGACCTCGACCGGGACAGTTCTGGCAAAACGAGGTGTTTCACCTCGGTTGAACCAAGAACATCTCGACCGAGGTGGGTTAACTGAGAGTTTTCGAAAACGATTTTTGTGTTACTTATCTGGATATGATCTCAGTGAAGATTTTGTTTACCGACTGGATTTAAATTCTTTATATGTTTGAAATGTTTTATGATATGTTTAAGTTGCTAAATGCTTTGTTTGAAATTATTGGCATGTTTAATACTTTATTTTTATCCAAATTATGTTGAATTTGAAGGTTGACACCGCAGCATAAGTTCTCTCACGTTCTTCTTGGAAAGACCAAGGCAATTCATTCTTCTTCTTCTTCTTCTTCTTGATCATGCTTAGCCCCTCATATACATATTGCCTCCCTTTACCTATCCGGGAATTTGGAAGCAAGCAAAGTGGTGAAAGCAAGCTAAAGTTGAAGATGGCTGAAAGTGAAAGTGTTAGAAAGCAATAATAGGTTTGGGGAAGTCAATCATGAAGATGAGTAACTCGGCACCATTCACATAGCCGGGTGTTTGTGTCTTGCCAAAGTCGGATTGAGCGATATTCCTAACGGGTCATGGTATGTGCATCAAGGGTTTGACGCATCTCAAGAAATTGATGATTGCGGATTTCCTAGGCTTCGGTTATTGTGCACCTCTGTCCATGCATCCCAAAAAGTAAAGTAAAAGAGAAAAAAGTGTGAAATAAGCAAAGCTTATTGGTGGAAGGTGTTGCAAGTCAAAGTGGAAGTGAAGTTCATCCTTTTCCCGGATTCTAGCACCACATTACCTTACATACATCCCTACCCTACACGTTTCTTGACCTTTCTTTTGGGAAGCCCTTGAGACCTTGAGCTTGTTGATTGACTTAGCGGTTTAAATCGGATTATACATGATTAATTTTGATAATTATGATTTATTATGCATTCTATGATTTTATGCAAAGATGAACAACTTTCCTATATTTATAAAATGTTTTGATCATGTTGAGTTTTTAATTTCCAGGAAGTACTCTCTTAGAGTGATCTATGATAGTTGCACACCATAAAAATATTTTTGAAAGACTTCTCATTGATTTTCTTGACTTATAATCCATTCTATCTTGATTTCTATATGAGGAACTTGCTTAGGGACAAGCAAGGGCTAAGTATGGGGTATTTTGATAGCATGAATTATAGTCTATATTTTGGGGTTTGTTTGGACGTTTTATCTTTCATAATCTGCATGTTTGTATGTACATTATGTGATTTTACTACCATTTCATCTACCTTTGCGAGAATCGAGGTCTACACCTAGTTTCGTTGTAATTGCAGGTAATATGGTACGTATTGCATCAAAAAGGAGCAAAAGGAGTCAAGAGTCATTTGGAGCTACATTCAGGAAGCACAACCATGGATTAAAGATTTACTTTGGACCAGTTTTGAGAGATTCTACATTCAGTTATGAGTCACCTCGGTTGACCAGAGATTCATCTCGACCGAGGCGATCCAGAGACGCCGACTCGACCGAGGCGAACACCTAGGACGCGGCGAGAATATTTTATTCTTGGCTGAGATCTTTTAAAATTGGAAAGTGATCTTATATTTTTGGGCTGAGCTTCTGGAAGGAAGGAGATATGCAGAATCATATATTTTACCTATTTTTATGGGAATATATCTTCTTAAGATTTATTATCTTTGGAGGTTTATTTTTCCTATAAAAAGGGTTGATTTTCTACAATTCCAACATCCGCTTACAATCCGCTTACAGTTAGAACACCCGCTATCAGCGCAGCAGCCGCATCCTACTCCAATTTGGGAGATTCGAAGAACCTTTTTGAAGGTTGAAGGAAGATTTGAAGACTATAGCTTTATAGCTTTTTGGAGGGTTTTGTAAGATTGTCTTCAATTCCTTTCCTTGTTGTTTTGTCTTGTTGGATCATTATCCAAGGAACGATTTTGTGTGATATTTGATTCAGTTATTGAAGTGTTTTCATTAAATTCTTCTTTGTTCAAATATTCACCTTCTTCCCATATATTTAATACTTTCATTATGATGATGAGTGGCTAATTTCCTTGTGTGATTCTAGGGTGATTGGCTGAAGGTTGTGGGAAAAACAATGATAGAATGATCTTAATCACAGTAGGATCCTGAAAGTTCGAGTCTTTAACCTTAACCCTAAGCATCTCGTTCGGTTGATGAACATCTCGGCCGGGGTGGAATTCTTCTGACCGAGGTGACTTATTTGATCCGTAACTGAGAGTTAAGTGTTAGAGTTTGCTAAATCCTATTCTTATTACACCTTTCTGGTTCAAAGCAAGCTTAGGATGAGACTTACCCGGTAATTCCTTAGTTTGTATACCAACGATCATAAGTTTAGGTAATAAAGGCTTGTCCTTTATTGGGGTTTGAGTGTGCTTCCATCCCATCTTTGTGAGTTAGCCTGAGACTTACCCGGTAAAGGTTGATTCTATTCCCTTAGATGGTGTGTTAGTTTGCGGCAATAGTTCTTTATCTTAATTCCTTGAGACTTACCCGGTAATAGGAGTTACGGTTTGGGATTAGTGTGTAGTGAGACTTACCCGGTGATCTACTCCACTTTAGAAACACCTTCCCCACGCAAAAATCTCAGCTTTGTCCGCTTATCTATAGATCTTGAGTTGGAACCACAACTAGATGCTTTAATCCCTAGAATTGCATGTTTGCTTTATTTGACATCTTATTCATCTTTGATTGTATTACTTGCTCTTGTGGTTAGCATCAACACTAGCATACCGTATTGGACTTTGTTTCACTAAGTCCCTGTGATCGACCCCTGGAATTTTCTTGCTTTTACTACGATTGACCCGTACACTGCGGGTTCGCATCCTTGTTTTAAGCTTAAGTCTAGGGTTATAAATTTAAAGCTTGCACACACCGTTTGGAGCGAACAACTATGATATGTTGGGATTAAGTGTTTCTAGATTGGGATCAATTACCGGGTAGGTCTCATGGTCCACTAATCCATCCCTAAGATCTCGTCACCGGGTAAGTCTCTAAGAACCTAAGGGACGGAATTCTACACAAACCGGATTATCACCTAGGAACCTAACCTATTCTTACCGGGTAAGTCTCGAAAAGGTTAGTCTTAAGTAACTATCCTAGCACACTTAGTCCAATGGCGGCTATGAGGCTCACCACTACCTAGGGTTTGTTATCTTTGGAATCTAAGAGTAAGGGTCACCGGGTAAGTCTCTCCTAACACTTAGTTGCTAACACTAGGTCACCCTAGGATAGAATTAACTCAACAAACACTTAGGATTTCAACATTATAACAACCTAAAGCTAGATCCATCTAACAAGGGGGAATCACGGCCTGTTCTACACCTTCCACGGCCGTGGAAAAGCAAGATCAAACCGTGGACTCCAACAGAAGCTACGTCCAAGAAATAGAGTCATCCAAGGCTAATCTAAGTTCATCCTATCATTGTCCTAGCCATAACCATTCCTTCCTTACCCTAGAATCACATCTATTTAGCCTACAACATTCATAATAGAATTCGAAACAATCAAACATAAAATCATAACATCCATTGCAATATAATGAAAAGAAAGAGATGAACAAGTGAGATAAACAAACCAAGCTGAAAAATGGAATTAGAATGACTCACAACCCTTCTTAAAGAAGGTTCAAATGTTCATACAACTCTAGAAATCGATTTCGAATTTCTTCTCTACAAAGCTATCAAGATCTATCAATGGTGTTTTCTTCTTCTTCTCCAACCAAGCTCTCCTCCAATGGTGGCTTTCTTCTACCTCCTTCTACAAGAATCCTCTTGTTGAGAGAATATTTTGATTGGATGATGGTGGATAGTGGAGAGCTGCTCCAAGATGCCTCTCTAACAAATGCTGGACCACTTTTATACTACAATTTTGCATGAGCTGGCCAAGAGATCGTGGCACAGCTGTCACGAAAACCTGGCAAAAACCACGGGCAGTTCCACGGCCGTGATCTGTCAGAGAACCGTGATTTTGTGCTTCAGATTTGCTTTTGATCATTAAGCTTCGATTGGGTGCATGGCTTGTGTTGGCAAGGTTCCATGAGTCCTCCTTAGCCTTTAGCTTGCATCCTAATGAGTCCGAGGGTGTGTCATCTTGATGAACGATCCTCAAACGTATCGTTTTAGCTCCTAAATCTCCCAAAATACCTACAAAGCAATGCACAAGTCCGTGTAGACATCTATCTCGACAAAATACGTGAATTGAGTGCAAACGTCGTGAACTAGTGCTAAACCATGCATGAATGAGCGAGAAATCTATATAAATGATTACCTAAACCTAAGTCATAAATCGTGTTATCACTTGCATCACACATTATCTCAAACGGAAGGCTCCAATCCGGAGGTTGCATGATAGGGGCGGAGATCAAGGCATTCTTCAACCTACAAAACACTTCAAGGCAATCCTTGGAGAAAACAAACTCAACATCTTTCATTAGTAGGTTAGTGAGAGGCTTAGAAATTTTAAAGAAATCTTTTATAAATCTCCGGTAAAAACCGGCATGCCCTAAGAAACTCCTTACCCCCTTCACCGAGGTTGGTGGTGGCAACTTCTCTATCGTTTCTATCTTTGCCCTATCAACCTCAATGCCTCGTTGGGAAACCAAATGTCCCAACACAATGCCTTCACTCACCATGAAGTGGCATTTCTCCCAATTCAAAACAAGGTTAGTTTCCTCACATCTCTTTAACACCAAAGACAAGTTAGCTAAGCAATCATCAAATGAAGATCCATACACCGAGAAATCATCCATAAACACTTCCATAATGTTCTCAATATATTTAGAAAAAATAGCCATCATACACCTTTGAAAGGTGGCGGGTGCATTACACAACCCAAATGCAATTCTCCTATATGCAAATGTTCTCCAAGGACAAGTAAATGTTGTTTTCTCTTGGTCATCCGGGTGAATAGGGATTTGGAAGAACCTATTATACCCATCTAAGTAACAAAAGTGTGAATGTTGAGCTAATCTCTCTAGCATTTGGTCAATAAAAGGAAGAGGGAAGTGATCTTTCCTAGAGGCCACATTAAGTTTCCTATAGTCAATACACATTCTCCACCCCGTAACTGTCCTAGTTGGGATTAGTTCATTCTTCTCATTAGTTACTACGGTCATACCACCCTTTTTAGGAACAACATGTACGGGACTAACCCATTTACTATCCGAAATCGGGAAAATGATTCCCGCATCTAGCAATTTTAGGATCTCTTTTTTTACTACCTCTTTCATTATAGGGTTCAATCTTCTTTGAGTTTCAATTGAAGGTTTATGATTATCTTCCATCGAGATTTTATGCATGCACAAGGAAGGTTTAATGCCAACTAAGTCATCAATGGTATAACCTGTAGCTTTCCTATGAAATCTCAACTCATGCAACAATCTATCAAGCTCATCATCATTCAAAGATGCATTCACAATCACCGGATAAGTAGAATTTGCACCAAGGAAAGCATACTTTAAATGAGAAGGGAGAGGCTTAAGTTCAAGTTTAGGAGGACCTTTATCAGTTGGAGACGATCCATACAATGTAGGTTGAGATGATTCCAAAGCCATGGAAGACTCTCCAAGACTCCTTGAAACTTGATCAACAACTAAGGGACTTTCTGGAAAAACCACGGGCAAAACCACGACCTCTGGCACAACCACGGGCGTGGAATCTGAGAAACTGGCACTTCTGGACATTACAAAGAGTTACACGGGTAAAATTACGGCCGTGGTTTCTGGTGCCAGGCCGCGGTTCCTATAGTGATTCAGCACACCTTCGGGCACTTCAAATTCAGCACTTGTCTCCTTTTCCAATGCATCCAAAGCCTTGATTTCTTCATTGCAATCATCCTCAACCACTTTCTCCATCAAACTCAAGCTAAGACCCTTCCCAAGTGGGTCCTTGATCAAGATCGAACTCACAACTTCTCTAGAATCCTCTTGCTCGACAATGTTGAAGACATCTTCACCAAGGGTTGGCCCCTTCATCATTGTGGACAGCTTGAACTTGATATTCTCTTCTCCTATGTTGAAGGAGAGAATTCCATTCTTGCAATCCACTAAGCATCCGGATGCGGCTAAGAATGGCCTCCCTAAGATGATAGGAACCGGGTAGTCCGCCGGGATGTCCAAGACAACAAAGTCGATTGGCACATAGAACTTCCCAAGCTGAACCGGTATGTCCTCTAGGATTCCTACGGGGTGAGTGATTGAACGGTCCGCCATGTAGAGGGTCATCTTGACCGGATTTGGATCTCCTATCCCAACCTTCTTGCAAAGTGTAAGCGGGATGATGCTTACACTTGCTTTAAGATCACATAGGGCTTCATACTGCACTTCTCCAACCCCAATTGGCACACAAAAAGATCCCGGATCTCTTAGTTTAGGAGGCATCTCCTCCCTCATAGTTTGAATCAACTCCGAAGATCTCTTTGTCATCCTCACTTCTCCATACTCCTCCAACTTCCTCTTGTTGGAGAGTTTCTCCTTCAAAAACTTTCCATAGGCCGGCATACCCAGAATAGCATCCATGAACAGAATGTTAATATGCAATTTAGACATGAGTTCAAGGAATTTACCGAAATGTTTGTCCAAACGAGCTCTTGCTCATGATTGTGGGAATGGTAGTGGTGGTTTGTATGGAGGTGGTGCCACACATGTTGGCTCATCATCTTTGCTCTTGCCTCCTTCTTCTTGCAATGGTTCTTCTTCCACTACCACTTGTTTTCCCTTGTCATTCCCTTTAGGTAAGGGATCTTTCATGCTCAGCCCACTCCTTGTTGTAATGGCCAACACTTGGCCTCTTGGATTGTCCTCAGTCCTTCCAGGAAGCTTTCCCGGATCCCTTTGTGCTTCACCCGCCTTTGGAACCAATGTGCTTCTAGCACCTTTTGAGCTTTAGAAATGGAAGTCACCGTTCTCTCAAGTCCACTCAACCTTCCAAGCAATTATTCAAACATCATTTCGGTTCTATCCTTTGGAGGTTGAGCAAAACCGGGTGGAGGCGCTTGTGAAGCCTTATGTGGTGGGGCTGCGCTTGTGGAAGCGGGAGGGTTCAAGGCACCATCCGGATTAGAATAGGAGAACCCGGGATGGTTGTGGTTAGGCCGGTAATTGTTGTATTGCTGGCTGTTGTTGTTGAAGTTCCTAGGGCCTTGATAATTGTTGAAGTTGCCCCTTCCCATGTAGTTAATGTCCTCCTCTTTGGAAGCCAAGTTGGCTTGCACTTGCACTTGAGGACTAGCTTGATTCTTCAAGCTTGTGGCACACAACTCCCTCAAAGACTTTAGCTCATTGTTGATCGCATCGAGTTTGTAGTTGCTCATGGTGACTTCACTCACTTCATATACTCCCGGTTTCCTCCCATCACTCTTCATATGGGAGTACTTTTCTATCACCAAGGCTTGCTTCTCTACAAACTCCCAAGCCTCATCCACATTCTTCTCCATGAATGTTCCTCCGGAAAGCGATTGGAGCTTGAATTGGCTATCCTCATCAAGCCCCTTGAAATAAATCTCCAATAGCTCTATCTTTGGTATCCCATGGTGTGGAAAATCTAGGAGAAGGTCTTTGAACCTCTCCCAAGATTTGAATAAGCTCTCTCTATCCTTCATCACGAAGGCATTGATCTTCCCTCTTAGCTCGGTTGTCTTGGAAGGTGGGAAGAACTTTGTCAAGAACTCGGTTATCATCTCCTCCCAAGTACTCACACGTCCTAGTGGAATGGATTGGTATCAAGCCAAGGCCTTGTCCTTAAGTGAGAAGTAAAAAGCCCTAAGCTTATGGTTGTTGTTCTCCAATCTAGGTGGCCTTAGAGTCTCCATCAAGTTCTCATAGTTCATCAAGTGTTCATGAGGAGATTCTCCTTCCATCCCTCCAAATTGATTGTGCCGGATCATTTGTAGCACTTGAGGACGGAGCTCATAATCATGGGTTGCGGGATCTCCTAAGTTTACACCCGGACGGTGCACTCTTTAGGCTGGATTTATACGTTGCCCTAACGTTTGTGGCTCCTCAATCATGATCGGCTCGAACAGAACATTGACCGCCGGCTGCGGTGGTGGTGGTGGTGGAGGAGGTTGTTGACGATTAAGCTCTCTTTGCACAAGATCTTGCCTAATCTCTTCAATTTCCCTCCTAGTTGCTTCTTGCCTCTCATTGGCAAGTCTCCTCTCATTCTCCAAGAGTTCATCCCTTAGCCTATTTTGCTCTAAGGCATCATCCAACTATGCTTGAAGATCTCTTGCGGCCATCTCCTTCTTATTCTTAATGCTCTTAGATCTAGCTTTAAGGGTTTTCTCCGGTTCGGGATCGAATGGAGCTAAATCCTTGCCAAGAGATCTTCGCATGCACCTAAAGAATGAGAGATATCCTGAAAATTCAAAGAACAAATCAAACAAGATCAAAAGCAACAAGAAAGACCTACAGTATAAACAATCACAAACAATGATTCAATCTAGACCTAGTCCCCGGCAACGGCGCCAAAAACTTGTTACGCTAAAAACGTATAGCACAAAAGTCTTAAATTTATAACTCGATATATTTTCCTAACTCCAAGCAAACCCACAGTGTATGGGTCGTTTTGTAGCAAGGATAGTATTCCGAGGTCGAACACAAAGACTAAGGTGAAATCGAATCAAATAAATGATTATGGATAGTGCAAATCTAGTCTAAGAGAAGAGAAAGGAATAAAGAAACGAAAATCATAATGTTTTTGGGTTGGTTTTGTGGTGATCAAACAAGATCACAATTTATGCAAGACTATAAAACAAACTAACAAATCTAGCTAGCAACACAAACAAGCAACACAAACACGAGATATGTGATCAAAGAGAGTAAAGCGGATTCTAGGGATTAGGAATTCCGGTTATGGCATTGAACTCAAGCTTCTAATCAACCTTGGACTAGCTATGGTATGTTGGGAAGGAATGTTTCTGAATTGGGATCAATCACCGGGTAGCTCCCATGATCCTCTAATCCTGCAACTAAGGTCCTATCACCGGGTAAGTCTCTAGGAGCCTAAGGTTGGGAAATCTACACAAACCGGATTGCTATCTAGGGATCTAACCTCTCCTCACCGGGTAAGTCTCGGGAAGGTAAGTCCTAAACATCAATACTAGCACATTCAGTCCAATAGCGGCTTGTGAGGCTCACTACTACCTATTGTTCATCATCTTTGGTACCTAAGATCAAGAATCACCGGGTAGGTCTCTCCTCTCACTTAGTTTGCTAGCATTAGGTCACCCTAGGCTAGATTAAGCTTAACAAACACTAGGATTTCAACAATCTAACATCCCAACATTCAGATTTATCAATACAAGTATGATAGAGAAAATCACGGGCATTTCATCATAAACCACGGGCGTGGAAAGGGCAAGAATGAACTGTGATTTATAACAGAGGTTAGGTTTAATCAAGCAAATCATCCAAGGATATATTTAAGTCTATTCTATCATAGTCCAAGCCATAACCATCATTCCATTACCCTAGAATCACTACTATTTAGCCAACAACAAGCATTTTAACATTCAAACTCAACAAGCAACCATTCATCGCTTCCATAGCAAGAAAATGAAAGAAAGAGAAAGGAAACAAGTAAACACAAGTAAACCAAGCTGAATATATGTTTAAGAAAGACTTACAACCCTTCAAAAAAAAGTCTAAATCGTTCCTTACAAATCCTTGCAAATGTCTTCAACAAGTTCACTCCAAAAATCCCTCAAAAACTCTAAAAACTCTAAGACTAGTGTTGTTCTTCTTCTTCCCCCAAATGAGAGTGTTTTCTTCCCCTCAAGAGTAGTCTCCAATGGAGTGATGTGTAATGAGAGTGTGTGAGAGGATGTGTGAGAGAATCCTCTAGCACCAGCCTGCAGGACCACTTATATCCTCCATCAAGGGCAAGAGTCGGTTATGGAGATCGTGGGACAGTTGTCACAGGTGTCCAGAGAAAACCACGGCCAAAACCACGGGCGTGGAAATGGCCTCTGGGCCACGGTTTTGGTGAAACAGCTCTCTTTTGATCGTTAAGCCATGAGTTGGTGCAAGGCATGCACCAACAAGGTCCAATGTGTTCTCCTTAGCTCCTAACTTGCTTCTTAATGAGTCCGGAAGTGTGTCATCACGAGGAATGATCCTCGAATGTATCGATTAAGCTCCAAAAGCTCCCCAAAATACCTACAAAACCGACAATAGTTCGTGTAGACGTCTATCTCGACAATATGCATGATTTAAACGTAAACGTCATGAACTAATGCCAAACTATGCATGAATAATGGGAAAACTATTTAAATGGATGCCTAAACTAACGTCATAAATCGTGTTATCAGATGCTGTAATATCCGGAATTTTTATTCCGTTTAATTCCGTAGCAAACCGGATTTTGATCCGTTGTTTGTTTTCTTTTCTTCCTAGTCGTACACAATATCTCAAATTCTATCATTTTATGTACCCCCACTTCACATAAAATGATAGAATTTTTATATCAAACCCTAATCGTTTAAACCCTAGTTTATATCATGACATGTCCTCGACAAAGTCATGACGTTCTTTTGACGAGACAAAGACGAGACCATAACGAGATTTGACAAGACCAAGACGAGATCATGACAAGGCCATGCATGGGCTTGGCAAGGCAATGACAAGTTTTGACAATGCCTTGACACATCAGCCACTCCTTCTTGGCCTATGTTCTTCAACCCATCTTTCTTGCATTTGTTTCAGCCCATCCCCTTGCTATGCTGGCCCAGCTACCCGTAACTCTCCCAAGCCAATCAGCCTTGCTTCAGCCCATATCCTTACTCGTGCTAGCCCAGTTACGTGAAGCCCATGAAGAAGCTTTGTGCAGCCGGATATGTCCCTCTGTTTCTCACGTAACAGCTGCTGAATTAGGAAGGAGGATCTTCTGTAACGGCTCCTGATTTCACGCAGAAGGGAGAGCAGATTCAGTAGTGCCCACGTTCCCATCTCCCGTCTACATTCAATGCACCGCTGTTAGCATGAAATATTGTGATACTTTAGTCACGTTTTCTAAGCATATTTGATTCATATTGATAGTCTTTGATTGAGCATTGTTGCATAAGTGAGCTAGTTTGCCTATATTGCCGATATGGATGTCTACACTAGTTCTGTGTTGATTATAGGTGATTGGAAGCCATTTCCGAACGGAATTTAGCAAAGAAGAGTTGATTGAGTATGTCCATGGATTGAGGGTATTCTTAGGAGCAAAATGGAGTTCAACTTGAGGAATGCACGAGGATAGGGAAGAATCACGTTCTTGCCCTAAACCACGCTCTAAAATACGGCCGTATTACAAACCACGTTCAGTTCCACGGCCGTGGATCCTTGCAAGAGAGGCGTGATGCATTCCAGTAACTATTACGGTCGTGGAATCCATTGTTCAAACCGTGACACTTTCCACGCTCTAAATTACGGTCGTGGAATCTTCCACGACCGTGATCTTGGCGATCTTTTTCGCCACATTTCGAAGCCACGATCTTTTGAAGATTGGGCCGGGCCGATATTTTATCTTGCCCTATAAAAAGACGGACGAAGAGAGATTCCGTCATCGACGCATAGATCATTGCTTAGCCCCGTTTACACCGTTGGCATCACCGCTACTCGCTTGAGATCGACGTTCGCGCTTGGATTTGCCCTAATCTCGCACTTTGGTGGAGATTATCGTTGGGATTTCCAGATTTCCCGGATTGACGGAAGATTCGGAAGATTGTGCAAGAAGACTTCTCTTCTTGTTTAGGTTTGATTTAGAAGACGGATTGACATCCCGTTCTTCCTTCTTGCCTAAGATTGTGTTTCATTGTTCTATTCTGGAATTAGTGACATTATTCGTTCCTGATTGTGACTTTGAAATTGGTTTGGAGTTTATTGAAAGTTTTCGGAAGTTTTCATCTTCCAATCTTTTAATTCTTGAATTTGATATCAATATGACTGTTATTGGCTAAAAACCCTTAACAATTCTAAGGTGAAGGGTTGATAGTTGTGGCTTAGATGATGATAGATCGATCATAAATAGATTAGACCCTGAGAGTTAGAGAGAATCGTCGACGAACCTAAATCACGGTTTGTTCTTGAGTTCCACGACCGTGGAATCTCAAGAACTACCCGTAATTTCTCTTAAGTTTACGAACCTGCTTTTACTTTAATCCAAAGTTAAAGATTTGCTTTAACTTAGTTTAGGCTTGCCTTTTCTAGGTGGTAGTGAAGCCTCAACAACCTCTACCTCGATTATGAGTGTCACAACCTTAATCGGTTAAGTTAGTTTTGACCTTTGGATTATAAGTTTGGGTATTTGACATTAATTCTTATCTTTATAACCTTTCTATATTGAAGCCTCAACAACCTGTATAGAGAGTGTCTTATAGGTGGGTCATATAAGGTTTTTGGAACTTCACCGTACGATTACCTTACATTAGCATACCTTTGCATATCTCAACTCTGTCTTTATATCATTAAGTATATCTTGAATCGATTTCCACAGCTGGATACATGGATCTTTAGGGTTGTTATTTTCCCAATATTTGCAACCCTCTCATACTTACTCGCTTGATAATCTACAATTGAATTTGTTCCGACCCAAATCCCTGTGTTCGATACTCTGGAATACTTGCTAATCTACGCCGATCCGTACACTGCGGGTTCGTTTTCTTGATTCTAGTTTTATAAATTTAAAGCTTATTTGCACACACCTTTAGGGGCGAACAAGTTTTTGGCGCCGTTGCCGGGGATTTGGTTTCGGCCGAATTCGGTTGCCGGTTGTCAAGCTTGGGAGCTTGCTCTCGTTATTTGATATTACTTTGAGTGCATGCGCAGGTCTAGGAACACCGAAGATCTCTTACCTCTTGATCAAGAGTTAGAGAAAACTTTAAGGCAAAAGCGCAAGGAAAAGAAGATGGCTGAAGAACACGAACGCAATCTTCAGGCGGAGTTAGCTGAGAAAGAAGCTCAACTCCAATGGAATGAGAACCTCCGCCGGGATGAAATGGATCGTCATCATTCTGAAGTTAACGATCTAAAGGATATGATGTTCCAAATGAGGATAGAGCTAAGCGACCTTAAGAATAAGGGAAGCAAAAAATCCTCAAGAAGGGCATCAAGATCTAGAAGAAGAAGTCATTCATCCGCTGATGATAGTGACTCTTCCATGCCACCGCTAGAAGAAATTGATCCCACGATCAATGCGAATCCTTTTCATCCACAAGGAGCTGCTAATCGCCGTGTTCCACCTAGGAACGCAAGGATCGAGCGTGTGGATGATGAGCCAAGAACTCTTGGCCAGCGGATGGATCCAACACAACAACCACGCCGCTTAGGCGTGAATTTTGATGCTGAAGATGTACAAGGGTTTAGTTTCAACCCTCAAATTATCACTCATGTTCGCCAAAACCAATTTGGCGGGACAAGCGTTGAATCTCCACACCAACACTTGCAAAACTTTGAGTGTATGATGGAGACGATGAGACCGAAGAATGCTACTACCAACAGCTACAAGCTCAAGCCCTTCTTCTTCTCTTTGAAGGGGAAAGCGTTGTCTTGGTACCAAGCTCTTCCTAGTGGGAAACTAGACACGTGGGAAAACCTTTCCGCGGATTTCCTTACCAAATTCTTTCCGCCATCCAAAACGGCGGAACTTAGAGGTAAGATTAATGCTTTTTCCATGAGACCTAACGAAAGTTTGTTTCAATCTTGGGAAAGGTTTCAGGATTTACTCTTGGATTGCCCTCATCATGGCATATCCAAACTTGCCTTGCTGGAGATTTACTACAAGGGGCTGGATGCGGGAACGCAATTCAACCTCCAATCCCTCTCATGTGGAACGTTCATGGACATGAGAGAAGATGACGCTTGGGACTTCATTGAGAAGCAAGCAAGAGTCATAGAGAAGTACTCCCACCGGAAAGTGGAGGGAAATCGTGTGGAGCAAGGAGCAAAGCTCACACATGAAGCTCAAAATCAGATTTTCTCCCTCAACAATGAGATCAAAGAGTTGAAGGAGGCTATCAAGACCAACTTCCCAAAACAACAAGGGAAAGATGTTGGTTATTTGGGCAACAACAATGGCGGTGATAACACAAACCGCAACAACAACAACAACCGGACCAATAACCGGAGCAACAATTGGAATGGCAACAACAACGATAACAATGGCCGGAACAACAATTGGAACAACAATAGGGGTTCAAGTAACAACAATTGGCGCTCCAATCAACAAAATTCTGGTAACTCTTATCCTTCCAATTCTAATTCACTAACTCCACCTTCCTCTTCCTCTACTCCTTTGAAAAGCCAGGGGCAAACATCAAATGGAGGAAACACTTCAGGAAAGGAGAAGCCCGATCCCATGTTGGAAACGATCTTGGGAAAGCTACAAGGGTTGGAGAACCGCATCATAAAGGTTGATGATCAAATCTCTAAGGTTGATAAAGCTCAAAAGGTTTTAGAAAACCAAATGTTCAACCATGCGGAGGAAGTTCCTAGGAATCAAGGGAAGCTTCCAGGAAAGACGGAGGACAACCCTAAGGGAAGGGTAATGGCAATCACCACTAGGAGCGGAGTGACTACCAGCGATCCGCAGCCTAAGTTCATTGAAGTCCCCGTAGAAAAGGACAAGGGGAAAGAGAAGGGAAAAGGGAAGGAAGATGTCTACGTTCCTCCTCCGGCTTACAAACCTCCCCTACCATTCCCTCAATCTAGAGTGCGAGCGCGCCTAGATAAACAATTTGGTAAGTTCATAGAACTCATGAGCAAGCTGCATATTAATATACCCTTTATCGATGCTATTGTAGGTATGCCGGCTTATGGCAAGTTCTTGAAAGAGCTCCTCTCCAACAAGAGGAAGCTAGAAGACTTCGGTGAGGTCAAGATGAGTTCGGATTCTTCGGATCTCATCAAGACCATGAAGGAGAAAATGCCCCCAAAGTTGAAGGATCCGGGGTCATTTTGCATTCCCATAGGAGTGGGAGATGTCACATATGACGCTTTATGTGACTTAGGAGCAAGTGTGAGCATCATACCACTTGCATTGTGCAGGAAGATCGGTTTAGGCGACCCTAAACCGGTGAAGATGACGTTATACATGGCGGATCGATCCATCACTCGCCCCGTCGGTATTGTAGAAGACGTCCCGGTCAAGCTAGGTAAATTATTTGTTCCCATTGATTTTGTCGTGCTTGATATTCCTGCAGATAGTCCGGTCCCGATCATACTCGGAAGACCGTTTCTTGCAACTTCCGGCTGCATAGTCGATTGCAAGAATGGAAGACTCGCTTTTGATATAGGAGAAGAGAAAGTAGAGTTCGTTCTTTCCACTCTAGTGAAGGAGCCAATCTTCGATGAGGATATTTACGATGGCCAAGATGAAGAAGGTTTATCTAGGGAGGAGGTAAGTGCGATTCTCTTTAACGATCCTTTACAAAAAGTTATCACTATGAGTCTAACCAATGTAGGGGAAGAGGAAGAGTGCAATGAGGCAATTGAAGCCTTAGAAGCACAAGAAGAGATGCATGAAGAGGAGTTTGAGAAACTCCTTGATGAAGCTGAAAACGTGAGAATTCACGGCCATACATTGTATTCCACGGCCGTGGATTTCACAACCAAAATCATGCCTCACTCCAGGGAGTTATACGGTCGTGGAGGAGATGCAACAACCGTATTTCCCTTCCACGCCCTAAACCACGGCCGTGGAGGACATGATCCACCCGTAATTTTGGCCGTGGAAAGGAGTGATCGAGACACTTCTTCAACTCTTTCTGATTCTTCTCCCACACACTCAATACCCTTAGAAACTTCTAAGGAGACATCGGATGCTCCTCAAGGATCGTTGGAAGCTCCGAAAGCGATTGAACTAAAACCACTTCCTACTCATCTAAGGTACGCTTTTCTAGGACCTAATTCTACCTTTCCGGTTATCATTAGTTCCGAACTAAGCATAGATGAACATGAACAGCTCATGATTGTCCTTAGGAAACATAGGAAAGCCTTAGGCTACACTATAGAGGACTTAGTAGGAATTAAACCCTCCCTATGCATGCATAAGATACTAATGGAGGAGGACTTTAGAACTTCAAGACAACCTCAAAGGCGGTTGAATCCGACCATGAAGGAGGTTGTCAAGAAGGAAATTCTTAAACTTCTTGATGCAGGTATCATCTATCCTATCTCCGATAGTAAGTGGGTGAGTCCAGTTCAGGTAGTTCCGAAGAAGGGAGGAATGACGGTCATCACCAACAAGAACAACGAACTCATTCCTACCCGAACCGTGACGGGATGGCGGATGTGCATAGACTACCGCAAGCTCAACAACGCAACGCGGAAGGACCACTTCCCCTTGCCATTTATTGATCAAATGCTTGAAAGGTTAGCGCAACATTCACATTTTTGCTACCTTGACGGTTATAGCGGTTTCTTTCAAATTCCGATACACCCGGATGATCAAGAGAAGACCACATTCATGTGCCCGTGGGGTACGTTCGCTTATAGGAGAATGCCGTTTGGGCTTTGCAACGCCCCAGCCACCTTTCAACGGTGCATGATGGCCATCTTCTCTGAATACATAGAGGAAATCAAGGAAGTCTTCATGGACGACTTCTCTGTATACGGTTCCTCTTTTAACGATTGCCTTTCTAACCTTTCTCTTGTTTTGCAAAGATGTGAAGACACTAACCTAGTTCTTAATTGGGAAAAGTGTCAATTTATGGTTAAGGAAGGAATCATATTAGGTCACTTAGTCTCTAGTAGAGGGATAGAAGTAGACAAAGCTAAGATAGAGACCATAGAGAAACTTCCTCCCCCAACTTCGGTGAAAGGGATAAGAAGTTTCCTAGGACATGCTGGATTCTATAGACGTTTCATTAAGGACTTTTCTAAGATATCAAAACCGCTCACTAATCTATTGATGAAGGATGAAGTTTTTGAGTTTTCGCAGGAATGCTTGGATGCGTTTAATACAATTCGGCAGGCTCTAATTTCAGCACCTATTATCCAACCTCCGGATTGGACTCTTCCCTTTGAGGTTATGTGCGATGCTAGTGACGTAGCTATTGGAGCTGTTCTTGGACAACGAAAGGAAGGGCGAACCCATGCCATATACTATGCTAGCAAGACGCTAGATGAAGCGCAGCTCAACTACGCCACTACCGAGAAAGAGTTTTTAGCCATTGTCTATGCTATTGACAAGTTTCGCTCTTATCTTGTAGGTGCAAAGGTGATTGTCTACACGGATCATGCTGCGATCCGGTACCTCCTTGCGAAGAAAGATGCGAAGCCAAGGCTAATTAGATGGATTATTCTCCTACAAGAATTCGATCTTGAGATCCGCGACAAGAAAGGTTCAGAAAATTCTGTTGCGGATCATTTGAGTCGCCTAACACACCTAGAGAACGACCATTTACCCATTGATGACTCCTTCCCGGACGAACACCTACATATCATAGAGGAGTGCATCAACGTGATCTCCAAAGGTAACGAACCATGGTTTGCTGATTTTGTTAACTATTTGGTTTGCCAGGAGATACCACCCGGACTATCCTATGCACAAAGGAAGAAGTTCTTTAAGGATGTCCGGGAATACTATTGGAACGAGCCTCTCCTCTTTAAGAGAGGTCCGGATGGCATCATTCGGCGATGTGTGCCGGAAGATGAGATGCAAAGTGTCATCCGCCATTGTCATTCACTACCTTGTGGAGGACACGCTAGTTCGAACAAGACTAGCGCAAAGGTATTGCAATCTGGATTCTTTTGGCCTACTTCGTTTAGAGATGTGCAATCCTTTGTTTCTTGCTGCGATGCTTGTCAAAGAACAGGCAACATCTCTAGAAGGAATGAGATGCCCCTCAACAACATCCAAGAGGTGGAGATTTTCGACGTTTGGGGAGTTGATTTCATGGGACCGTTCCCATCTTCTTGTGGAAACCAATACATACTATTGGCGGTGGATTACGTTTCTAGATGGGTGGAAGCAATTGCCTCTCCCACAAATGATGCCATGGTAGTGGTCAAGTTCTTTAACAAGACCATCTTCCCGCGATTTGGGACACCAACGACTATCATTAGTGATGGAGGTTCTCACTTCATAGCCCGTCGCTTTGAAGCTCTTCTAGCTAAGTATGGGGTTACTCACAAGGTCGCTACCCCTTATCATCCACAAACAAGTGGACAAGTTGAGATCTCAAATAGGGAGATCAAAGGAATTCTGTAGAAGACGGTTTCAAGGGCTAGGAAGAGTTGGTCCTTGAAGCTTGATGATGCATTATGGGTGTACCGGACTGCGTACAAGACTCCTATAGGAACCACACCATACAACCTTGTGTATGGGAAGTCTTGTCACTTGCCGGTAGAGTTGGAGCACAAAGCGTTTTGGGCTATCAAGTGGCTAAACTTCAGCATGAAGGAAGCGGGAGAGAAGCGTCTCCTAGACCTTAATGAGCTGGATGAACTCTGCTTGAACGCTTATGAAAACGCTAAGATCTACAAGGAGAGAGCAAAGCGTTGGCATGATAAGCATATCATTCCAAAGGACTTCAAGGAGGGAGATCAAGTTCTCCTCTTCAACTCAAGGCTTCGTCTCTTCCCAGGTAAGCTTAAATCTCGTTGGACGGGACCTTTTCTAATTAAGCGTATTTTCCCCCATGGTGCAGTTGAAGTATGGGGTGAAACGGGCGGAAGCTTTAAGGTGAACGGCCAACGACTCAAGAAGTATACGCCGGAACTCCAAACTGAAGAGTTCACGCCTACCGCACTCGAATAAGTGCGAGTTTGGTCTAGCTACGGACCTTAAACAAAGCGCTTCTTGGGAGGCAACCCAAGGTATTGCATTTTTGTTTTTGTTTTCGATTCATAGTTTAGCTTAGTTTAGACGTTTTTCGCTTTATTTTGCCTCGATTTCTTCCGGTATGTTCGTGTTTTTGGATGTAGGAACGATGGAAAAGGAAAAGGGGAGGATAATGTTGAAGAAAAGTGACGAAATCTGGACTTTGGAGCTTTACAGAGGATTCCACGGCCTAAACCACGGTCGTGACAGCTACAGTACCCGTAATTTCCAAAAGCCTTTGAAAAATCACCAAAATCACGGTTCCGTACACTTCCACGGCCGTGGAACACCCCGACAGACCGTGATTTTCAAAAATTTTGCCTGTGACTATATAAGCCACGTTCTTCACAAAAATCACCCAAAACCCCTCTTTCCACGACCTAATAGCCGAAATCCACGACCCTCTCTCAAATCCTTGTTTCTTAATCGTTTTTAACGATTCTTCTTCCTAAACTGAAGCAAATTCAACCACCAACAAGATCCAAGCGACAAATCGAGCGGAAATTCACCAAGGAACGCGCAATTCGGATTTTTCAATCCGAAAAATAGGTTTTTTCACTCTTCTTGATTCTTGTCGATTTGGTTCGTTTTTGTTAGAGATTTTAGGAAGAACTGATTGAGATTGGAAGAAATTAGATTAGGACTGCCTGTTTGTGGAGATTGTGTGTTGATTTGCTGAGATTTGCGACTTTCTGAGACGAATCACGGTCTCTGGAGGAATTACGGTCGTGGTTTCCATAGAACAGCCCGTAATTTTCAACAGAATGGACTTTGTAAGGAGAGTTTCGGGGAGGATAAAAGAGAAGAAGAATGATCATAATAAGAAAAGGAAGGGTAATCCCTCCTCCTCCTCATCCTCTAGGGCACCACCACCCTCTTCCCCTTCACCTCCATCCTCACCTTCACCTCCATCCTCACCTCCTCACCCTAGAGTCCCGACCATACACGACGATCATCTCGATGCACTCGAGAGGATCAAGGAGAGGCCAGTGATTGGTCCTAGATACTTGTTGTTGGAGGATCTAGCTCCTCTCAACATTGTTGATGATCTTACTTGGCTCTTGGATAGAGCCGGACTAGTTGTCTTCTCGGCTATCCGAGAAGACGCTTATGAGGAGATTACACGGGAGGTTGTGACGTCTTTCGAGCACAGCCATGTAGACAGGACCGTCTCTTTCCGTCTTATGGAGAGAGACTACCATTTTAGCATCCGTGAGTTTGGGGCCATTTTCGGGTTTCATGAGACCTTTAATGGTCGATTTCCTAGTGGCGTTTATGCCAAGGACTTTTGGAAGGAGGTTGCGATGATTTACGCCGACGAGGACCGTTGGCAACCCGCTGATACCAAGGCTAGGTTGATGTATCACCTAGCCTTGAAGATAGCTCACCGTGTTCTTTCGGAGTGTCTCTTTCCTAGGACGGAGACGCCCCAAAAGATCAAGACGGATGAGCTCTTTTTACTATACTCCATGTTGTACGGGCGCCGGGCTGATTGTGCCACTCTCTTGGCTGCTACGATGAGCAAGCTCAAGAACAAGAAGAAGGGCAACATAGGATATGGTGGGATAGTTACCCACATTGCTAGGAGCTTAGGTGTTGATTTTTCTACTTGCACCCGCATACCGGCCGTTCCTTTAGGGCTACATGCTTTCATGACTAGGGGTCTCATCTTCCCCACGCATAGAGGTCCACCTTATGCGGGCATGCCTTGGGAGAGTAGGACGGGTAGGGGTATAGAGTGGCTACCGGAGTACTCCATTATGACGGGACGCCATAATTGGAAGGAGACGTTCGCTGCTATGCATGCGAACAGGATAGTAGCTCCCCCATATGTCCCACCACCAGTTGTTGAGGAGGAGGATATGAGAGATCAGTTTGAGGGTGGAGGAGAGGCAGAGCAGGACTTTGGCACGTTTCCGGATCAGCCGGAGGCGGCCCCCGCTGCACCTAGACGTTCTCCGCGTCCAGCTAGAGCTTCAGGCTCGTCTTCTCGCCGCGCTAGCGTGAGTGAGAGGCCTACGTGGATGACCACACCTCCCACATGGTATGGCGTTCCCCCTCATTGGTCCACAGAGCAGACAGCAGCACCAGCACCAGCACCAGCTCCATCCGACGCTCCAGCATGGTACAGTCAGGCCCCGGGATGGTACGAGCAGATGCCGGATTGGGCTACTGGCCTTTCGGAGAGAGTAGGAGCATTGGAGATCTGAGCCGATGCTAGAGATGGACGCATAGATGATCTTGATCACATGATGAGGGACGTCTACCGCCAGCAGTTTGGGCGGCCCTACGACTCCAGCTTCTCTCCATTCCCGCCTCCACCAGCGCCGCAGTGATGATGATGCATGACCGTTGATTTAGACATTCCACCGCCACTTTGTGAGTTTCTTTTTCTTTTCTTTCTTTTCTTTCCTTCTTTTGAACATTAGGGACAATGTTTGTCCTAAGTATGGGGTGGGATGTACTAAAAGTTTGTAATAACTTCTACTCACTATGTTTGCTTTATTCAAGACTATCTTGCATGTTCATCATAATGTTGCACGTTTCCTTATTGCCTTGCATGAAAAAATTGCTTGAAAAAAACCCATAAAAAGAACTTGAAAAATTTTGAAAATTTTGTGCTTCTAATGAATTGAGATGATTTCCATGATAATCACTACTTGTGAATTGAGTTTGATGACAATTGCATGCTTAAACGATTAGTGAATTGAAAAGAATTTGAATGTGTTGATTATACCTCTTTTGCAAGTTTCATAATGTGATAAATGTTACCTAAATCATGTTGAGAAATTGAAGTTGAAATCACATTATAAGTTCCTATACTTCTTATTGAGATGATTAAGGCAATTCGATTTTTCTTTCTTCTTTCTTTGACCATTTAGCTCCTCATTGAAATATTGACCTCCTTTACCTATCCGGGAATTTGGAGAAGTGAATGAAAAAGGCATGTTTGATGTGGGAGGGTCATGAGAGCAATTATTTGCAATCAAATGAATAGAAAGAAATTGTAGGTTTGGGGAAGTCAATCATGACGATGAGTAACTCGGCACCATTCACATAGCCGGGTGTTTGTGTCTTGCTAAAGTCAGATTGAGCGATATTCCTAGCGGATTATGGTATGTGCGCTAAGGGTTTGAGGCATCTCATGAAAATTGAGAAACGCCAATCTCCTAGGCTTCGGTTTTTGTGCACCTCTGTCCATAACTCCAAAAGTAAAGTCGAAAAATGAAGAGAAGAGAGCGAAGCTCTAAGTTGAAAGTGCTGCGGAAACCGCAAAAGAAGAAGAAGTGAGTAGTTGTCTAATTTCCCGGATTCATGCACCACATTCCCTAAAGGTTTCCTTCCCTTCCACATTCTAGACCTTTTCTTTGAAAGTCCTTAAGATCAAAAGAATGCTATATGACTTTGTGATCTAAATTGAAGTTTCTTATGATTGATTTTGATAATGTTTGAAGGTTAAGATGCTTGTCTAGAAGTTTAATTGATTCATGAGTATTCTTTGCTTTTTACTCTTTGATTAAGTGTATAAAAGTCTTATAAACGATTGAAGCAAGGTTTGAGAATGATCTATTCTTTAGAAGGCACATCCATCCAAAAGAAGTATCGCTTTGAGAAGGTACACATATTTCATCCTAACTCTTGTTTTAAAAGCTTTTGAGAGACCTTGCTTAGGGACAAGCAAGTTGCAAGTATGGGGTTATTTGTTAGCATGAAATATTGTGATACTTTAGTCACGTTTTCTAAGCATATTTGATTCATATTGATAGTCTTTGATTTAGCATTATTGCATAAGTGAGCTAGTTTGCCTATATTGTCGATATGGATGTCTACACTAGTTATGTGTTGATTATAGGTGATTGGAAGCCATTTCCGAACGGAATTTAGCAAAGAAGAGTTGATTGAGTATGTCCATGGATTGAGGGCATTCTTAGGATCAAAATGGAGTTCAACTTGAGGAATGCACGAGGATAGGGAAGAATCACGTTCTTGCCCTAAACCACGCTCTAAAATACGGCCGTATTACAAACCACGTTCAGTTCCACGGCCGTGGATCCTTGCAAGAGAGGCGTGATGCATTCCAGTAACTATTACGGTCGTGGAATCCATGGTTCAAACCGTGACACTTTCCACGCTCTAAATTACGGTCGTGGAATCTTTCACGACCGTGATCTTGGCGATCTTTTTCGCCACATTTCGAAGCCACGATCTTTTGAAGATTGGGCCGGGCCGATATTTTATCTTGCCCTATAAAAAGACGGACGAAGAGAGATTCCGTCATCGACGCATAGATCATCGCTTAGCCCCGTTTACACCGTTGGCATCGCCGCTACTCGCTTGAGATCGACGTTCGCGCTTGGATTTGCCCTAATCTCGCACTTTGGTGGAGATTATCGTTGGGATTTCCAGATTTCCCGGATTGACGGAAGATTCGGAAGATTGTGCAAGAAGACTTCTCTTCTTGTTTAGGTTTGATTTAGAAGACGGATTGACATCCCGTTCTTCCTTCTTGCCTAAGATTGTGTTTCATTGTTCTATTCTGGAATTAGTGACATTATTCGTTCCTGATTGTGACTTTGAAATTGGTTTGGAGTTTATTGAAAGTTTTCGGAAGTTTTCATCTTTCAATCTTTTAATTCTTGAATTTGATATCAATATGACTGTTATTGGCTAAAACCCCTTAACAATTCTAAGGTGAAGGGTTGATAGTTGTGGCTTAGATGATGATAGATCGATCATAAATAGTTTAGACCCTGAGAGTTAGAGAGAATCGTCGACGAACCTAAATCACGGTTTGTTCTTGAGTTCCACGACCGTGGAATCTCAAGAACTACCCGTAATTTCTCTTAAGTTTACGAACCTGCTTTTACTTTAATCCAAAGTTAAAGATTTGCTTTAACTTAGTTTAGGCTTGCCTTTTCTAGGTGGTAGTGAAGCCTCAACAACCTCTACCTCGATTATGAGTGTCACAACCTTAATCGGTTAAGTTAGTTTTGACCTTTGGATTATAAGTTTGGGTATTTGACATTAATTCTTATCTTTAGAACCTTTCTATATTGAAGCCTCAACAACCTGTATAGAGAGTGTCTTATAGGTGGGTCATATAAGGTTTTTGGAACTTCACCGTATGATTACCTTACATTAGCATACCTTTGCATATCTCAACTCTGTCTTTATATCATTAAGTATATCTTGAATCGATTGCCACAGCTGGATACTTGGATCTTTAGGGTTGTTATTTTCCCAATATTTGCAACCCTCTCATACTTACTCGCTTGATAATCTACAATTGAATTTGTTCCCACCCAAATCCATGTGTTCGATACTCTGGAATACTTGCTAATCTACGCCGATCCGTACATTGCGGGTTCGCTTGCTTGATTCTAGTTTTATAAATTTAAAGCTTATTTGCACACACCTTTAGGGGCGAACAACCGCTCGCCCTGTCTTCCTTCTGCAGCAGAACCTTTGGCCTTGCTCCCTTCTTCGTGTCCCAGCCAGTGCAGACAACTCACCTCCCTCACTCTTCTCGTCGATCTCCAGACTAGGCGCCAGCAAAGCTTTCGATCCTTCTGTATACAGGCAGCAGCAAAGGGCCACCTCCATTCCAGCCCAGGACTTCTCTCGCACTGAGTGCTGCATGCCTGGCCGTCTCCACAGGTGAGTAACGACTGCCCTTTCCCTCGTGTTTCTTCCAGATTCGCAACAGCTAAACACTACTACCTCTAGGGATCTAACTTGTGGGGCTTCACATTAGTAGTTGGATCTGTCTAGTGACGTCCACAGCCAGATAAGATCTTCAGTAGCCAAGAACTAGCGTCTATTGTTGTTATTGTTGCCTTTTGAGCCATCTCTCCTCAGATCTAGTATTCCCCTACATCTTTGAAACCAAGTTAAACCTTCACCTTAATTCCCACGTTTCTGTCGAGTTTAAGAGTCGAAGAGATGGGCGTATATTGAGTTGTTTGGTTGTAACAGGGCTCGAGCTGGTGATCTACAGAAAACCTAGCATAAGGTGGTGGAAGTTAGGCTGGTAAGCATCGAATCCATGACCCTTTCAATGTCTGTTTAAGTTCCAGAAAAATTGTGTTAAGCAGTCAGGTTTAGGCCTATTTTTTGACCCCTTAGAAGCATGATCCACCATTCAATTTTTAATACGTTGTTTAGTGCCATGCATAGGTTAATATGTCAAAAGTTGGGATGAATCAAACGGTGGGATTTAGAGTTATAGAGGCTCAAAGTTGACTGGTTGTGCAGTTAGAAACATGCTCAGAAATGTGTTGATCCAATGGGTAGCATGCATATCATAGATGACCTAGAGAATTATTTCGAAATTTTTACATTTTTATTCGGGCTTCATAGTTGGAGCCAAAGTTGGACCCTAGTGACCTTTTTGGAAGGTTAAAGAAAACATGTAATGTTCTAGTCTTGACCTAAACTCAACTTTAAGAGTTAGAATATGATAGTTAGTCTCAAGTAAGAATTCAAGTACATATTACGAGTCTTTTTAGAATATTCGGGACCAAGGGTAAAATGGTCATTTTCACTTAGGCGTCTTCTTTTAGCACTTTCTCTTCTGATAGGATCTTACATCTTAGAAGTCCTAGACTTCTAAGTATATGGGAAATGTGTTGATTCAATTGCCTCCTTTGACAGGCAACCAAGTTCCTACAATTACCGATTGAGTTGTGATTTAGAGAGTCGAGATCAGATTCAGGTAAGTCATTTGGGCTTACTTAGCTAGCTTCTAGATATGGGTGTGGATAATGATAGTGGTGTGTGAATGATATGTTTATAGTGCTACTTAGTAGTAATTATTTACCGACCCATACCTTTGGCCTAAGAGTAATGGATGGTGGCATTCTGCTCAGTTAGCCTGAGGGCGCTGGGGGTTTCTGTAGGGACTAGTTCACACTCGGTTTGTAGTGATGCTACCAGCAGAGGTAAGCGAGACCTACACCCAATTGGATAAGGAACGGAGGCGAGAACTCTTAAGATTTCTCGTGCCGCAACTGTAAAATGGAATAAGGTGATACACTTAATTAACAGATAATAACCGGTTTGTGTGCCAGCATGATGATTGTTTATGTTATCTTGAGTGTATTTGTGCTATTATTATTTCTGCTTATATTTGGGTAGTTAGCTAAAAGTTGCTTTTGTTGTGTAGACGTACCGCAGGTTAGAGCAGATGTCGAGTGATCCGGAAGGTAGTGGTCAGCCCGGGTGTCGTACTTCATAGGACGGGTTGCAGTCTTTTCTGTATATCGGTCTTTCGATTATGACCTTTTTCATTTTCCCAGATTTTGAGACTTTGATATTTCCGGCTGTTAGTAATACTGGTCACATTCATGACTTTGTTAAAACATACTTTATGATTTTTGGTCTTTCCTTATCTGTGTCTTGTTGTAAGATCTAGTTAAGTTGTTGTTAAACTAAGGTCGGGACCCACTGTGAGGTCCTAACCAGTAGCTCCCCAAGTTCCAAAAACTTGGCGTGTTACAGATGCCTTTGAGGAAATTACTTTGGATTTCCTAAGTTCATTCAAGCATGATCCTAGGGGGAGGAAGGTGAAATTTAGACTGCTTAACAAGAATTATAAGTTTCCGATTGTTGTATTTGGGAACATGTTTGACTTTCCAGCATCATTTGCATGTACTTTTCCTAGGAGTGTTAGTCCTAGTGGATTCTGGAAGAGTATAGTTGTTAGGCAAGGAGGAAACAATAGGTGGAGGACCGGAAACTCAAAGGAGAAAAGTATCTACAATCTCTCCTTCAAGTTAGCTCACCGGATCCTTAGTGAGACGATGTTCGCAAGAACAGAGACTCCACATAAAGTTAAGGCGGATGAGTTGTACAACCTTTAGTGCATGACCACAGGTACCGTCCCAGATACCGCTACCATGCTCGCTGATGTCTAGAGAAGATCGGTGACAAGTCCGGTGGAGATATTTGTGCAGGAGGACTTGTTACCCACATAGCTAAAGCCTTGAGTTTGGATTCCTCAGCTTGTACCTTAGCCGTTAAGGCTCGTCCATTGGGACTTCAACAGTTTATTTCTCGCGAGATTCTAGTTCCCCGGGGGCGTGGCACTCCTTACTTTTCCATGCCGTGGGAGAGGCAACCAAAAGAGATCACTTGGAAGGGCGAGTACACGACCAGGAATCAGCACTATTGGAAGCAGGGGTATGAAGAATCAGATAGTTCAAAGGAGGATGCTGAGGATGATGTTGATGCCGATGATGAGGTTATAGCGACATATGTTATAGTAGAGGTTGACAGTTATGTGTATGGTGTTCATGATACTGATGTCGTGGACACTGATGCACATGAGGCAGGTCCGAGTAGAGTTCTGGTTGAGGATGATGAGGCGACTGAGGAGGACGAGCAGCTAGTTGGGAGGACTGACAGGTTTCCCATACGGCATGAGGTGCCAATGAGACCACCGAGACATTCGGTTTCACACTCACCTCGGCGCGAGAGTCGACGTAGAGCTGATTATTCTGAGATCTCTACACAACTAGTAGCTTTGACCACCAGTGTTAATGGCATGCGGGACGATTTTCGAGATTTCCGTAGACAGTCAGATGCGCATTATTCTGTGTCAGAGGGGATATGGGACGACCTGTACTTTCATAATTTTGGATATTCTATGATCCACATGCTCCACGATATCCACGACATCCAGCACCCTTACCACCGGATGAGTGATTGATTTTCTAGACTCGCCATTTTTACATTATAAGTATTTTTTCTCCATGTTGTACTTGATTCTTCACATTGGGGACAATGTGAGTTTTAAGTATGGGGTGGGGGTACTTGCAATATTACTTCATATGTCACACGTTTCCTTTATTTACATTTGCTCTTTCGGTTTGTAATAACACTTATCACACGTTTGATTATTGCATTGCATCTATTTCGAAAAATCCAACAAAATTGAAAAATTTTGTGTTTCTAAAACGGATATGATCTCAATGATGATAATTGTGTATGTCAATTGGAAAAAAGATGACTTGTATTTTGAGATTGAATTATGGCATATATGTACTTGAATACTTTATTTTGAACTATGTATGATTTGTATGCTATTGATGTTTTGATAAGTTGGAGAAATAATGGTCGAAACCGCTTAATAATTTCTTATACATCATATTGGAATGATTAAGGCGATTCGTTATTCTTTTCTTTCTTCTTCTTATTCACGTTAGCACCTCATATATATTATTTGCCTTCCCTTTACCTATCCGGGAACTAGGAAGCATGCTAGTGTGTGAAGTGTTAAAGCGTTGTGAAGTTGAGTTGAAA
This sequence comes from Fagopyrum esculentum, assembly GCA_033239045.1. Taxonomy (NCBI): domain Eukaryota; kingdom Viridiplantae; phylum Streptophyta; class Magnoliopsida; order Caryophyllales; family Polygonaceae; genus Fagopyrum; species Fagopyrum esculentum. The sequence continues at coordinate 96,247,409 of BSUD01000008.1, read as the reverse complement.
AGTGAAGTGTGTTATATATAGAAAATAGGTTTGGGGACGTTGATCATGATGATGAGTAACTCGGCACCATTCACATAGCCGGGTATTTGTGTCTTGGCACCATTCACATAGTCAGTTTGAGGCACCTCGAAAATAAGAGGCTTGCTGATCTCCTAGGCTTCGATTATTGTGCACCTCTGTCCATGTTTTCAAGTGAAAGAAAAAAATGAAAAAAAAATGATTATAAAGTGAAGTTTGCTTATTTTCTGGTGGATGTGGTTTGAAGTTAATGTTGTGGAGTCTGTTCCTTTTTTCCGAATTTTGCACCACACATCCTATATATTCCCACTCTTAACATGTTTCTTTGGCCTCTTTATGTTGAAAGTCCTTGAGACCTTTATGCACGTGTTTAAGGCTTAATGATTTAGATTTGTTTTCTCTTGATTATTTTGACATCTTTACCTTACCTTTCATATATACTTTTGAGTGAAGTGTTATTGTCTTTCCATGCTATGATTCTTAATGATACATACATTGTCTTCCTATGCCTTGAAACATCACTTGAGGAGCACATACCAAAAAGAGTTTTTGTTTTTGAGCATTACATAATCCATGAAATCATATATGCTAGATTTAAACCTTGTTTTGGGACAAGCATGTATGAGGTATTTTGATGACATGAATTATGTGCTATCATATTCATACATATTGCGAGTATTTAACTTCAGTTTTGCATGCATTTGGCAAGAATCAATAGCCTAAGTCCTTATTCATGTACATTGCAAGAATAGAGGTCTACACGAGTTCTTGATGTAATTTTAGGCAAAATGGTGGAGTTTGGATTCGGAAATGGATCAATACTGGACTTAGCAGCATGGTGGATCACTAAGGAGATTAAAAGATAGGAAAAAAGATAAGATAAGATACCATAAAGGAAGATAGAAGACAGAGCTAAATCATAACACGTCTCAGAGAAGAAAAATCAGGTCGATCAACAGAAAATCGGCCGATTTTTATAAATATAGACCGATTTTTATCAAAATTTAGTCAAAAGATAAGATTCAAAACCCTAGCTTTCTTCTATAAATAAATGACATCTAGCAACACCTAAGGCCTTCAGAATCACATCAAGAACCCCTAGAAGACATCGGGAAGGAGAAGGAGAAACAACATTCCGCTTTCGAGATTCAAGATTGAAGATTATTAATAAAGTTCTTTGAGTTTTATTTAGTTTTTAGATTCTTTTGCTTTTTGAACGCAAGATTCGGAGTTTTCTATTTCTTTTGCCTAGTTTTTGATATCAAAGACCTTAATTTGTTAAGGATTTCTTGTTTTTATTCAATTTTATTTTAGTTTCTTTATTTTCTTGAATCCATATTGCTTTCTTGATTTAATCATGTGTGTTATTGGCTAAAACATTTGCGATTGTAGGGTGATTGGTTGAAGGTTGTGGTTTAGATGATGAAAGATTGATCCTCACGTTGAGATTGGATCCCGAGAGTAGTTTTTACCTTTGCGGAGTAGAAAAAATCAACATGTTCTTAGTGAAAAATCGGGCGATTTTTATACAAGAACATACTGATTTTCATTATGTCGTACCTTTGTTGATTTATCCTTAAACCTAGGTTAAAGATTGCTTAAATCATAGCCTTGTTGAACCTTTCTAACCTATATTCAAGCTTGAGAAGAGACTTACCCGGTGATTCCCTTTCTTGGTTGCCAATGATGATGAGTTCTAGGTAATAGAGGACTCAACACCTCTATTAGGTTTGAGTTTGCCTTTCCCTTGCCTTTGTGAGTTAAGCTGAGACTTACCCGATGATGGTTAGTTTTATTCCCTTAGGTTGAGTGGTTGGGTTGAGATTATACTTTCTTTTCTTAGATCCTTGAGATTTATCCGGTAATAGGACCTTTGGTTTGGGATAGTGGATAATGAGACCTCCCCCGTGATCTATCCTACCTTAGAAACACCTTACCTTTGCAATCCCAGCTCTGTCCATAGATCTTAAGAAGTCTTGAATCGAAAACCACAATTGGATACATTGATCTCTAGAATCTGCAATTTCCCAATATTTACACAAAATCTTTGTCTTTTATTAATTGCAAAATTGTCTAACTAGATTACTTTATTACTTGGTTTCACCATAGTCTTTGTGTTCAACCTGAAATACTTATTTTTATTGCGATCGATCCGTACACTGCGGGTTCGCTATTTTTTTTCTCTTGGTATAAATTTACAGCTATTTTTCCTTCATATACACACACGTTTTGGAGCGAACACTAAATATATACAAATATAAAGGATCACATAAGAAAACCATAAATACAAAAGCATGGAGGGGTAGTCGTACGACATACGGGGATTCAATCGGGTCATTTCTCAGTTAAAACACTAAAACACAATAAGGGAATGGCCAAAGAGAGAATCGAGGCAAAACCCTAAGCTTAGGTAGGGTAGGTCGTCCGATAGGTATTTTGGAATTGTCCCGACTAACTCGTAAAACAATTTATAAGTAAAGACAAAAAAGAGGGATAAAGGTTGGATCTTTAGATTGTTTGAAATAAGATTGGAGATTAACAAAGGTCAAACAATAGATAACAATAACATTTGAGAACTTGGATCACCACAACATGCATATAATTGATCTCAAATGGCAATTCTACAATATCACAAGTATGTTAGAGTTATGTAAAGACAACTTCGTTGATTGTCACTTCGTGGTTAGGTCATTGCTTAGGGTACATCGATGATGTCCCATGATTGTCACTTCGTACCCAAGACAGTTGTCGATTCATCACATCGAATGGAGCATTGAGGTGTGAGAACTCCATTGGCTCGTCGAGTTAAGGTCACTCTTTTAGAGAAATATGGTATAGATGATACTATCATAACTCATAGACATACAAGCGATAAATAGAGTCAATTCAATATCATAGATTAAGCATGTTGAGCTCACCAAACCTTAGAACAAAGGGGGATTAATTACACATACCTTAGAACAAGTAGAGAATGTATTTTATTGCTCGACAATGGAAGCTGTCGTCCAACGGGCTACCTGTCGCACAACTGGTTCTGCAAAATATGCTAGATACCTTCGTAAAATGCTGGAAAAAGGAGATATCTAACCTTATGGTTGATGAGCCTTATTTATAGGGTCTGACAACAACCTTGAAAACCTAGATCTCCAAATATTATATTTTTTTATTAAGATAGAATCAAATCTACTCAATCTTATCTCTTATTAAGATAAGATCGGACTAAAGACAAGATAGAAACACAGTAGTAAAGATAAACGTCGATGCAGACCGATCGAGCACTAGGCCGTCATCCGACCTCCTAGGCCAAAATATTAGGTTTGGTCCGAAATTGCTCTAGGATCATTTTGGGGTCGAAATTAAGAGTGGGAGATAGGTTGTCGTGCAACGTGGGGACGTTCAAGCACTCTTAGATCTTATCTCGATGTTCTTCTCTTCAATCTCGAAACTCGGTCATTTTCTCAAATGATTTTTGACTTTGATGACCGCAGGGAAGCTCTTAGTGTGTATCAAGACATTCAATAGTAGATTTATCATTTCTGCTCCGCAAATGCCTAGAATGATTGCAATTACATAAATCAACTAGTAGATCTCCGATATAGAAATATAAGCGAAATAGACCATTAATGTATGTTTGTTAAGCTCAAAAGGATAGAGAATGAAATAGAATCAATATGGTAAAAATACATTATTTGGAGTGATATCATACACTTGTCCCTGGATAAGTAAAAGTCCCTTCACAAAATCTAGGTGTTGTCCATGTTTTAAATTTAGAACTTGATAGTTTATAAAAGTTCACTCCCGCAAGTATTATAGAGTTTAGTTGTAGTGATTACCGAATGTCGAACGCAAGGACTAAATATGAGTTGCTTCTCACTTAGGCAAATTTCAACTAAGTTAGAAAGAAGGGAGAGAGGGAGAAGGGTTAGAAGTCTTGATTTATGGTGAATGTTTGTTCCAAGTGAACAATAGTAAAAGCAAGTAAAGGTGTAAAGTATGAGAAAAGCATTTAGTCATTTAGGGATATGATGTCACCGCAATAATAGACTTTCTTGAAACATTGTATGTGAATTTCAAGAATATCAAGTAACACTTGCATGTAGAAAGTTCTAAAAAATAGTCAAATTCCACCTCTCGATGTACAAAGAATTTGCTTAACTCACCCTTTAAGTGCTCTCGCAATTAAATAAGAATGATTCAAACCTAATGAACACAATAGAATAAAAGAAACATACAAAAACTATCCATTCTCTCATAGAGAAGTTAGAAAGGCAATAAAACTTGCAAAACTATGAAAACTCTTTCCCTATAGGGAAAGGTCGTCACTTACCCTATCAAGTCCATTTACAGTTGATCTAAGCAAATTAGCACACTCTCACAAAAACCTAAACTCTAAATCAATTCCCTATTAAAACATTGTTTCTCAACAAACGTAACCAAATATGTCGATCTCATCCTATGTATGCATGCCTTGTACTCAAGATCGATATGCACACTAGGGGGAAACAATCTATGTGAAGTATTCATTCAATCATTTACATAAAACATAACAATCAATCCATTATTGGACTAACTAATCCCTACATTTAGAAGATTAGCTAGACATAGTGAATATTAAAAGAACAAAAGAAGAAAAACAAGTAGAATCCATCAAATCTGAAATTCAACAGGTAAAATTTACAACTGCCATTAACTAAATGGTAAACATTGAATAGAGTTTTATTTTTAACCTAACCGATGAATGCTTCTAGCATATGAAAACAATGACGGATTTTAGGGGTGGATTGTGACCTATCCCAACTCAATCATGTTCAACCCAACCCATTTCTACTTTTAAAAAGAAGTAAAAAAATATAAAAAAATTCAAATGCTACATTGATCTAAGCATGTCCACGGGTTACCCGTGACCCGGCGGGAACCCGCCGGGTGGCGGGTACGGGTAAGGGTCGGTTAAACCCTTACCTGTGACCCGCCGGGTTGACCAGGTGTGTCGACCCGTAACGGCTACTTTTTTTTAAAAAAAAAAAATCCCAACGGCTAGTTGGATTAAAAAAATAAAAAAAAACAATTTAATTTAATAAATCTAACCTAAAAACAATTCTATAAATACCCCAAATTCAATTCATATCATCTCACACCAATTCTCATCATTCAATCATCTATTCACTCTCTCAATCTCTCCATAATTTCCAACTCTTACATTCAATTACTCTCCTAATCTCATATTCTCATTCTCTTATTTTTCATTTTACCAACTACATTCTATTATTCAAAAAAAAATGTCTAGCTGAGGAAGACGTTCCGTTAGCGGTGCCGGTCCTTCATCCGGCGAAGGTTTTATTCGAGGACGGCATTCCGTTAGCGGTCCTCCAACCGGTTCGGATTTAAGGCGAGACTTATTAAGTGGAGATCACGAGATCTTCGAGGAGGAGGAGGATTTCACGGAATCACCTACTTTCCCCAACACCCAAGGATCCGAGACCATATTCACGGAGGAGCCGGAGCCGGAGGAGCCGCCGTTGAACAACACTCAACTAACGGCGGCGGTCTTCCGATTTTGGTTTACAAAGGGTGCTCCCGATGCCAACGGAGTTTTCTATGCCAAATGCAATTTTTGTGCGGCAAAATACAAGCACAAAAAGGGAGAAGGCTACGGGAACTACAAGAGGCATATCCGGAACAAGCATCCCGAGAAAATGGGATTAGCACGAGGGCAAACACAACTTACCGGGTACGCATCTACTTCTAACCAACCTCCTTCTCTATTTACATATGATCATTCTTCTTCTATGGATGCATTTTCGGAAATGTTGGCCGTAGATTCTTTAGCATTTAGTTTTGCACAAAATGTTAGTTTTAATGATTGGATGCAACATCATGCTCAACCCGCATATAAACCGATTTCTCGCCAAACCGCTAAAAGAAAAATGATGCATAAATATAAAATTCGTAAAGAAGAATTGATTAAATATTTTATGGACAACGGTGATATTCAAGTTTCTATTTGTAGTGATATTTGGACCGACGGTTTTCAAAAAAATTCATATATGGGTATTACTTGTCATTTTGTTGATAAATTTTGGATTTTAAACAAAAGAGTTTTAGCATTACGAGTTTTCAACGAACAACACACCGCCCAAAACATTGCCCGTTTGATTGCAAATGTTTTGGAATAATATAGATTAGTTTCACGAGTTTTTTCAATCTGTTTTGATAACGCCTCCGCTAACACGGCTTCCATTAGAGATTTAACCAACTATTGTAAGCCGACGATTGGAGGTAAATTTTTTCACATTAGGTGTGCCGCTCATATTTTAAACTTGTGTGTTCAAGACGGTTTAGCATATGTTGGAGATTTAGTACAACCTATTCGAAATATTCTTAATGAACTTTGGTCTAAAAAAAGTGTACGTAGTAAATGGTATGCATTTTGTAAACAAAATAACGTTTATCCTAAAAAATTATCAAAAGATGTTTGTACAAGATGGAACTCTACTTACAAAATGATTTACGAATCATATGAATATCGAGAACTTTTAAGTAGTTTTGCCGCACAACATATTGACGGTGATTTTGTTTTCGGTGAATCTTGGGTTTTAGCAAGAGATGTAATGGAGGTTTTCAAACATTTTTATGATGCTACTAACACTTTTAGTTATGTTTATACACCAACTTCAAACATATTTTGTTATGTAGCAATTAATATTGCATTTGCAATTCAACAAGGTCTTTTAATTGAAAATATTTCACAAGCTATTTTTTCAATGCGAAGTAAATGGTTAGCTTATTATACAACCATTCCCGATGTTTTTCTTGTTGCATTTGTGTTAGACCCTAGACGTAAAATGGATGGTTTAAAACAATTTTTAGAAAAATATTATGAATTTTTAAGTTTAGAACAACATCCCGATTGTCATGTTTCTACCATAATTGCTAATGTTAGAAAATTATTTGATGAATTATTGGTTCAATATCGTGTTTCCGATCGAGGTCAATCTTCTCAACCCTCTCCTCGTCCTTCATCATCAAGTTCATCTAAATTTAAATCAATTGCTAGAGATTTGTTCGGCCCGAAAAGGGCAAAAACCACGTCGAGTTCCAACTCGGAACTCGATGAATATCTAACCATTTCTTTTGAGTTTGCCAATGATGAAGAAGAGGAGGATTTCAACATATTAGAATGGTGGAGCCGACCGGAGAGAATGAGGTTCCCTACCCTCTCAAGGATCGCGGCACAAATTCTCGCCGTTCCCGCCTCAACGGTAGCGGTTGAGCAAACCTTTAGCCGGAGTGGAAAGGTGCTCGATCCGACGAGATCAAACATGTTGCCCGAGACGTTGGAGGCACAAGTCCTCCTAGCCGATTGGAGGAAAGCGGAAATGCGAACACAAAAGAACAATCTCTCGGCGGAGGAAGGCGACGAAGATGACGACGAGCGACAACAAACGCCATCGGATGTATCGGCGGGAGAGTCCGACTAAGGTAAGGGCCAATCGGGGATATAAACAAAGGTAAGAGAACTACGTGGGCTTTGATTCCTCCTCCCCGAGAGGATACGTAGGCAACCGGGATTCCGGTTCAAGCCCAATTCTTCCTTTTTTTTTTTTTTTTAAAGTTTAAGACTTAATTACTTAAAGTTAAGTAACTTAAGTTTAAAAAAGAATTTTATAAACTAATAAATAGAGGACTTAAACTTAGAAAAATTGGACTTAAACTTAACTTAAGTTTAAGTCCAATTTTTTTAAGTTTAAGTCCTTTATTTATTAGTTTATAAAATTCTTTTTTAAGTTTAAGTCCTATTTTAGTATTTTTTATTAGTTTATTTTCTTCTCCTTTTTTAAGTTTAAGTTCAATTTTTATGTTATAATTATTTTCTAATTTTTTAAAGTTTATTTAAATTTTTTTTTTTAATCTTACGTGGCCGACCCGTGACCCGGCGGGTCGGCCAGATACACGGGTCCGGGTCACCCTCCCCGGACCCATGACCCGACGGGTCGGACCCGTCGACCCGACGGGTCGGACCCGTCGACCCGGCGGGTCCGACCAGTGGACATGCTTACATTGATCTACACATGTATTTCATGTATTTCATGACTTTGGGATTTGACGTGACTTGTTTCTACAAGTCATCCCTTTTGTCTCATTACAATGTAACATAGTAAGTAAATTCTTAATTGTTTTGGTTAACTAATTGATAATTAATATATTAACATTATGCATTATTGGTAAGTGATAACTATTATAGGGGTTCTTTTTGAGTTAAAAATATTTTTTAAAATATTTATTATTTTATATATTGAATATTTTTGTAACTTTATTCTTTTTTTAAATTACTATAATTAATTTATATTTTATTCAAATTACTTAAACACTTTTTCATTTAAATTATCAATATGATTAATCAACATTAATTTAAGAATATTTCGAGTCTCATAAACTCATTAAAATATATGCGGTAATCTCTAAAATGGTATATACGACTAGATGCAAAATTATATTGTATATAATATTTAATAAATTATGTAAAAATTATTTAATCTAGTTTACAAATTAGGGAAAAAAAATACTCAACATCTATAAAATATATACTCATGCAAACAAATAAACAAAAGTATAGATATAGGTTCATTAGTTGTTATTAATGACTTTGTCGGTTTTTTTTATATTCAAAATTTTAATGTTTTATCAATTAAGTATTTGAAAATATTTTATAATTACAATTAAATAGAATTTAAAAAGAGATAAAAGGGGAAGTAGGATAATTATGTTTTAATGTAGATTAACTAGTCTCTTTTGTAAAAATGTAGATAAAGTAGGCCCCTAGTAATTTTATGATAAAGATTAATTCCCAAATAAATTGATACCCTTGCTGGAAATAAAAAATATGATGTGACAATTTTTTAAATAAATATGATTATTTAATGTGGTCCCCTACAAGACTACAAATAAGGATGTTGTTAGGATAGCAAATATATTTTCCTTGTAAACGTGGTCCCCTACATATATTTCTTTTTGTATATCAATTTTTTAAATAAAAATATGATGTGACAATTTTTTAAATAAATATGGTTATTTAATGTGGTCCCCTACAAATAAGGATGTTGTTAGGATAACAAATATACTTTCCTTGTAAACGTGGTCCCCTACATAAATTTAACAACTACATAATATTAGCAGATACATAAATTATGTATCTCAGTAATGATGAAGGTGACGAACATAATTTATGTATCTGCTAATATTATGTAGTTGTTAAATTTATGTGTCAGTAATGACGAAGGTGATGAACATAATTTATGTATCTGCTAAATATTATGTAGTTGTTAAATTTATGTGGCGTTGATTTTTATGTGCTGAGTGTCAGTAATGATGAAGGTGACGAACATAATTTATGTATCTGCTAATATTATGTAGTTGTTAAATTTATGTGTCAGTAATGACAAAGGTGACGAACATAATTTATGTATCTGCTAATATTATGTAGTTGTTAAATTTATGTGGCGTTGATTTTTATGTATCTGCTTAAACTATATAACTATTAAAATATCTCTTAATTCACAACAAACGGATATCTTCAAGTTTAGGCTACTAGATCTTAACTTTTATTTTTTAACTAGTTTAACCTGCTGTTGTATAATGAATTTTTTAATAATATTTTTTAATATAATGTGGCGTTGATTTTTAATTTTATTATCCTTTAACTTTTAGGCAGTTATTATGCTACATTACTAATTTGCCCTTAAATAGCTACCTTATTAAAGCTGATTTATAATTTCATTTTGATTTATTTTTTGGAAGAAAATTAGAAGGGCCTATTTTGTATCATGGATACAAAAAGGGCCCCTCTACACCAATTTTCTCATTTAAAAACATTATACTTTTTCTTCTTGTAATTTTCATCCATCCAAAAAAATTTTTGTCTCCGCTGGTAGGGAATGAAGGTTTGATAGATAAATAGTTTTGCAACCTCTATATTCAATGTGAAGAAAAGTCCAATCATCACAATGATTATTATGCATTTGTTTAAAATTATGGGACCTCCATTTTCCTCCTCTCTTCAATTATCCCGTCTCTTTTCTCTATCATCGTAGTAATTGCGAAAACGATGTGTTTTGAGGGTTAAATCATCAAAACATAGTGTTTGAGGCTATTGCGAAAATGATGTTGTTGGTATTGAGGTTAAAGATAAAGTAGCCAATAATGGTGGTCGGTATTTTTGTTCATGTGAATTTGTGTGAGAGAATGATGATGATGAAGAAGAGAAAGAAGGGTGATTGTTACCAAAAATAGTGAAAGTTATATGTTTTATCTGCTGATTCAAACCTGATCTGCCCGCTAAAAAATTGCTTCACACAACATGTTCATCGCCATGCATCAACCATGGTTTTACCATGGTTGTAATATTTTTGAAAAAATATAAATATTAAACCGTGATTTAAAATCACAATTATAATATTACTAAAAAAAAGAAAAAAAACAATATAAAGATTATGTTTATTGGAGCATCTTATAAGCAGAATCTTGAACACATTATTCCAACGAAGCATCTCATAAAACCCACCCATTTTATCGAAGCATCTCATATCATTTATTCATTTGGATCACTTTTAATGTTATTTTATCATATAACTTTTTATAAAATAAGTAAAATATATATAAAATTATTATATATGAGTAGATAAAAATAAATTTTACGTGATGCTATAAATTATTATTTTTATTATTTAATGTATAAAACAAGATATTGATTTTAGAACTTTATTCTAAACCAATGCAATTTATTTTACATTTGATGCAAAGATCTTTTACCGATTAGTCATATTTTATTATAAAAATATTCAAGATCTCTCAAAAATCCCATTTATAAACATACCAACCGTGATTTAAAACCACGGTTGTAGTATAAAAAAATGGAAACCTTGTTGCTCTAAAAAACGGGTTATATCTCAAACCTACAGACCTTTCTATTCTCAAAACTAACTTTCATCCATACATAAAATGAAAAGAGAATATTGGTGTAGTAAAGCCATTTTTGTATCGCAAATATAAAGTAGGCCCCTACAATATTCTTCCCTTTTTAACCAATAAATATAAATTTTAACATTAAAATAGTTGGGTAAATAGCTAATTAGGCCATTTACAAATATTACTCCATTAAGAGTATCCATACTATAAACATATTTTGTAAATATACCCCTAAATTTTTTTATTCTTCGAATTTCTACTCTCCTTCTCTCTCCATATCTGTGTAATTCTTCTTTCTCAATTTCGAGTATCAAAAAATCGCCATCTTCTTCTCTATTAAGATCGTCTTCCAAGAAATCGCCATTCTAAAAAAATCTCCATCTTCTTCTCTATCAACATTCCATATCAGAAAATCATATCAAAATCTCATATCAAACTCATACCAAAATCTATATCAGACAAGCATACTAGAGCTCATACCAGATAAATCATATCAATATACACAAGAAGAACATCAACAAATCACACTAGAAACTCATATCAAACTCATACCAAAAATCATATCAGACTCATACCAGAAACTCATATCAAAACCTCATATCAAACTCATACAAGAAACTCATATCAGACAAATCATATCAATATACACAAGAATCACATCAACAAATCATACCAGAAACTCATATCAAACTCATATCAGAAACCATAGACTCATACCAAAAACCATACCAGACAAACATATCAAAAACTCATACCAGACAAACATATCAGAAATCCATATCAAACTCATACCAGAAACCATACCAAACTCATACTAGAAAGCATACCAGACAAACATAACATAAACTCATACTAGACAAATCATATCAATATACACATGAAACACATCAACAAATCATACTAGAAATGGATCAGGCAACAAGAATCGTTGAGCTTTAACCTTGAATCGACCTATTGTGATGGTTGAGTTAGGGTTTATAGAGTTTGTGAGGAAAAGACAAAAGGGGAGAGAGATTGGTCGCCATAGATCGATTGGTGAAGTTGAGAATCGAAATGGGAGAGAGTTGGTCGCCACATAACTATAGCCGGAAGATACAATCGAAATGGGGGAGAGAGAATAGTAGAGGAGCGTTAGAAATTAAGAGTGTGTTAAAATCAACCCAGTTGTTTTAACCTAAAATCAATTACAGTTGGTTAAAATTAGAGTAAATTACAAAATAAAAGCAGGTAAAAAAGAGCCTATTTAACTAAGAGCCTATTTAACATAATTCTTTTAAAATAGTTTAGTAAAATAATTTAAGAACAACTTCAGTACTAATTAATGATTCAAAATACATACCCAAAAAAAATAATACTTGAGGTCCGTTTGATGGTTTGTGAAGATTTTGGGAGACGGTAATTTTAAAAAATCAATAACCTAGGGAAACAAGGATGAACTTTTGACCAAATTTCATTCATGATCGCCCAAAATATCATTTGATTCTCGATAATCAATGGTTACCAACACACCTTGGTTAAACCGTCCAAAATATCATTTCATTCTCAATAATCAATGGTTATCAACACACCTTGATTAAACTTAAAATCTAAAAAGAATTTATTAAACTTAAAATCTAAGTATTTAGGACCATCATAAAATCAATTGGTAATAGGAAGAGTAACCCTATCTCTTATATGTTAGGTTCGGATATTATCATATTGGCGATGTGGAACAATACTTCACGGAAGCGATGAATGTTGGTCTAATTATTTATAATATATATATATATATAAGCTTCATAGTTTTATATATTTAGCATCTACATAACATCACTAACTCCATGAATGAGCATGTAAATTGCTATTTCCAAAAGTATTTTAGGCAATCTAATTCAGAAAGCGGTAGATAATTATATCCTTAGATAGGGCAATTTTGATAACTAGGCCTTTTTGAGAACTTAAAGTAGTAACTAGACTTTTTAATGTTTCAATTAAATAAATATACCCTAATCTTTTGTATTTATTTTCAAACTCTACACACTCTTTTCTCAAGGGTACATTTACTAAACACAAAACTTGATTAAGCCTAGTAAACCAAATTGTTTCCAAAAAAATATTTACCATTTTGGTAAGAGAATACATAGAGTAGTCAAATAGTAGATGTATACATATTATAGTATTATATCCATATATAAACATTTGTAATACTATTATATTAGTGATTATTTTTCCGTTAAATAACCAAGTATATATTATTGATTATTTTTATATTTCCTAGATTTTATTTTAGAAAATCTTCGGACGGTACAGATGTTTGGAATTTTTTGAATTTTGTCCAAAAATTTTTATAGTTATGATGGTACGTACCCTTGTATTTTAATATTTTTAAAAAAATGTCCAACTATATTTAAATTTTAAGGGACGTCAAATTAAAATAAATTTTTAGAAAAAACATATTTAGTCTTATATATTTATTTTAAAATAATTACTAATTTACAAAAATATTTCACTTCACATACCTGCAATATAATAACACCGGCCATCATCACAACTAAAGAAAATCTCCACGTAAAATCCAAAAACCGCAAAACAACACGGCACGAGCACCATAAATCTAAGCATCTGCGTTCCCAGTTTCACGTACTGTCTCGTCCTCCTCCACTTATGATGTCGACCCTTCTCTTCATCTCCTTCCTCATCATCTTCCTCTACAACCTACTCTTCCCACGTAGGCAGGGCCGCCTCCCGCCCGGCCCGAAGCCATGGCCGGTGGTGGGGAGCCTCCCTCACCTGGGTGCTGCCCCACACCACTCCCTAGCGGATCTAGCGAAGGTGCACGGACCACTCATGCACCTCCGCCTCGGCTCCGTCCACGTTGTGGTAGCCTCCTCCGCCTCGGTGGCTGCCGAGTTTCTCAAGACCCATGACGCCAACTTCGCTTCCCGTCCATCCAACTCTAGCACCAAGCACATCTTCTACAACCACCGGGATATGGTGTTTGCTCCCTACGGTCCCCGGTGGCGCATGCTCCGAAAGCTCTGCCAAGAACAACTCTTCTCCACCAAGGCCTTGGATAAATTACTCCGCGTTCGTCAGGTACCTACGTATCATATATATATTATTTAACTACTTGTTGACTCGTGTGTATGTAAATCGAATGGCAGGAGGAGGTAGAAATTATGACTGGTGCGTTAGCCAAGGTAAAGAGCGCGGCGCAAGTAAGACAACTCTTGAACGTATGTGTCACCAACGCCACGGCAAGAGTGGTTCTTGGGAGGAGGGTGTTCGGAGACGGCTCCGGGAAGGAAGATCCGAAAGCGGAGGAATTCAAGGCGATGGTGGGGGAGGTCATGGAGTTGACCGGAATGTTCAACATCGGAGACTACATCCCGGTGCTCGAGTGGTTCGATCTCCAAGGGATAGCTAAAAGAATGAAGAAGGTTCATAAGAGGTTCGACACCTTCGTCGGACAGATCCTGAAGGAGCAGTACGAGGCACAGCCGTCGAACCAACACCACTCCGACTTGCTCACTACTGTGTTATCCTTGAAAGATGACTGTGATGGCGAAGGCGGCAAGTTGAGTGATCTTGAAATCAAGGCCCTGCTCATGGTACGTAATACAATTGTTGAGATGTAAGGGAAACTATGTCAGGTCGATAACACAATTACAATTAGGTGATACTATCATATAAGCATTTTTATTGCTAATTGATTTTAGGATAAAAATTGTACGTGATTTGTTTTACTGCTTTGCATTTGATATATATTCAATATTGCAGGATTTGTTCATAGGAGGAACCAGCACGACCTTGAGTACAATAGACTGGGCCATAGCAGAGCTCGTCCGGAATCCTAAGGTCATGGCCAGGGTCCAGGAAGAACTCGACTCAGTCGTGGGACGAGACCGAGTTGTAACCGAATCCGACCTCTCCAGACTCACATACTTCCAAGCGGTGATCAAAGAAGTCTTCCGTCTCCATCCAGCAATCCCACTTCTCCTCCCTAGGATCGCCGCCGAGAGCTCCGAGATCGATGGCTACAATATCCCTAAAAACGCCACAATACTCGTGAACATGTGGGCTATAGCCCGGGACCCTGAAACCTGGGAGAGTCCACTCGAGTTCCGGCCAGATAGGTTTCTACCAGGCGGGGAGTGGCCTCTTGTTGATGTCAAGGGAAATGATTTTCAGTTAATCCCATTCGGTGCAGGGCGACGCATTTGTCCAGGGACAAGCCTTGGACTCAGGATGGTTCAGTTTATCACTGCAACGCTTGCTCATGGGTTCGATTGGGAGCTTGCGGATGGACAGCGGCCTGATGAGTTGAACATGGAGGAGACTTATGGCCTTACTTTGCAACGTAAGGTGCCATTGATGGTTTGTCCTAGGCCTAGGCTGTCTTCCCATGCTTATCATCTCAATTAGATGACATTCCTAGCTAGTGTGTCCCTACTTTTATTGTAAACACTCACGGTTCATATGTTCTTCCTTTTTATTGTAAACACTAGTGTTCTTATTGTTGTCTTGATTCCCAGTCTCTTTTATTGTGAACTCTTTACAGTTTACACAATTCTCATGTTAAAATCTTCAAAAGCCGTTAGTAGAGCTGATCATATTCGGGCAGCCCGTCCAGCCGGTTCGGAAAAACGGACGGGTATGAATAGAGAAAGAAGCCCGGAGCCGAAAAGCCTGGCCATCAAGCCCGCCAGACCGGATCCGGGTAGCCTTTATGCACAACCGGACCGAAAAGCCTGGCTGGGTACCGGGTCTGGATAAACGGGCTTAATATTTTATAAAAGTCCGGTCCGGTCCGGCCCAAGTATGAACATTTCTAGCCGTGAGCCCCTAAACCTGTTAGTGTGTCGCCAATAGTACAATCAATACCTTTTCTTGTTAAGATTCATCGTTATTTTTGTCATATACAGCAAGACTAGCTCCTGCTCAGGGTGTCTACCGTCGCAAGCCGTGTTGCTATTTCCGTCGTGGATGTCAACTTCCACTCATTTCTGCAATGAGTCTCTACTGTTACCGAAATAACTCAAGTCTGGATTGATGAACCCATGTGAGCAGCAAATGAAGCTTCATTTTCTCTACTCAGGATCTTGCTCTGGATCCAGGGCATAAGTTTTACCCAGCAATTCTTTGGTTGCCACAGCTCTGCTCGTTAGGTGGGGAAACAGGACAATTGTGAATTCCTTATAGAAACTGATTAACACAATGATGCAGAGGTTAGCAATACCTGCAAGCCAGACTAATGCACTCCATGTCAAGAATTCCTACCGGATGCATCCTACTATGTGGACCATTATCCAAAACAACAGGCAGCTCACTTAGGTTGTGCCTGACCATGAGCATCTCGGCAGTATAAAGATCCATATTAGGGTTTGCTGTCCATGGGACATCACACCTCTTTCCGTCTGAACACATCTCTGCCACTATCAGGTCCTGCACCACATCAAACCAGATTCGGTTGTTCGGATTTCTCCACACCAACAAGTAAAGACCATTCATTTTGTTCAGCAGAGGCTCAGCATCATGCTTGCATCAGCCCAACAATGCAGATTCAAAAAGCGATAATATAGTAACTAAACCTCTTATTACAAAGAATACATGGACATGGATTTATTTATATCCTATGAGACCCAATCATGTGCTTCTATTTGCTTATCCTTCAGGATGACTCTAACTGTGTTTGTACAATAAGGAGGCATTCGAGTTAGATTGCATTCGGTCTCTTTACATGGAAGCTCTAAACGTGCAGAGGACAGCTGATGAAGCACCAAACTGTAGACAAGTGGTTACCTAAGCAGGTGTTGCTATGTCATTATCCTTTATTGTGCCAATCTTGCATGATTGCATAATAAAGAAAAAACAATGAAGTAGATACGCACCTCAGGTCTTCTGTTTTGTGCTACCGAAGATCTGCTAAAATCCTCAATGTCTCGTAATGAAAACAATCCCAGAAGACGATTATTGTCATCAGTAATGACCGCGTAGGATTGCTTCTCTGCAAGCATGATAGTAACTGCTTCTACCAGTAAGGTATTCATAAGTACAGTAGCATATTTTGTCCTCATAGCATCTGAAACCAAAATTCTCTTCTCCAGATCTTCCCCTTCATTGTCAGAAATGTCTAGGCACAAAGAGCTCTCAACTTCACAAAGGTCATTCGAGTTGGTGGAAGTTGATGAATCATCTTTTCCAGTTGCATAAGTAGTGTCATTAAGTTTTTTTGGATCGCTGCGACCTTTTCTTGTCAGTGAAGATGTAGTCCAAGCAGACAGTCCAACGGCTCCAAGGAGTGGAAGGACAATCCGATAGTCTTGAGTAAGTTCAAAGAGAAGTAGAACTGCAGTAAGAGGCACTTGACACACCCCTGCAAGTGTAGCAGCCATGCCGACCTGTACATGAAAGCATAAAAAGAAGATTGGTTCATTTATCAAGCTGCGTACAAAAAATATAAACAAGAATTTACTCATGTTTAACCAACAGAATCACTCATGCACTCCTACATGCAATCAGATTCATCCATTCATTCACTTGGGATACATTTTCTTTACAGAAGAACATACAAGTGGTAGTTCAAACTATTGAAAAAGTTCAACGATGTATTTAGCTAGCCTTTCAAGGAAAATTTTCTTTTGCTGGGAATTCAAATACTCCGTGGAGCTTCTGATATTCTCTTTTTCCCGAGATAAATCAAGAATATTGAAAATATGAGTTAACTAGGCCGATCCAAATATCTCTGGATAAAAAGTATATGCAGAAGAATAGAAACAGAAATGTTAAATATAATATGCAAAGAAACTCTTTCATGCCTACTTCTTCTATTACGCAGGATTTAGATTGGAACAAGAACAAAGCAGATTACCAGGCCATAAGCTTGTGGTGAGGCTACTTCAAGAAAGGAGACATTGATCATTTGATGAGACTGAGAAACCGCAAGAGCAATAAGCTTTCCATATGCCATCCCTGTAGCTGCCCCTATAAAGAGTGATGGGGCATAATAACCTCCCACTAATCCAGAGGCACGGCAAAATGATGTGGCGACGATTTTGGCTGCCACCAACTGAAGCAATAGATCAGCAGGTAGACCATTCACAAATGGCCGAGATTCCAACAAGATATCAACATTCTCAAAGCCTCGGTAAAGTATTTCAGGGTATGCCAAAGCTATCAGTCCGACTGTCAGGCCTCCAATAACAGGAAATATAACCTTCGGTAATCCAACATCTTTCTGAATTGTTTCCACAGAATGCAGCATAAAACTTGTACACTTAGACAAGGCCAAAGAGACCAAGCCACAAAGGATACCCAACAGAAGATACAGTGGGAGCTCTGAAACACAAGAGACCTGTCTAAATGACAATTTTTTACAACTTCAAAAATCCAAAATGTTTAATGTTCTTAGAATAGATACTGAAGTCATCTGGTGGACTAAAATATTTAGAAACACAAGATACTGAAGTCATCGATGCAACCTCCATACCCTTTCATGTCTTAAATGTTTTTACTAAAGTGGATATCCGTTCATTTTTCTCCTCTTCATTATAATATCCACTATCCAGCATCTAAATGATTTGATAAAAGTGGGATCATTAATGGCCAGGAGTATAACTTATATCAACATCTCATGTTCCACTACAGCATATGCATTCATATCAGTCAATTATAATTTATAAGAGAAAAGATCAATGATTTACCACTTGGTGATCGGAAATCATATACAGGGACCTTGAACGCTGGTTGAGAACCAAGACCAACTTCTGACAATACAGAAGCAATAACGGCACTTAGTATAACCATTGACGTTGTATTTGGAAGTGACGTAGAAGAATTTGATGGAGATGGCCATAAGACTGATTCCACAGCAAAGAAGCAACCAGCAACAGCAGCATTGAATCCTAATAAGCCCAATCGCATGCATAACCATGTCAGAGGTCATACATTTTCGAAGCAAGATAAATTCATTCTACGCAATCAGAAGCTAAAAATGTCCGTGTATCATCCACCAAAACACCAAGATCAATCAATTGACCCCCTAGTCATGCAAGTCTATGAGCCACCCACATCCAAATGTTACATATTTTTGTTTCTCGATCATACTGGAGCAACATCAAGAAACTACATGTAAAAAGAATAAGGAAGCATCTTGTTCTCAGTAACTAGCTCTTGTACTTGAATTCATTTACATGTAATCAAGTATCAGTTGTATTGGAAGCTAACACCCCCATCATACTGCACAGATCAGATTGTACCATCTGATCTCCCCATTATAAATCAGAGACTTTCATGTTGAGTAAAATTAAGTTGTTAAACTATCAAGTGTACTTCCCGATGATGCAAGCCAAAACCACTTAGTTTATATAGCTCTTACC
>BSUD01000008.1:96170003-96220647 GCA_033239045.1 Fagopyrum esculentum | reverse complement strand
AATTACATAAATAAAAATAGACAATACGACCGGTTTTCTCTTTTTTTTTTTTTTATAAAAGTCTTAGGTTTTTTACAAGTCTATGGTTGGTCCGAATTCGGTACAAATACTGAATTGTTCGGTCCGAATTAAACACGTCAATATCATGTTCGTTTTTAATCCGGTTATCGAAAATCTCCTTTTTCTTCAGTTGCCCTTACTTTGGATGTTGCCACCCCAACCTCGTCTTCCCTCTGCGATTATAATTGCTACTCCCGCTTGGGTTATCTATTTGTTGGCACTGCCTAGTTCTAATATCAGGCCCGCTTTCAATCATTGAGCCTCGAAAGCTGAAGTCTCAACCTTGTAATTGTATGCATCACTCTATCACTTTATCACTTTTGTACTGATGTTATCGTGGTGTGTAGACAAATATAAAGGGAAAAACGGTAAATTAAGAAGTAAAGGGATAAGCCCAAATATACGACCCAATACTCTAACACTCCCCCTTAAGATGGAGGTGTGATTCAACAAATCCAAGCTTGAACTGTAGAAACTTGAAGGTTTTTGGTGTTTGACGCTCTTCGTTACTTGTACTTGAGTCTTGAGAGCGAAAATTATTTCCGGAGCAAAGAGATGCAAGAAGGACTTGATGGACCTCCCTCCCTTCATTGGTCTTTATTTTGTTGGGGTTCATATGGTGCCGATAGGTTGGGCCCTAAGACGCATGTCGATGCGTCATAGGGTAGGTTAAGCCCTAGGTTGACACGGGTAAATTAGTGTCTTAGGGTGGATTTTGGCCCTAGGGCACATATTGATTAGCGTTCTAGGTTAGGTTTTGGGCTCTAAGACGTAGGTTGATTTGCGTCATAGGGTAGGTTTTGGTCACTAGGATGCAGGTTGATTAGCGTCCTAGGGTAGGTTTTGGGTCCTAGAACGTAAGTAGTAGTGTCCTAACTCCTAAGTAGATTTTGGGCCCTAAGACGCAGGTATATTAGCGTCCTAGGGTAGGTTTTGGGCCCTATGACGTAGATATATTAACGTCATATGGAGTTTTCCCTAAGCTTTTCACCTTGCACCGTAGGAATTGGTTCTCTCTGAACTGTCCTAGTGATGGTGTCTACAACTTTTCTTTTAACCTTACCTTTGATTGGAATTTTAGATGCTTAGCGCTAGGCGCGTTCTTGGCCTCTTTCCTCTCAGCTGGAGATCTTTCATTGGGTTGTTGCAAAATTGTCTTTTACTGTATTTCTTATGCATTTATACACTGCTCTAGCTTCAATCAAGATTTCTTGCATGATTAAGCTTTCAATTTCCCTCCATTTTAGCCTCAATCTTTTTTGTCCTGTTCAACCACTTTCGGACCTTGTGCTTTTTCTACATCAGTCTTCTTTGGTGAATGGTAAGCTTTGGCTCTCTGCTCCTTATGATTGTAAAGATTTTAAACTCTTTTGTCGTTCTAGATTACTAAGGAATTGAATGCCTACTTAAACTCTTTTTTTTTGCAGGTGGTCTCCGGCGCATCTAGTCGCACTTATTATATATGAAAGAAAGGGCTAAGTAGTACACAAGCGGGGGATAGCTCGACCCCTTACATCACAATGTAAAAGATCCACTACACCCTCGGGAGGGTCACGCAATACATTAACACCAAGAGGAAAATCAAAAGCAAGAGTAGCTAAGAGATCCGCAACATTATTTGCCTCGCGGAAGGCATGACGGAGCTAGATATTCTAGTCCTTTTTAATATAGTCTTGGCATTTTCAAACCAGACTAGCGTACCCAGGTTTGCAATGTAGCCCAAATGCTACTCACCCGCATTATTCCTAATAACACATGCCGCAATAACCTTCCCATCTCTTCTAACAGCTCCATCCGTATTGATCTTCAGGGTATCTTCTGGGGGGGGGGTTCCATCTCACTTGAATCATGGTCCGTGCATTGCTCGTCCTGATGCCAATAATCTTCCTCTAAGCTTTGTTGTACTCCAACGCTTTCTCAATAATAAACGCATGTCCGTTTGGTGTTGTGCTTTTCTTCTCGAAGACTCTTTCATTTCTCCATCTCCATATCCACCACAGCCCAACTACAAAAACCACATTCTAATCGCAATAATTATTAAATTTGCTACTAGATAGGATATTACCTCTTATCCATGAAGCGAACGACATTTCAAAAAATTGCGATTCATGTTGACTTGCGTTGAGTTTGGTCCATATCCGTTTGTTGACGCTACAGTCTCTAAACAAGTGCTCGTAGTTTTCCGGCTGCCCTCGACAATTCGAACAATCAGCACTCCCGCTCACGTGTCTGCACAATCTCTCCTCATTTGACTAGACACCTCCATGCATAAGTTTCCAAATGAACACTCTAATTCTCTCCTACGTGCCAAGCTTCCATAATTTCTAGAAGATGGTTCTATCCATGCAACAACTATCTCCTTCCTGTCTGAGCATGTTGTATGCGGATGCTACAGAATAATTACCATCACTAGTACCTTGCCACGACAACTCGTCCCTGGGAGTGTTACCCCCTTCCCCGTTGAGCATGCCATGAGAAAAGGTCAATCCAGTAGCAACAAGCGCCAGCATGGAAGTGGTCGACATGTAGGAGGAGATGATGTCCCACTTCCAGCCCACTCCATCATTCCAGAATTCAGCAACTTTCTTGATGCACAACAGCGGGCTAACCTGGGACGTGGCAAAGTCGATGAGCGGGCTGTCAAACAACCATCTGTCTTCCCAGAAGGATGTGTCCTCGCCGTTACCCACGATCCAGCGATGCCCAGGTATAATAACTTCACTAATGCCTCTTTGGATGCTCTTCCATACATATGAAGGAACCGAATGACGTTGTCCTGAAGCTCTGATGTACTTGCTCTTAAGAACCGTAGCCAAACTCGAGTCGTCGTTGAGGAATCTCTGCCCAGTTTTCCCTACTAGAGCCATATTTAGCTCTTCCATAGCTTTGATGCCAAGACCTCCATTATCTTTTGGGGAACACATAACTTTCCAACCAATCGTATGCATTCTTCTATTTCTCCCATTGTGACCCCATATGAAACTTCTGCTCAATTTATCAATTTCATCACACACACCTTTCGGCAAGATTAGGGAAGACATAGAGTAAATGGGGATTGAAGAGAGCACCGACTTGGTGAGCGTTACCCCTGCCGGCAAAGCTTAAGTTTCTTCCACTCCACCCATTCAATCTAAGAATGGAAATCAAGTCCCTTATTCCCCACTAACTCCTCCATTGTTTGATTATCTTTCTTTAAGAATGAAAATCAAGACGAAATCGTTCAAATATTTTATTTCTTCTTATGTCTAAAATGGGTCATTGTCTTTGAAAGCTGTTGTTGGGCCCTCTGTTGGTACTCGCCTCCCTAGCTTTATCCCTGATGTTGATAATTTGATTATTATGGATGTGTTTTCTATTCTTCAAGTTACTCTTAATCCTGTGTTCCTTAAAATTTTTAAACATTATATTATATGGCTTGCATACCTATCATGGGTTTAGATTGAAATTGTATCCTACCCTTTTTCTAATCTTGCAAACTATGTGTGTTTGGTTGTCAAGTGTCTTGAATGGTATGTATTTTCACACTTTTTTGCTCTCCTTAAAGAACAATGGTAGGAACCAAGGATGTGATCCATATATGGTGGACAAGTTCAACCTTCGTCCATACTATGTGCTTGGTCTGTTGGTTATTCTCAAACCTTGGAAACCTAATTTCAACATGAATGAATCAGTCACTGAACCTGACATTTGGGTCCGAATCCTTTTATTTCCTATAGAATTTGCTAAAAGTGAGCCTTTTTAAACAAAGGAGTAGAACTAAATTTGGGAATCTTAATCGACAAATTATTGAAATTGACTCCGTGACTAAGAATCTTCAAATCTAAAATTATCGGAATTATAATCATGATAGAAATACAAAATTGATTAGACTTAATAAAAAAGAGAATGTTTGCTTAACTTTCAACAACAGTATTGGATGCAAAGAGTTAAAACAAATAACCTCAAATTGGGCGATAGAAACACCAAATATTTTTATAGAAAAGCTTATAGTATAAGAAATTAAAAAAAATCATCATTGCCTTTAAAAATTCCTCTATTAATCAAGCTCTTCTTGATAAAGAATTCGAGAATGTTTCAAATAAAATCTCCGATGTTGACAACATGGAACTTATAAAGCATTTCTCTACTAAGGAAATACGAACGACAATCTTTGATATTGGTCGTGATAAATACCTAGGTCTTGACGGAATGCTTTTAGGTTCTACCAAAAATATTGACACATTATTGGCCATGCAGTTGTTAGAGTTGTTAAAAGATCTTATCATTCTGGAAAAATCCTTACAAAGATCAACCATACTTTTATTGCTTTAATCCCTATATTGGATAATCCGTCTATTATCAACCATTATAGACTTGTAAGTTTGTGCTCAACAATCTATAAAACCATTGCAAAATTTTATCTTCTCGAATGAAAAATATTCTCCCAAAATTGATC
Source organism: Fagopyrum esculentum (assembly GCA_033239045.1). NCBI lineage: Eukaryota > Viridiplantae > Streptophyta > Magnoliopsida > Caryophyllales > Polygonaceae > Fagopyrum > Fagopyrum esculentum. The sequence continues at coordinate 96,216,152 of BSUD01000008.1, read as the reverse complement.
CATGCTTTTACCCAAAACAAATCTATCCCGGACAACGTCCTCATTTCTCATGTATATTTTCATGGGTTTAGATTCAAGAAAGGCAAAAGTGGGTATATGTCTATTAAAGCTTGATAAGAAAAATGCCTATGACAAAATAGAATGACCTTTTATTTTGGTGGTCTTAAGAAAATTTGGCTTTTATGATTGCTTTATTGGTTGGATTCATGAGTGTATTTCTATTGTGTCATACTTTATCATTATCATTAATATTCATACCACCCCTTTTTTCTCTAAAAGGGGTCTCTGCCAGGGTGATCTCTTATCTCTTATGCTTTTCAACATTGGTGTTGAGGTTCTCGCTAGGAATATCTAAATAACAAGCAATGAAAACATGAAAACTATCAGTTTTCCATTACAAAACATGGGACCATCATTCCTTTTCTTGTTTTTGTTGATGATATTATTATTTTTACTAAAGAGTCAACTACAACTAGTAATTTGATTATGTCCATTTTATCTGATCACTATGTTGTTTTAGGCCAAAGGGTTAATTGTTATAAATCGGAGTTCCAAACTACTAAAAACACAGAAAATTCAACAAAATCTAAAATTCAACTCAATATGGGTATTAATTCAACTAATTGCTTAGAAAAATATCTAGGTTGTCCAATCTTTAATGGTAGAGTAAATAAAGATATGTTTAGTTGTATTACATAGAGATCTAGACAACAACTTACTTCTTGAAAAACTTTTTCCCTTCTCAAGAAGGAAGAGTAACTCTTATTAAAGTCATCATTAATGTTAAACTCAACTACATTATGCAAAGCTTTCTTTCTCCTAGCAAACATTCTTTAAAAACTTGATCAAATCAACCAGAACTTCTTCTGTAATAAAGGTGATAATTTTCACCTCCTTATTAGTTGAGACAATATTTGTAACCCTGAGAATTTGGGTGGTATGTGTATTAGAAATTAAGGTTGTGAACATGAATAAAGCACTACAAATGAAACTTCTTTGAAAAATAATGGTTAAACTATACAATATTTGGGTTAAAACTTTTAAGGAGAAATATCTCAAGAATACTGACCTATGGGAATATAAGGTGGACTATAATACATCTTGGTAATGGAGAAGAATTATGAAATTAAGACCTGAATTTAAAAATGGTATCAGAAGAAATGTGGGTGAAGGAAATACTATTAAAATGTGAAAATGGATTTGGCTTAATGACCATCGTTTGGAAATTATATCCATTTCACCCCTCATATTAACAATGCAAAATTAGTTAGTGAGTATATCATTAATGATCAATGGTATAAGGAAAAAAATGAGAATATTTTAGGACCCTTCCTTCCTAATGTTGTAATAAGGAGAATTCTTGCCTACTAACTTCCGATTAATAAAATCAAGGATCGACTTAATTGATTTCCTTGTGAAAAGGGTTGGTTCTCAATTAAATCGGCTATGGAGCTCATTAACTTTGGTAAAGGCATGTCTCAAGCTTCTAATGCTTGGATCTGAAACCTTCAAATCTTATCGAAAATTAAAAATTTTCTATGGAAATTGAGAATGAATGGTCTACTTACTAAGGATAATCTAGAAAACAAAAAATTTCAATCTTAATGCATTGTAATGTGTGTGCATCACTTTTTTGAAACAACGAAACATATCTTCTTACAATGTTCGTTTACCATTAGGAATATTAATAATAATAAAGTTGACAAAATCTTTAAAAAAAAAAAATATTTTGTCCCTAAAAATTCAGGCTATTATGAATGAGTGCTATAATCAATTGACAATCATCAAAAATAAATTACTATTATTTTCTTGGTGAAATATTTGGGCCACTATAAATAATAAAAACTTAACAATAAACCAATTTGTGAAGTCTCTACGTTTGTTAATAGACAAATTCAAGAAAGGGATAATGCCAATAAAAAAACCCAAAATCTTTCCAAAATAAATCAATGACGTAAAACCAAAAATATTAAATGGACTAAACTTGACCAAGGATTTGTAAAAATCAATTTTGATGGATTAAAACAAAGTTTTTGGCTATGTTATTAGGGACTCTAATGCCAAGACTTTTCTACCAATATGGTTACTGTGGACTCACATCTCCTCTCTTTGCTGAGCTAATTGCTCTGAAACATGACATTCTAAAAGCAGTTGAATTGGGTATAAATTTGTTGATATTGAAGGCGATAACCTCATTATCATTAATTCGATTAAGAATACTTGGAAACCCTTATGAGATATTTGATATTATTACTTCTAACTTTATGTAGTTTCAGGTTTATCATATTTTTAGGAAAATCAATGGCGTGGTGGACAAACTCGTTAGTTTGGGTCATGATGCTCCCTCTGCTGATGTTTCTCTCCCTTTTGAAGTTGTTGTTCTCATCCATAAGGATGTTTTAGGATGATCGATGTCGAGACACTCATTGTGTCCTTTCCACTTTCCTCTATTGTGCAAAAGATACGTTCTAGGGAGTTGATATGAAGGGATGAAATGTGACCGTGATAAACCCTCCTCCCTTCTTTGATCTTTGTTTTGTTAGGTTGGCGATGACAATACCCCGGTAGAGTCGGATCTAGAGTACCTGTAAGTTGGCGTGATTGTCGTGGCCACAACTAGAGTTTGTTTAGGCGGAAGCATGTTTAGGGATTGTAAACTCTAAGAGCATCCCCAACAACTTCTCCATTTTAGAATATTTAGAGAATTTTAAAGATTCTTTGGTCTAACATATTCTCCATTTCATCCTCCAAAATGGAGAATAATGGAAAAAAGTGGGGAGTCTTCCCTAAGTTTGAAGACATTCTCCAAATAAATGGAAAATTCTCCAAGATAGGGTATCTGTTTGATTTGATAAAAATATAAAGGGTAGATTTTTACTTTTAATTCTCCATTATAGAGAAGAGTTGAGGGAAGCTGTTGGGATGCTCTAATGCCAGATAGAGATTTGTGAATTGAAGACTTGTTTATTTCATTGATCAACAAAATGGTAAACTAATTAATAAAGAATAAACCCAAATATGTGGCCTAATAATCTAACATGGTGACTGGTTATGGACTTTTGTTTCTAGGTTGAACTTAGATCAACCAAATTAACCTCTAATCTTTCACATGTTAAAAACAATAAATGATTTGGTTAATCTGCATGGTTTATTGATAGCATGAATTATTGTCTATTTTTTGGGGCCTGTTTAGACGTTTTATCTTCAATAATCTGCATGTTTGGATGTATATTATGTGATTATATTGTCGTTTCATCTACCTTTGCGAGAATCGAGGTCTACACCAAGTTTCGTTGTAATCGTAGATAAAATGGCACGTTTTGCATCAAAAAGGAGCAAAAGGAGCTAAGGAGTCATTGGAGCTACATTCAGGAGCTTAAAGAAGAATCCATGAATCATGGAATTGGATTAGAGATTCACTTTGGACCAGATTTGAGAGATTTCACACTCAGTTGTGATTTACCTCGGTTGACTACAGAGTCACCTCGACCGAGGTGATCCAGAGGAGCTGACTCGACCGAGGCGAACACCTTGGACGCGGCAAGGATATTTTATTCTTGGCTGATATCTTTTATTTTTGGAAAGAGGATCTTATATTTTTAGGCTGGATTCCTGGAAGGAAGAAGATAATTTAGCCCATATATTTTACCTATTTTTATGGGAAAAGATCTTTTTAAGATATCTTATCTTTGGAGGGTAATTTTCCTATAAAAAGGGTTAAATTTTCCACAAATCCGATCATGATATACCACCGATAGCGCTTACAGCCGTTTTACCCCACTATATTTGGGAGATTTGAAGGACCTTTTTGAAGGTTGAAGGAAGATTGAAGGAAGGAAGTTGATAGCTTTTATAGCTTTGTGAAGGGTTTTGTAAGATTCCCTTAGATTCCCTTCATTGTTGATTGCCTTATTGGATTTTGATCCAAGGAACGCTTGTTGTTTGATAATTGATTCAGTTATTGAAGCCTTTCTCTTAAGGTTTTCTTGTTCAAATATTCTCTTTCTTCCCTTATATTTGATTATTGCTTTCATGATGATGAGTGACTAATTTCTTTGTGTGATTCTAAGGTGATTGGCTGAAGGTTGTGGGAAAAACAATGATAGAATAATCTTAATCACAATAGGACCCTGAAAGCTCGAGTCTTTATCCTTAACCCTAAAGCATCTCGCTCAGTCGATGAACATCTCGGCCGGGGTGGAATTCTTCTGACCGAGGTGACTTATCTGATCCGAAACTGAGAGTTAAGTGTTAGAGTTGCCAAATCCTATTCTTATTACACCTTTCCTGGTTCAATGCAAGCCTAGGATGAGACTTACCCGGTAATGCCTTTGTTTGTTTACCCAAGATCATAAGTGTAGGTAATAAAGGCTTATCCTTTATTGGGGTTTGAGTGTTCTTTCATCCCATCTATGTGAGTTAGCCTGAGACTTACCCGGTAAAGGCTAATTCTATTCCCTTAGTTGGAGTGTTAGTTTGAGGTTATAGTTCTTTTCCTTAATTCCTTGAGACTTACCCGGTAATAGGAGTTATGGATTGGGATTAGCGAGTAGTGAGACTTACCCGGTGATCTATTCCACTTTAGTAACACCTTCCCTATGCAAATATCTCAGCTTTGTCCGCTTATCTTTAGATCTTGAGTTGGAACCACAACTAGATGCTTTAATCCCTAGAATTGCATATTTCCTTAATTGACTTTTTATCATCTTTGATTGCTTTGATCACTTTTGTGGTTAGTAGTTGTATTGACAACCTATACCTGCTTTGTTTCACTAAGTCCCTGTGATCGACCCCTGGAATATCTTGCTTTTTACTACGATTGACCCGTACACTGCGGGTTCCACTAGTACAAAAATAGGCTCTCTCAGGGGTTTTTTAACTAAAGGGGAAGGCGGTTTTTACGTCCCCTTTATACTCTCCCTGAGAAATATTTCTCAAGGGTTATTTTTGAACCCTGATAAACAAGTGGCAAGGATGGCAGTTTTTTAAAAAACCCCTGAAAAAAATTTTCTCGGCGGTTTTTTTAAAAAACCCCTGAGAAATGTTTCTCGGCGGTTTTTTAAAAAACCCCTGAGAAATATTTCTCGGCGGTTTTTTAAAAAACCCCTGAGAAACATTTCTCAAGGGTTTTAAAAAAATGTTTCTCAGGGGCTTTAAAAACCCCTAAGACTCAATTCACGATTTAATAAAAGGGTGGTTCCGTTTTTCTTTTTATTTTACCGCCGAATCTTTTTAATACAGTTTCAATATTCTTCCCACAATAAACTCAACTATACGAACAAACACACCCATTTCTTATATTCTCAACACCAAAATCTGTCATCAATATAAACCTATAAGTCATACAAACATGACAATGAATTTAAAACTATACGATAATGCAAAACAAGCCATAGAAAATATTGTTTTTTAGTATTATGTTAAGTAACAGTGTACTGTAACAATACATACAATGATATAATCTTTCAATTTACAGCCAAAATTGTCATAAATTATCAACTATTTTATTCCAGCATATAAATGTTGGTATTTGTCTTTCTTTTGATGAACTTGGGTCATCCATGGTAAAGTATACCCATAAAGCAAATGGTCTACCCAAATGTTACTTTTCCTGCAAAAAATAATGTCTATATGCACAAGGAAAGTTTAATACACAATAAGCTAACATACACAAATGAATAGAGCTTCCAACAAAAACAAATGAACATGGTTTCATTTAATTAAGAGAGGAGCAGAGATAAGATTTTACATACTTTCGGTTAGCTTCCTGTACAAAAACTTCCCATATAATGTTCATAAGTCGAGACACGGAATGTCCCTCCTAATCCACGTAGAACCTTCAACTTACCATTTTCCTTGGTTCAATGATAAACAAGACAAATGACAAATATTGTAAGCTTTAAGCCAAAAGGTCATTGCACACACATTATAGTCACTTAGTTTGTTTCAATCATATTTTAAAATTTCTCTTGCGATAGTTTGACTATAGCGGATGATTCATTTGTACCTGTTCCATTTGCACATCCAAGCCCAAGTCCTTGCCACACCAACTACGATCAACTACAATTGTTTAAAAAACAGTAGAATGAATGAATGTGACAAATGTTTTGAAAAAGGATGGGAAAAAGGTAACCACACCCACTATGTGCTAAACTACAAGCTTGATACAAACAGGACAATATAGAATGTGATCTAGAGACAAAGAATATATATCAACCATAACCAAGCCAACATATTCTCTTACCCAACATTCCATAGTGTTGCCTACATAATAAAATAATTTGTATGATAGTAAACATTCCAATATACCAAAATTCAGCAGATTTTAGTTTTGACTCAATGACAGCATGATACTCGAATTATACACATTTTGAGTGAACATTATGCAATGAATTGAAAGCATTACAAATAGAAGTTTCTATGAATGAAGAAATCAGATCACTCACTATTTATCATAAGGGTATGTTGAATATTTTTACATTCAAGATTACTTCATAACCAGAATTGACCCTTTTCTAGCCTAGTAGTGTCAAATTTGAAAATGTATTGAAATGATCGTTATCCTTTCCAGCCAAAGAAGAGTATATGTTAAAGATAATTAAAGTAGAAAGAACCTACCGATCTCTAAGAACATAGTTGATTTACTTGTAGCGGGTCTATGATAAGTAGCCTCCGTGGTAATCTACACAAATAAAGGTTATTTAACTTTTATCTCAAAAAAAAAGATTGACCTAACATTTGAACTAAATAATCAATACAACCAATACTTAGGCCGTTGCAAAGATCACCAGTAGAAGAAAAACCGAGAAATCTTGTTGAAACCTACCTCAAATAACAATATCTAGTTGTGCTCAAGGATTGTAATGATGGCTCCGTTTTGTTGGCTTTGGCAATTTGCTGATTAAGTTGCTTCCTTTTTTTGCTTAAAGGTGGTTGATACAAATTATTACTTATGCTCCTAGAGTCACTTATGCCAAGCATTTCAAAATAGATGCCCAAATATAACTTTACCATAGAGCATTTGATAAAATCGGTTCATAACAGTTGTAGTCTTGAAAATAAAATAAAAACAATTAACTTTCAAAAAGATGTGATCAAGGGGGTCAAGTACTCATGACAACCATCCAAGTCACCTTAAAAGTAGTTTCCGAGAGAAAAATAAGAAATAGAAGACATACCCATCATTCATCAAGGATTCTCTCTCAATTATTGTGTTATGTTTCACCAATCTCTTTCAACGAAGCAACAACAATCACAAGGTCAGTGACACTACTAAGTCCTCAAAGCAACAATGACGTCATCTTCCAGCTCAAGTCGTAAGGAAAAGGTAGCTATAGTATATGCAATTAGACCAATTTGAAATTCGAAGAACTTGATTCTTGGAATTAGACAATGAAAATTATAACCAACCTAAATATTATTTCGAGTAACCAATATACTACATATTGAGAGAAGAGATGAGTACCATCAAAGTTGATCATATATAAAAGGTTGATATCAGAACGCCAAGACCAACAAGCTAGCAGGAGCATATGCCACATACATTTCTTCCCAAAGAATGGACAACCAACTGTACAATTCAAGAACAAAACATTTCAAGAGCCTAAACATTGTCAATATCCAATTTTAAGAAAACGTGAAATGTGCAGATGACATCCCAACAAGTGGAAGACAAACAAGCAATCTCTTTCCATTAAAAAACGAGAACAAGATGTAAGCACATTGCTTCACTTTCGTTTTCTTGTAGTTGAAATTATATTCAAATTCGTTTCTCATAAAAATAGAAGTAGGTTCTACTAACTACTTGGCAATTTGAGGTTGATGAACAATACATTTACGGTCATTCCTGGAAGCATTGCTGCAAACACAAAAAGGATAGGCTAATTTAGTCCTTCTGGGAAATTTGACATAACCTTAAAATTTTCTAGACAAGGTATTTAACTTGGATGACTTTGCAATGCTAAAGACCCTTTTATGGTTGGTTTTGGTCATTTCGATTAAAAAGAGTCATTTGGTGGAAAATGAGCCCTTACTGGTTTTGTGTAGTTTACTATTTTTTTGAGCTATAAGTCTACAAGCAGTATACTAGTTTCATGTTTTTAACTATGAACATATTACATCCAACAAGTGAGTTCAATGTTATATGTCACAAAAAGAAATGGCACTATAAAAACAACCAATAATACATTGTTTTCAGTATAAGCATATATAAGACTGAGAAATCGATCTAGTATATAGACAACTTCAACAAAAAGAAAAAGCATTGTGAAAAAGCTTTTAAAGATAAACTGTTAATATAAATCCAGCAAGAAGAACACCCACTTGGTGATGAATTTGCAATCTCTTTGATAGCTTACCAACTTTATCATCCGCCATCTTCGTCCTCATACAACATGTGAATCAATATTTTCATATGGTATCACCAACGAACTTCACATAAGTTTTCCAATTGCACAAATTCTCAATTCGAACTCTACCTCAATCCTCACTGCTAGTTCAAATACAACCCAATCTCCACTACCCAAATGATGAACTCGTTTGGGGGTTTGCAAACGGGTTCGTACAACATATTTAGGGTTTCGTGTGACGGGAGAAAATGGATCCACATGAACTGGTGCCGGATTTCCGCCCCTACTATCCATAGCAAGAGTTGTGTCGTTTCTCCTCGACACCCCGATTCAGATCTGGATTCACCGAGTATCATTCGGTTCCTATCGAGCCCAAAACTATAATGCAAGCCACCTCTTTTTCTTCACCGTGTTTGTTCCACCACCGATCTATTCATACATATAGCCATTGAAGTTAATCAAAATCCAATTTATGAAGATAACCGAAGACAAAGAAGAAAGTTTCAGAGAAAATGCAAAGTGTAAAAAGACCCATTTTGGGCGATCTAAGAGAGTAAGGTTTATGGAGGATAAAGTGAGGAGACAGGGTTTGTAAACGTATTTTTTATTAAAATAATTGACTCTCGTTTGAGTTTGATTCTTTTACGGGGGTTGTATAAAGTATATCCCGAGAGAGTTAAATTTGAAGGTGATTTTTTAAGTGGGTTAAGTTAAAACCGCCGAGAGTGTAGATACATAAATAAAAAGTAAAAAGAAAATTCTTTTTCATGGGTTAAATAAAAAACCGCTGAGAGTGTATTTATTTTACTGCGACTTTATATAGTCCCTGAGAGACTTTTCCCGAGAGAAAGAGTTTTTGTACTAGTGTTCGCATCCTTGTTTTAAGCTTACGTCTAGGGTTATAAATTTAAAGCTTGCACACACCGTTTGGAGTGAACAAGTTTTTGGCGCCGTTGCCGGGGACTTGGTCTAGACCGAGCCGGTTGCGGTTTGCTTTCGGGGCACTTGCCCCCTGTTTCTACTAACCACTCTACTTGAGTGACTTCCGCAGGTTCTTTTTAGATTTATGCGAAGAACCCGCGCTGGGAAGGAAATTGTTCCTTACGATCCCGAACCAGAAAAGACATACAAAAGACGCTTGAGAGAAGCGAAGATGGCCGACCAAGACAATCGCGATCTTGAGGCCGAATTGAAGGAGGCGTTAGAACAGCTACGCCTCAGCAAAGAAGAGCTGAGACTGGAGAGGGAAGAAACTCGCGCAAGGACTGAAGCGATCGAAGCAGATATGACAGCTTTACGAGACCAGTATCTACCTCGACCAAACCCAGATCCTCGACCGAGGCAAGACCCTGCTCCAGATCCTCGACCGAGGCAAGACCCTGCTCCAGATCCTCGACCGAGGCAGAATCCAGTACATGTCGCCCTGGCCGAGATACTTCCACCTCGGATGCCAGTCCGAGATGTTCTTTTTGCAGGTATCCCACAAACCCTAGGGCAAAGGATGAACCCTAATCAACAACTGAGGCGTCCAGGAGTCGACCTAGGTGATCCAGCGGACCATGATTATGAGCTTCGACCGCAAGTTCTTTCCATGATTCGCCAATGCCAATTTGGAGGGCTAGAGAGGGAATCTCCACATCAACATCTACAAAACTATGAGATCTTGATGGAGACCTTGAGACCTTCAAGGCTGGAAAACATCAACTACAAGCTAAGGCCTTTCTACTTCTCTTTGAAAGATAGAGCTCTTACTTGGCATCAATCTCTTCCTCCAGGAAAAATCAGTACTTGGGAGGAGATGACGACAAAATTCTTGACTAAATTCTTTCCCCCCTCTAAAACCGCTGAAATGAGAGGGAAGATTAATGCATTCATCATGAAAGACAAGGATAGCTTGTCCAAGTCATGGGAGAGGTTTAAAGACATTCTTTTGGATTGCCCACATCATGGGATTCCAAAGATAGAGTTGTTGGAGATATACTTCAAGGGACTGGACGGAAGCACCCAGTTCAACCTTCAACTACTATCTGCCGGCACGTTCATGGACATGCCGATTGACGAAGCTTGGGAGTTTATAGAGAAGCAAGCTTTGCACATGGAGAAATACTCCCACCAAGGAGCTGAAGGTGGAGTTAAAAGAGTCAACTTTCAAGATGCTCCGCCTAACAACAATCAACTCAAGTCTTTGAAGAATGACGTGAAACAATTGAAAGAACTCTTAGTTGCTCAAACCAAGAAGGAAGATCAAGGATCAAGGAACAATAATGGATACCGTAACAACAACAACGGTTCCCAGAACAACAACTACAACAATAATAGAGGATCCAATAGCAATAATTGGAGGGCAAACAACCAAAATTCGGGTAACCATCATTCTAACTCCAATTCAAATGATTCCTCTAATCCTTTCCTCTCTTCCTCTTCTTCTTCTACTCCATTAAAGAGCCAGGAGCAAGGATCGAGTTCGTCCCAGCCAGAAAAGAAAGACGTAGTGCTGGAGGCCATCTTAATCAAGCTAAGCTCTATGGAGACATCCATGACTTCATTTTCGAAGGCACAAAAAGCCTTAGAACAACAATTCTTCAATAAGGCGAATGAAGCGCCAAGAGATCTAGGGAAGCTTCCAACAAGGACGGAAAGCAACCCTAAGGGCCAGATTATGGCCATAACGACGAGGAGTGGACTGAAGACTGCAGATCCAGTGCCTCGGTCGATGCCAGTACAGACGAAGACCACCTCGGTCCAGGTACAGTCGAAGAACACTTCGGACGAGATGCCAACCGAGGTGGAGCCACAAAAAGCGGAGGAGAAAACTGAAGTTTATATTCCACCTCCTGCATATAAACCACCACTTCCATTCCCCCAGTCAAGGGCCAGAGCAAATCTAGACAAGCATTTTAGTAAGTTCCTTGACTTGATGAATAAACTACACATTAATATTCCTTTCCTTGATGCTATTCTAGGGATGCCCACCTATGGGAAGTTCTTGAAAGAGATTCTATCAAGGAAGAGGAAGCTGGAAGACTTTGGTGAAGTAAGGATGACATCTAAATCCTCGGAGCTTATTCAAATCATGAAGGAGAAGATGCCACCCAAGTTAAGAGATCCCGGCTCATTTTGCATTCCCATTCAAGTTGGGGATGTCACTTGTGAAGCCTTATGTGATCTAGGAGCCAACGTGAGCATCATTCCGCTGGAGCTATGTGTTAAGATCGGACTTGGAGAACCCAAGCCGGTTAAGATAAGGTTATACATGGCGGACCGCTCCATTACCCATCCCGTGGGCATTTAGGAAGACGTTCCGGTTAAGTTAGGTAACTTCTATTTACCTATAGACTTTGTTGTGCTTGATATTCCCGCAGATTATCCTGTTCCTATCATTCTCGGGAGGCCATTTCTAGCAACTTCGGGTTGCAATGTGGATTGTAAGAACGCCAAGTTAAAGTTCAACATTGGCGGAGATGAAGTGGAATTCGCATTACTTGCGGCTATAAAGGGAGAGCAGCTAGGAGATGCTATCTTCACCATCTATGATGAAGAAGAATCAAGAGAATTGGTGAGCTCTATCCTTATTAACGATCCACTTGAAAAAGTTATTAGTTTTAGTTTAATGGAGGAAGGTATAGATGCTTCTTGTGATGCAGATATACGGAGCTTAAGGGCACTGGAAGAAGATCCAGGAGCTAAAACTGAAAGACTAATCCAGGAGAAGAAGATCTCCAGTTTCGGTTCCAGTTGCAGTACCTCGACCGAGGCACTTTCTGTACCAAGCGAGGTGACCGAAGAACATCTCGGTCAACCTCTCTGGACCTCGACCGAGGTCGAAAGCGAGATGATGTCAACTGAGACTACTGAAAATAACAAACTTCTTACTCCCTTCTCTGACATTCATACTCAGTTGGTGGAACACTCTCTCCACCAAATTTCTGATAATAAAGGACCTTGGTATGCTGATATTGTTAATTATCTTGTTTGCCAGGAAATACCACCCGGATTGACGTACGCTCAAAGGAAGAAATTCTTCAAGGACGTACGCCATTACTACTGGGATGAACCGCTGCTATTCAAGCGCGGGCCGGATGGGATGCTTCGAAGATGCATTCCGGAAGATAAAGTTAATAGCGTCATACGTCATTGTCACTCACTTCCTTGTGGAGGGCATGCTAGCGCCAACAAGACATGCGCTAAGGTATTACGTTCCGGTTTCTTTTGGCCCACATTATTTAAGGATGTGCAAACGTTTGTTGTCTCTTGTGATGCATGCCAAAGAACAGGGAACTTATCTAGAAGGAATGAGATGCCACTCAATAACATACAAGAGGTTGAGATTTTTGATGTATGAGGAGTAGATTTCATGGGACATTTCCCATCATCCGGAGGAAACCTCTATATTCTTCTAGTAGTTGATTACGTCTCTAGATGGGTTGAAGCCATTGCTTCTCCCACTAATGACGCCATGGTGGTCGTAAAGTTCTTTAACAGGACTATCTTTCCACGTTTTGGGACTCCACCCATCATCATCAGCGATGGAGGGACACATTTCATCAACCGGAAGTTTAAGGCACTTCTATCGAAGTATGGGGTGACCCACAAGGTAGCAACCCCTTATCACCCTCAAACTAGTGGACAAGTCGAGATCTCGAATAGAGAAATTAAAGCAATCTTGGAGAAGACCGTCTCTAGGACGAGGAAGGATTGGTCCATGAAGTTGGACGACGCTCTTTGGGCTTACAGGACCGCATTCAAGACTCCCATTGGTACCACCCTTTATAATTTGGTATATGGGAAGTCTTGTCATTTGCCCGTTGAGTTAGAACACAAGGCATATTGGGCGATCAAATGGCTGAACTTCGACATCAAGGAAGCCGGCGAGAAGCGGCTATTAGATATCAATGAGTTGGAGGAGCTGCGTTTGAACGCTTATGAGAATGCCAAAATCTATAAAGAAAGGACGAAGAAATGGCATGACAAGCGCATCATTCCAAAGGAGCTTAAAGAAGGAGACTTAGTTCTACTCTTCAACTCCCACCTCCGCCTCTTTCCAGGTAAGTTGAAATCTAGATGGACCGGACCTTATGTTGTGAAACATGTTTTCCCTCATGGTGCAGTTGAGATTTGGGGAGAAACGAGTGGAAGCTTCAAGGTCAACGGTCATAGACTTAAGAAATACAAACCGGAAGTTCCGGTTGAGGAGGCTGTACCACTATACCTCGTTTGAGGGAAGCCGTACGGTCCAACTAGCGACCTTAAATCAAGCGCTTCTTGGGAGGCAACCCAAGGTATTGCTTTCTTTTCCCTTTTTCTAGTCTAGCTTTAGATAGTTTGCTTTTGCTTTGCTTTATTTTGTTTTTGGCGTCCTATACAGACAACAGGTGACATCTAAGGAAGGAATACAACCCAGGAGCACAACTAGAAGGACAGAAGTTCGAGAATTTGAGAAGACGGAGTTTGACTAAGACACATCTCGGTTGCTGTTACAGCACCTCGACCGAGATGATTCTTGGGCAACCGAGGCAACTAGGGTTTCTGAAGACCCACCTCGGTCCGTACACCTCGGTCCAGTCGAGACCATCTCGACCGAAGTGACAACAGTTCCAGAAAAGGGTATAAAAGGGGCTGGAGATTTCTCTCTCTTCTCTTTAACCTCTTCTCGACCGCGGCGCATTTTCCACCTCTTTCCTCCGTTCTTCGCTCATTTTCGACGATTTTTTATTCTAAACTGAGAGGAAAGGATAGAGGATCACATTGCAAACACCAATCTGCAGAAAGAACGAACCAAATCAACCGAATTGGGGTAAAAATTGAAAAAACCCTAACCCTCCTCTTTTTCCACTGTTTCCTTTCGATTTGGGCTTTGGTTGCCCCTGCATTCGCTGAGAAAAGGATTAAGTACCCCATAGGAACCTTTGGTAGTGATTTTGGGGGAAAAGAACTGGATTTTTGAGGAAATCGATCGAGCAGTTTTTCGCCTCGGTCCAGTCGGCCTGTGCCTCGGCCGAGGTGTTCTACAGAGTTGTTAGGGCGACCGAGGTGGTCTGACAAGTCACAGAAATTATGAGTTCTGACAGACAGTTGGTCCTGAGGGACAGATCTTCTCCTTCTCCTTCTTCTTCCTCCCGCCGTACTAGACCGGTGATCCACGAGAGACACCAGGTCGATTATGACCGCATAGCGGCCCGTCCAGTGATTGCACCCCGCTTCCTGGACATTTCAGCTTTTGACTGCCTCCACGTTTATGATGATTTGAGGCGTATGATTTCTGCTGTGGGGCTAGAGCAGTTCACAGAGATTAGAGCTCCGGCCTATCTAGAGCCGACCCTGGAGTTTGTCAGCTCCTTTACCTACCTGCCTACCGAGCGCGCCGTAAAGTACCGATTGATGAACCGGAACTATTTGGTTCCCTTAGATCACCGGCGGGATATCTTTGGCTTCCCGATTCCTACAGTTGTTGATTTTCCCTCTCGAGTTGTAGCTCGAGAGTTTTGGGGACAGATTGCTCACGTGGTTGAGCATGCAGACAGGTGGCGACTTGGAGACTCCAGGGAGCGGATTATATTTCATCTTGCTTTTAGACTGGCCCACAGGATCTTCAGTGAGACTCTTCTGGCACGTACTGAGACGCCCCAGAAGGTCAAACAGGGGGAGCTTATGAGTTTATACTGCATGGTGACTGGAGGAGTCCCAGATTTTGGATTGATGCTGGCAGAGGACTTGCATAGGATAAAGGCGAAGGGGAAATGCGACATCCGTTGTGGAGGTATTGTGACTCATATAGCGAGTTACATGGATATGGACCTCAGTGCTTGTACCATAGTGGCGGCTGCCAAGCCGCTTGGACTTTAGGAGATGATCACTCGGAGGATACTGGTTCCCCGAGGACTTACTACGCCATATGTGGCGATGCCATGGGAGCCGACTGCACCATAGGGGATCAGATGTTCAACTCAGTTCTCCGTGTTTGATCCACACTATTGGCAGACTGCGTGGATTCCACTGATGGAGGATGCTAGAGAGGCAGCAGCTGCAACAGCTCAAGGGCTAGCTGAGGAGGACGAGGCTGAGGATGATGATGACGATGTTGCTGAGGATGGTGGTGTTCCTATGGATACGGGCACGGATACAGCTGGGACCAGTGCGCCAGTCATCGATTTGGATGATAACGAGACTGAGGAGCAGCCGGCTACAACACCAGCACGTCCTGCTAGGCGTAGGGTACGTAGGCAGAGGGATCTAGTTGCTCACCGTAGGATCGACGATCTGACGGATCAGATGATAGATTCCTATGTTGCCATGTCCCTAGAGATCCGAGAGATGCAAGAGAGACTACACTACCAGCACGTGATGGCTGAGATTCAGTTTCAGTATGTCATGGGCTATCCTTTCGACCCATCTCAGCACCCGTATGTGCCACCACCACCACCACCACCGGATCGTGATTATTGAGAGCTTGCAAGATTTTTCTTTCTTTATTATGCAGCTCAGCTATGTCCGGTGAGTACTTTATTTTCTAGACTTATTTTGACCCATTGGGACAATGTGTCCCAAGTATGGGGTATTTGATGTATTACTTGACTATGGATGATTGTATGCTACTTTGATGGATATTTATGTTTTATTCTGCTCTATCTGAGATTACATGCATGCATACAGGTTATTTGATTGAAAAAAACGTCAAAAACTGGAAAGAATTTTTTTTTTTGACCTCGACCGAAGTAATTCTGGCCAAACGAGGTACTTCACCTCGGTTGACTAGAACATCTCGACCGAGGCGTTTTAACTGAAAGGAATTTTTCGAAAACGAATTTTGTGCTTCTTATCTAGATATGACCTCAGTGAAGATTTTGTCTGCAGATTGGTTTTAAAATCTTTATATGTTTGAAAGGTTTTATGATATGTTTAAGTTGCTAAATGCTTTGTTTGAAATTTGTGGCATGTTTAATACTTTGTTTTTATCAAAATTATATTGAATTTGAAGGTTGACACCACATTATGAGTTCTCTCACTTTCTTTCTGGAAAGACCAAGGCAATTCATTATTTTCTCTTCTTCTTCTTGATCATGCTTAGCCCCTCATATACATATTTGCCTTCCTTTACCTATCCGGGAATTTGGAAGCAAGCAAGTGAAAAGCAGGTGAAAAAAAAGTTGAGAAGTTGGCTGGAAGTGAAAGTGTTAGAAAGTAATAAATATGTTTGGGGAAGTCAATCATGATGATGAGTAACTCGGCACCATTCACATAGCCGGGTGTTTGTGTCTTGCCAAAGTCGGATTGAACGATATTCCTAACGGGTCATGGTATGTGCATCAAGGGTTTGATGCATCTTAAGAAATTGATGATTGCTGATTTCCTAGGCTTCGGTTATTGTGCACCTTTGTCCATGCATCCCAAAAAGTAAAGTAAAAAAAAAAGAAAAGTGTGAAATAAGCAAAGCTTATTGGTGGATGCTGTTGAAAGTCAAGTGAAAGTGAAGTGATATCCTTTTCCCGGATTCTTGCACCACATTACCTTCTATACATCCCTACCCTACACGTTTCTTGACCTTTCTTTTGGGAAGCCCTTGAGACCTCGAGCTTGTTGATTGACTTAGTGGTTTAAACTGGATTATACATGATTAATTTCGATAATTATGATTTATTATGCATTCTATGATTTTATGCAAAGATGAACAACTTTTTTATATTTATAAAATGTTTTAAGCATATTTTGATTTTAAATTCCATGAAGTATTCTCTTAGAGTGATCTATGATTGTAGCACACCATTAAAGTATTTTGAAAGACTTTTTCATTGATCTTCATGACTAATAATCCATTATATCTTGTATTTTATATTCGGAACTTGCTTGGGGACAAGCAAGGGCTAAGTATGGGGTATTTTGATAGCATGAATTATTGTCTATTTTTTGGGGCCTGTTCAGACGTTTTATCTTCAACAATCTGCATGTTTGGATGTATATTATGTGATTATATTGTCGTTTCATCTACCTTTGCGAGAATCGAGGTCTACACCAAGTTTCGTTGTAATCGTAGATAAAATGGCACGTTTTGCATCAAAAAGGAGCAAAAGGAGCTAAGGAGTCATTGGAGCTACATTCAGGAGCTTAAAGAAGAATCCATGAATCATGGAATTGGATTAGAGATTCACTTTGGACCAGATTTGAGAGATTTCACACTCAGTTGTGATTTACCTCGGTTGACTACAGAGTCACCTCGACCGAGGTGATCCAGAGGAGCTGACTCGACCGAGGCGAACACCTTGGACGCGGCAAGGATATTTTATTCTTGGCTGATATCTTTTATTTTTGGAAAGAGGATCTTATATTTTTAGGCTGGATTCCTGGAAGGAAGAAGATAATTTAGCCCATATATTTTACCTATTTTTATGGGAAAAGATCTTTTTAAGATATCTTATCTTTGGAGGGTAATTTTCCTATAAAAAGGGTTAACTTTTCCACAAATCCGATCATGATATACCACCGATAGCGCTTACAGCCGTTTTACCCCACTATATTTGGGAGATTTGAAGAACCTTTTTGAAGGTTGAAGGAAGATTGAAGGAAGGAAGTTGATAGCTTTTATAGCTTTGTGAAGGGTTTTGTAAGATTCCCTTAGATTCCCTTCATTGTTGATTGCCTTATTGGATTTTGATCCAAGGAACGCTTGTTGTTTGATAATTGATTCAGTTATTGAAGCCTTTCTCTTAAGGTTTTCTTGTTCAAATATTCTCTTTCTTCCCTTATATTTGATTATTGCTTTCATGATGATGAGTGACTAATTTCTTTGTGTGATTCTAAGGTGATTGGCTGAAGGTTGTGGGAAAAACAATGATAGAATAATCTTAATCACAGTAGGACCCTGAAAGCTCGAGTCTTTATCCTTAACCCTAAAGCATCTCGCTCAGTCGATGAACATCTCGGCCGGGGTGGAATTCTTCTGACCGAGGTGACTTATCTGATCCGAAACTGAGAGTTAAGTGTTAGAGTTGCCAAATCCTATTCTTATTACACCTTTCCTGGTTCAATGCAAGCCTAGGATGAGACTTACCCGGTAATGCCTTTGTTTGTTTATCCAAGATCATAAGTGTAGGTAATAAAGGCTTATCCTTTATTGGGGTTTGAGTGTTCTTTCATCCCATCTATGGGAGTTAGCCTGAGACTTACCCGGTAAAGGCTAATTCTATTCCCTTAGTTGGAGTGTTAGTTTGAGGTTATAGTTCTTTTCCTTAATTCCTTGAGACTTACCCGGTAATAGGAGTTATGGATTGGGATTAGCGAGTAGTGAGACTTACCCGGTGATCTATTCCACTTTAGTAACACCTTCCCTATGCAAATATCTCAGCTTTGTCCGCTTATCTTTAGATCTTGAGTTGGAACCACAACTAGATGCTTTAATCCCTAGAATTGCATATTTCCTTAATTGACTTTTTATCATCTTTGATTGCTTTGATCACTTTTGTGGTTAGTAGTTGCATTGACAACCTATACCTGCTTTGTTTCACTAAGTCCTTGTGATCGACCCCTGGAATATCTTGCTTTTTACTACGATTGACCCGTACACTGCGGGTTCGCATCCTTGTTTTAAGCTTACATCTAGGGTTATAAATTTAAAGCTTGCACACACCGTTTGGAGCGAACATTTATATCATTTACGGTTTGGATGGCCACTGACCATCCTGACATTATGCTACATGGGAAAATACGGTTCAGTGTCCTGGTTTGGCTCAGACACTGAGGTTGTGTTTAGTTAGAGTTTTCTCCTCATCATTTAGATTCAGTTTTAGATTGTGAAAAGTTGTGAAGCGTTTAGTTAGAGCTTTGGGATTTTCTGTAGCAATTAGGTTGTGATTCACAGGTTTTGAAAACCCAATTTTTGGAATCTACTTATCCAAGGCTTTGTGAGTTTTTGGATAGTTCCTGAGTTTGATATCCCATTCATACCCTCCTCCACAAATGCTTCTTCCATGCTTCTCTAGTCATTCTTCCTTCCATGAAAAGGGTGAAGTTTTATTTTGAACTTTCTGCTGAACAGCAAAAACAGAAGAACAATTTTTTGCAAACCCAATTTTCTAGAGTAGTATGAACATAAGCAATCCCAATTTTTGGAATCAGAAAATTGAATCCGACGAGGGTCTGACCTAATTGCTTCTGATGAAGAAGAAGAAGAAGAAGAAGAAGAAGAAGAAGAAGAAGAAGAAGAAGAAGAAGAAGAAGAAGAAGAAGAAGAAGAAGAACGGTAGTAGTAGAAACACATGAAGAAGAAGAATTGTTCTCCCTATGGCTTTGGATTGGTTGCTTGCTTATGATGAAATTCCTCTTGGGCCAGACGAGGGAGACGAAAAATGGGGCAAGAAGGAGACGAAAAATGGGGCAGGAAGGATCTGGATTTGGATTCTGTTCTTCCCATTGATATTAATAATCGATTATTAATGGTGAGGGTATTTTGGTCATTACGTAAAATTTGAAACTAATTCTGAACCATCTAACTAAACACGTATACGGAGTTTTTTAACAATCACAAAACTCTCGTTAAAATCGCATCCGTAACCACAACCACAACCATAACCGCAACTACAACCGCAACCACAATTTTACTAAACACGCCCTGAATGTTCAAGACGGAAAAATACGGTTTTAGACCATAGGTAAGGCTTCAAAACGGATTATAGACCGTTCAAACCCTACTTTCTAAAACCGATTCCTCAACCGAATTCCTTCTCATTCTTATCCCGATTCTTCTCATTCTCGGTTTTTCCTGGCTGGGACATCGACCGGCGACTATAGCACTCCCTCCGGCGACGGCGAGGACTCCGACTAGTAAACTCCCTCTCTCTGTCTCTCGCCCTCTGTTTCTCTCTCTCTCCCTCACTTTGTCTTTCTTGCTCTCTGTCTCAGTCGACTGGTAAGTCGTAACCTAACTATCCCGTCCGGCCGTCTCAGTATTTGCCTCCGGTCTCTTTGTATGTCCCGCCTCCCTGTCTCGGTCTCTATTCTCCATTTTTTTTTGTTGACTGCTTCTTCAAAACCCGAAAGTAAAGTGAATGTGTCTCTATTCTCCTTTTTTTTTTAACTGGAATGACTGTTTGTGTAATTTGTAATTTTGTGTTTAGCAGTGTTGCAGTAGAATGTGTTTCTGGAATCTGAACGTCTCTCTAACTCTCTAGTTGGCTATTCTGCATTTTTTATAGCAGTGCTGCAGTAGACGGTGCCTCTCGTCCCGTCCGTGTCTCGCTGTCTTTTAGAACATTGGTTTTTAGTTACTGTGAATGGTTCTAATTGCGCGGGAAATTATTGAAATTGAGGGTCACTGTTTAGACTAATTGATTTCCCCTTCGTGATACAGCTTCATGTACTGCCATTTTCAGAAGTTTACAGCTGCATATTATTCAAGCCAAAACTTCTGTTCTTGTAACGACCATATATTATTAACTCTAACTTGTTATGTTCCATCAAATAAGTATAGCTTGTTGTGTTAATTTATCTGATTTCCCCCTTTTTATTATCTGTGTGCATCTTGACAAGATTAATTTTGTTGTAATCGTTCATTGCCATTCTACATTATTGCAGTTTGAGCTCTCATATCTGTAAAATGAAGAGAATGATAGCCCTAGGGTTTGAGGGTTCAGCTAACAAGATTGGTATTGGGGTGGTAACTCTTGACGGAAACATCTTATCAAATCCACGCCATACCTATATCACCCCTCCTGGTCAAGGATTTCTTCCCCGAGAAACCGCAAATCATCATCTCCAACACGTTCTTCCATTGGTAAAATCTGCATTGGAGACAGCCCAGATAACTCCAGATGATATCGACTGCCTCTGTTACACTAAAGGTCCCGGGATGGGAGCTCCATTGCAGGTTTCTGCAATCGTCATTAGGGTTCTTTCCCAGCTTTGGAAGAAGCCTATTGTTGCAGTGAACCATTGTGTTGCTCATATTGAGATGGGAAGGATTGTGACTGGGGCTGAGGATCCTGTTGTGTTGTACGTGAGTGGGGGTAATACACAAGTTATTGCTTATAGTGAGGGTCGGTACCGGATCTTTGGTGAGACCATTGATATTGCTGTTGGAAACTGCTTGGACCGTTTTGCTAGAGTGCTAAATTTGTCCAATGACCCAAGCCCTGGGTACAACATTGAACAGGTAATATTATTGTCAATTAGACTAGTGACTTTCAGTAGTACTTTTTGCTTTGTTTCTCTTGGATTTCACCATTACACCTTTCCTTCTTACTCCAATTATACATGATTCGTCTTGGATGCATTGAATTTTTGTTAAATTAAGAATGTTTATCCACTTTTTATTATTGGACCTAGAGTACTTCATATCTTCAGCCCTCTGCAGTTGGATTTTCGATCTTGCAATGCATAATCTCTTTTACTATTTTGGATTCTTTTTCATGATTTTTGGGAACTGGGAAGTAACGACAGAAAGTTGAGGAAATTGAAATGGAATAAGAACAAAATAGACTGTATCATTTAGCCATTTGCAGTTAAATTATTCTTACATTAAATCTTGATCTCTGCATAGAAATGATGAATTTTCTGGAAATCAGATTATGTGATGTGAAATGTGTTTGTCTAATTATGTCATGATCAGAAATCAAATTATGTGATGAAATGTGTTTTCGGGAATGTTGTACTGAATTTTTGTGTGAGAATTCCACATCACCCGAATTTCACAACATAAACATATATACAATCTATGTTTAGTTCAATCAGAAATTAGCATCCTTATTTTCTCCAGCTCTTCTGTTCATGACTAGCTTGCAAAAAAGGGCGAAAAGTTTATAGATCTTCCATATGCTGTGAAAGGCATGGATATCTCCTTTAGCGGAATATTAAGCTACATTGAGGCAACTGCTGAGGAGAAACTGAAGACCAATGAGTGCACACCTGCAGACTTGTGCTACTCCTTGCAAGTAAGGACACAATCTTATATTGAGGCACAATATCTAGAGTTTTTTATAATGAGATTTGCTGTGCTGCTGTAGGAAACTCTGTTTGCCATGCTTGTGGAGATAACTGAAAGGGCCATGGCACATTGTGACTCCAATGATGTTCTCATTGTTGGCGGTGTTGGTTGCAATGAGCGCCTACAAGAGATGATGAGGATAATGTGCTCGGAGAGGGGTGGAAGGCTATTCGCAACTGATGAAAGATATTGTATTGACAACGGCGCAATGATCGCGTATACTGGCCTCCTTGCCTTTGCCCATGGAATATCAACCCCTTTGGAGGAAACCACTTTCACCCAGAGGTTTCGAACTGATGAAGTGCATGCAATTTGGAGAGAGAAGGAAACACAGAATCAAAGCGGTTCGTGATTGAGAAGGTATGAGTTACACATAACTCAAAACTGTATGAATTATCATAATTTATACTCATATTTGTTATGTTTCGACAGCAACTTAAGATGTCCTGAATTGGAAGTTTAAACTGTTCAATCGATTTGCTCTTTCTTCTGTTTGATTGCATATGGGATTAGCTTGTAAGGGCAATGTTTTTTCTTGCCAAAGATCCCACTCATCTCTCCTGTTTGCCGACAAACAAATAGTGAGAGGGGAGAATGTCAATTTAACCAAAACAGTATATAAATTGGTCAACGAACAAAACTATTTAGTATCAGGCTATAGAAATGAGTAGAGAAAATTGGTGTAGAAGGGCCCTTTTTGTATCCATGATACAAAATAGGCCCCTCTATTTTTCTTTCAGAAAATAAAGGTAAAAGAAATGGTAAAGCATTGTTAATAAGGTAGCTAGTTAAGGGCAAATCAGTAAAGTAGCATATTAACTGCCTAGAAATTAAAGATTATCAAATTTAAAAAAAGGCAACTGTTTGATACGATATCTGGCGGTTCGTCTTCTTTCCTAATCATTTCATCCAAAAAGGAAGCGCCATTCTACACCTCCATAGACCGAAGCGATTCTGCAACTGCAACCTCCATCTTCAAATCTTCAACTTCGACCTTCTTCAACATTTTTCGCTGATCTATTCTTTGTTTAACGACAATCAATCCTTGTAAGTATTCCAAATTCTCTCAACAATATACCATTTCTTTTACCTTCGATTTTCGTTCAAATCGAAAACAGGTGATGAACGTTTTCCCTAAAATCCATACTCAAAACCGCCATTGTTGAACTGTAACTACATGGACTTTCATTCTCTCGGCCTTGCATGTGTTATGAAGCATGATTTTGTGATTTATATTCGATTAGGTTTTTGATTCCGACGACACAAAGAAGAACAGATCTGTTTTTGGCTGTTATGGAACTTAATTTTGAAATTAGCCATTTCTGTGGAATTTATGTATTTCAATTAACAGTGATGAAAGATTATGTACATAAATTATGTTTTCATGTGTTTTATGTACTGATACTTTCCCAAAACACTGTGTTATTTTTGTGGTCGATGGTCTTATATTATGTAAATGTATGGTTTGTAACTTCAAATATTCGATGAATTATGTATGTATACGATTTTATGTATGTAATTATAGTATGGATCAGATTTATGTACATAACAGATGATGGCAAATGTTATATATTACATTATGTATCCCCTGTTTTTTGTATCATATAAATTCTGTATCGTAGTTTATGTATATAATTACAGTATGATTTAGACATTTATGTATTTTATTTTATCACATAAGTAATAAGTTTATGTATGAGGAATATGTATATAGTTATAAAATGAATCAGTTTATGTTTGATCAATATGTACTTTAATTTCTTATGAACTGAGTGTATTAGTCGATGTTCCAAGTTTTTGATTGTCTCAAGTTATGGTTGACAGATTTATGTTTGAGTTTGTATTATGTATGCACTGTAGGTCATGTACAATGCTTTGTTTATGTTATTGCAATGTTTATGTAGCTATTATATGCATAATATTATGTAGGACATTTAGCATATACAGAAATTATGTAATGTAGTATTTAGCTAGAAATTGACTGAGAATTTTTTCTATTTACTATTTGTTTGAAGAACAAAATGGTAACCACGAAACAAATGGCTGTCAAAAACCAAACAAAGGAACAAAGAGATGAAGCACAGGCTCGTCGCATAAAAAAGGTGAATATTTGAAATCAAATTGCTATATTATTCACAAGAATTATGTAACAGTATAGTCAAGCACATAAAAACATAAATTAATCTTTGATTACTATTATGTTATATTATTTATACTTTTAATAGTTTCTGATTACATTTGTATAGTCATATCAGTTATTTTCTTATTTATGTACAATATTGTATATAGTACTAGTTAAGGCTAGTTGATAATGAAGTATTTTACCTTATGTACATTTCAGCGGAGAGAGATGGGTGGTTCTTGTACGCAAGATGTCAATAGACTAATAAATTCTGATAACCCACAGATTAAGGTAAGTAAATTGAAATTTGCACCACATAGTTTACATTTGTTGATCATAAAGATAAATGCATTTTCCATTTCATGTTTATGCAGTTTACGTACAGATGGACAGAAACTAAGAAATCAATAAATGGCAGAATCAACAGCTATATGAAGCTTCCTCTGATTCCTATGATTTTGGATGAGCTATCTACAGCTGACAAAAACAGACTTAAGGGGTCAATTTTTGGGCCTCTGTTGGAGATGAGCACTAAAATCAAAATGTCCAACCAGCTCATTCACTTTATGTTAATGAGGGAGTTAAAGACAAGGAGACATTTCTCAATGTGGTTTGCAATTAACAGTGTTCTTTTGAGGTTTAGTGTCATTGAGTTTTGTGAGATTACCGGACTCCCAAATTCTCCGGATTCTGGCCCAGATATAGAAGAAATGGAGGATGTCAACATGAGAGATGTCATTGGGATTGACAGATGCACAAACGATGAATTGGAGCAAATCTTCAAGGATGAGCCGAAGGAGTCTCCCAACAAGTACAAAATGGCACTCATTTTGTTCATTGAAGGTGTTTTAGCATCAAAGAATGGAAAGACTTTGATATCGCAGCACACTATAAATCTCCTAAGTGACATGGAGTTGTTCAACAACTTTTCATGGGGTCGTTTTGCTTACACCATAACTAGGAGATCATTTCAATCTTGTCATGCTGGAAAAGAGAGAAACAGCGGTGGATACCAGATTGGTGGATTCCCGTTGGCATTACAGGTAATGTATAGGTTCTAAATTTGTCAATGGTTAAGGAATATTTACTGATTGTTATGTAATATCTGTGTAACATGCTTATGTATAACATTGTTATGTATATGTACATGTTTACTTGATATTGTATTCACTGTTATGTATACATATGTATTCACTGTTATGTAAATGAATTATGTACAGGTTTACTTGATATTGTTATGTATATGTACATTGTTATGTATATGTATACATATGTATTCACTGTTATGTAATATCTGTGTAACATGCTTATGTACTCATTCCGTTATGGTAAATGTGTTACATCATTATAGTAAATGAATTATGTATTTATTAGATTGAGTTGCAACATCTATGTATTCACTGTTATGTATACATATGTGTAAATAAGCATTTGTGTTGATTACTTATAGTTTTCATTTTTGTAATATTTGTAGATACTTGTCTTCAATTCCATACCAAAGTTTGCAAAGCATTTTGCAACTATAATCAATGCAGAGGCAACCCCATCATGCCTCAGGTATGTATCCAAATCTGGGAAGGGTGGCAAGCTATACCCTGGATATACTGAGCTCCAGGGTATTGCTGAAACTCTTCAAACAGAAGACATTAAGACAGTTGATGTTGAGAAGGAAGAGGATGATTATGAAAGCTGGTATATGGAGGGTGATGATGACAGGATTGATGCACTATTTGGTATTGGGTTTCATAATGTTGTCCCCATAGTGACTTGGCCTTTAATTTATCATGCAAAGGAGGAAGAGTTTAGGTGTGTTTTAATCAAAATTAGTAAATTTTTTTATTTCATACATTACGTTATATGTAACGTACACCCTGTTTGTCTTATTATGTAGGCCTAGTACTGAGAAAGTTGTGATCCGGGAAATCAACGATGACAAGGATGATAAAGATGATTTTGTGAACCCACCAGAAGACATTGGTATGTAGTAACCATTGGTTTTCATTTTATGTAGATTGACTTTTATATAATAGCCAATTATGTACTACATCAAACATTATACTCATGTGTTGTTGATTATATTAAACAGGAGATGATCAGCCTGATAAACCATCTAGCAGTGCATCCAAAGGTGTAGGTAAGAGGAAACTGGAAGAAGTCATACCCAATCCAGAAGCCAAAAGGTTAAATTCATTTATATTTTCATATAATACAGCCAAAGATTTATGTAGTATAAGAAATATAACCCTTCATATATACACATATAGTTCTGCGACCAAAAGCACAGGAAAGAGGAAAAAGCAAACACCCAAGCCATCTCCAGAACCAACAAGGTTAAACTTATGTATATGTACTTATGTATATGTAACATGGTTATGTACAATGAATTATATGTATTCATACGTACATAATATATTATGTATCATTTGACAAATATGTAGATCATCAAAGCGCCTTAACAAGACCAAGGATTCACCACCACCACTCAATACCGAGCAGACTCCTTCAGAACCCCATAATGTCAATACTTCTGCGGGAAAGAAGTCCACCCCTGTGCCACATGACACAACTACGTAAGCAAAATAACTGCACTTTATGTACAATAATATTACATTATGTATATTCAAAAATATGGTGTAACTTATGTATGTCCATAATAAACAGCACTCAACCTGAACAAGCACAACCATTATGGGTTGAAGTGTTGATGTCAAAGATGGATGCACTACAGAAGGGACAGGACATTCTTGCTGAAAAAGTTGATGCAATGCAGAAGGTGCAGAGTATTCTGTGTGAAAAAGTGGAGGAACAAGGGATTCTGATTGATGATCTGACGACTTATGCAACAGACTTAGGTTCTCTCTATGAGCAGTTAGACACAACTGTGTTCGTGTCTAGCAAGAAAATTGAAAAGAACATAAAGAGTTGTGTAAATGATGCTATGAAACAATATGCGTCAGCTGAAGTTCATCAAACTCACGCAACAGAAAGCGATCATCAAACAGCTGATGTTGATCAAATTCCTACCAAAGATGCCATGGATGATGTAATGGTAGAGGAAATTGGTGCTGAATCCAGTGAGGTATGATATATTTATGACAAACTATCAACTTTATGTACACTGCCAGTGATTGATACATAAACTTAGGACTATGAATCTGTATATTTATGTACGTGCAAATTATATGTATAACTGTTTATGTATTAACAGAACATGTATATTTATGTACAGAATTCTGAAAAAGCTGTGCCAGAAAGGAAGGTGGGTTTAAGAATGCCCAAAGAAAGTAAATATAAACGCACACCCTTCCGCAAAAATGTCAAGCTACCTAAAGAACCACGCATGGGTATGTTGACATTAAAGGAGCGACAAACCCTATACAATTGGGTCAAAAACAAAGACGGGAATGGGTCAGTAAGAGGTTTCATAAAGACCATATCCAGGGACACAATTGAATCCATTATTAAGCCTGGCGGTTGGATTAAAGATGAGGTTTGTATACTAAACTGAATTTATGTAGATATATATTTATGCCATTTACATAATACTGTCATGTGTTTATAATGTAAATTAGGTCATTGATGAGCTGATTATGCATATCCGTATGAGCATCTGTGAAAATCCAGAAAAATATGGACGCATTGCTGTACTACCAACCGGATGGACCCGAGCTTACAACCGTACAACATTTACAAATTTCTTGGACATTAAGAATGACAAACCAAACTTCAAAGAAAGTATGTTTCAAGTCATCACTGGCGATGTTCCACAAATGTTCCCAAAATCACTGTATGATGTTGACATCATTTACTCTCCATTCAACCTTATGGACACTCACTGGGTCGCATTGGAAATAAACCTACTTGACTGGTGTATTTATGTGTATGACGCACAAGTCACGTACATAAAGGAGGACAAATTACAGCACCTTATCGAGCCCCTTGCTGTTATGTTCCCACAGGTTCTGAGGGTCCATGGTAAGCATTCTAGATTGGAAGACAAGCTCAAGATCCCATTGAAAGTGATCAGGAAGAACGATTTAAACACAAATGCTGATGGGTATGTACAGTATTTTGTTAATTAATTTTGTGTTACATTTTTTATGTTAATTATTATGAAACATAAACTGATTTCATCTTATCGCTTTGCATTGTAGGGGTAGTTGTGGAATATACACTTTGAAATACATTCAATATCTTGCATCTGGTAGGAAGGATTTCAGCGACATAGATGATGAAGTCGTTCAAGCTGTTAGGGAGCAGATTGCAAATGCTGTGTTTACAAGACAGTGGAAGAATTGGGCCGAAGAAATGTGATTGTGTTCAAACAATATGTACTGTTGATCATGACCATAGTTATGTAGGAAGATATTGTGAAATACTTATGTTTCCAGCGTTGTATGTTTTGTTAGTTTATGTACGGTTTTCGATCTGTTATGTAGACATAGATGATGAAGTCGTTCAAGCTGTTAGTTTATGTACGGTTTTCGATATTGTGAAATACTTATTGTGAAATACTGTTGATCATGACCATAGTTATGTAGGAAGATATTGTGAAATACTTATGTTTCCAGCGTTCAAGCTGTTATGTACTGATCCATTATGCACTGTTTTGTTTAGTTTAATACAAACATAATACCTTTACATATACATAAGTGTATGTTTATGTACTAGCATATGTAACATCATCATTATACAATTTGTTCTCCAACATATGCGATGGATTTATGTACGTATGTACTTCAGTATCAATTTCAATGATGTATCTTTAAGTATGATAATTGAGGTTATAGTTCACAATATAGTCAAATAAACGTAACTATAGTAATTTCAATGATGTACCTATGTAGTTCAGTGTCAAGCAATATTAGTCAAAACTGGTTCATCTACATAAACATAAACTCTATTTTGGTTGATTTTGACAAGTCCTTTTTGTGTGCCCGCTGCAGCCGCAACAACTGCATTTCCTATTGCTGCTTTGTTCCCAAGTTGACCGGAACCTGGCTTTTGGCATTCTACCACACCTTTTACGCTTCAATGGAGGCTCACATTTCATTTCTGCTATTGAAGTAGGAATACACCACTCTGACTTATTAGGTAATGGATAGATGATATCCACATAACCAGCCCTCCAACTGTCTGATGAATAGTACTTGCCAACTAGAAAGGATGGGCTCATACCCACATGTTTTGCAGCTGCAATGGCATGTATGCATGGTATTTCTTCAATATCAAACTCCTTACATGTACAAGTTTTCTTCTGCAAACAAACAATCACGTGCTCTTCACACATCTTTACTTCAAACTCCAGCTTCTCTGCATCAAGGACGCACACAAAGTACATCGCACACGCATCAAACCGCTTCTGAATAATTGCCTCAATCTTAGGAGTCGATACCTCTACACAAGCTTTGGACTTTTGACGGCGTTCTGCAAACCATCGGGTCATAAACTGCCTTATTTCATCCAGCATTGCCATGACAGGATACTCTCTACCTTCTTTCATCAATGCATTTACACACTCTGCGTTGTTACTAGTCATTATGTTGTATCTTTTCGCAGGTGAGAAGGAGCGTGCCCATGTAGAAATCCCTATTTCATTCAGCAATTCTCCCACCTTTGGTTTCTCCTATACATACATAAATCATGTGTAAGGTAATCATCATAATATAAGATATACAGTACATAATTTATATGCTTATGTACCTCCGATATTTTATGTAATATTTCAACGCAAATCTTGTCTTTGTAGCTCGTTGCCGCATCAATGAACATTTGTAGGATCCTGTTTGATCTTGTCCTCTTCCTCAGATTACCTTTTAGATGCCAAATACAGTACCCATGGAAGGCTAGTTGGTAATTCGATGCTATACCCTTCTTAATCGATGCATGTCGATCGGACACAAACACAAGCTCCTTGCTGTCCATTACGACACGTCTCATATTCTTGAAAAAGAAATTCCAAGATGCATCATTTTCACTATCAACAATACCAAAAGCAACGGGGTATATTTGTTGGTTTGCATCTTGTGCAGTGGCGACTAGCAATACCCCACCATATTTTCCACTCAGATGTGTCCCATCAACGGTTATTACCTACATAAAACCGTATACGTGTTCACAAACCTACTTATGCACAAATAACTGAACATGAATATATGCACAGAAACAATTGTATTCAACATTATGTAACAGATAACTGCAATACATAAACAAAATCAGGGTTTTTATTATTATGTACCTTTCTCATCACACTCAAACCCCGAATGGACGGTCCGAATGACAGAAAAACATATTTGAACCTACTCTCCTCGTCGTGTATGAAGTCCACAACTGTTCCTTCATTCACCTCCACCAACATAAATAAGTATGCAGGTATTGTGTTATAATTGTCCACCGATGTACCTCTAATCATGTCCTTCACTTTCTCTTGAGCTTTCCAACACTTCCAATAGCTAGCGTCAATTCGATGCAAACTCTTCATTACGGTGATGATTTGATGCACCGAAGGTAATTTCTTTGAATTACCGTACCTACATAAACTTTGATTTTCAGTAAAAGCAGGATACATAACATATTTTCACATGCAGTAGCATATACATAAATCCAGTCCAACAAATACACGCAACTTACATTGTCTTAACCTTATCAGCTATTACGTGATATGAAGCTCCCCTATTTGCCTCCCGCCGCAAATGGAACGAGCAAGTGTGTGTCGAAACATACTTTGTGGTGGTGAAGTATGTTGTTTTACCGAGCATTGAAAAGCGGACCCTCCACTTACAATCTTCATCTACACATCTCGCAGTCACTGCCTTCATTTTCGACTTTACTATCTTGTATTGTGAGCATTCGGAAATTGAATGTAGACACAATGCGTTTTTAACTTCAGTCTTCGAATGATATATCTTCCCAACTTGTAGTTGCAAATCGTCCCCTGATGATACATAACTATTGATATGTGGAACTATTGCAAGTGTGTTATTGTTTGCATCTCCTACCGACTCGCTCCCAATCACACTTGAACCTGTTGTACATAAATCAGGTTCTATATCTGCTACATCAGCTTCCTGACCATGTGGTTCGGTTGAAATTCCTCCCACACTCTTATGCAAATCAACTTTGTTCACACATAAAGGGAGACTCCAACTAAACTGTGTGAGACCATTTATGTGTACAAAAGTATCCAAATCATCCTTTGTGTTAACATCAAATGGTTTTAGACCCTCATTGAAAGGATTCTTGTATGACAAGCATAAATCAAACAGTGTTAAAGATATTCCAAATAGCAACGCAATCTTCTCCTTTAACACATCAAATGTGCATTCAACTGATATCAATAACGGCTTACTTGACTGTACTTCAATGTAGCCCCACACACCTTCATCAAATTTCCAATGTCCGTCAAAATAAATTGTCACAAACACCACCCCCATGATTCCTACAAGTAAGGTACAAAATATACGAAATATGTCAATAGCTTCCTCACGCTTTGTACATAATATTTCAGTAATTACATAAAACCACACTTATGTACAATCAACTAAATGAAACATAATTTCTGCACTTATACATAAACATACACCGAAATTATGTAAACATACGCACATAAAATTATGTTCATCACACTCTGCATAAGATTATGTTCATCACCGAAATTATGTAAACATACATGCACCCTAATTTTTGCACTTATACATAAACATACACCGAAATTATGTAAACATACGCACATAAAATTATGTTCATCACACTCTGCATAAGATTATGTTCATCACCGAAATTATGTAAACATACATGCACCCTAATTTTTGCACTTATACATAAACATACACCGAAATTATGTAAACATACGCACATAAAATTATGTTATTCACTGTTACATAAATTTAACCATACATAATATATAAACAGATACATAAACCGAACTTATGTACACATAAACACATTAGATTATGTTCGTCACTTTCATCATTACAGACCCTCACCACATTAAACTGAAATACACATACATTTTACAACTACATAAATCTAAGCAGACACATAAATTGAGTATATATTTCTTTCCAACGTACTTATGTACACATACAGACATAAAATTATGTTCGTCTCCTTCGTCAATATCAAACCTCAGCACATAAAATATCACCGCCATGTATATATACGAAATACAAAGTATGAACCATATACATAAATTACGCAGACGAAATGTGAGAATTATCCACCAATTAAACGATTGAACGTACATACCTCACAGATCTGGAAAAAATGTCTCAGAACGTTTGGATCTACAGATCGAGTTGTCTGTCTCAAAAATCGCACAAAACAAACGATTGAATCTACAGATTGACAATCCGATTGTTGACGATCTCATAGCCGTAACAATTGAACAAACAGAACATCAAATCTAAATAAATCGGCAGTAATCGGAAAAAAAAAGAGTGAAAATGTATATGACAGTAGACGAAAGCTCTGTATAATTGGTGGTTATGGATGCAGCAAATGGGGGAAATTCGTGATTCTTGTATCACGTTTACAAGGAATGAATATTTCCTTTCCTAACAACTTCCTGATTTGTAGGGGACCACAATAAATTAGCTTATTTATTTAATTAAAACTGCCACATCATATTTTTAACTTTCCATCAGGGGTAACCATTTAGTTATGAATTAATCTTTATTAGAAAATTGATTGGGGCCTAGTTTATCTACATTATTGCAAAATAGCCTAGTTAATACACAGTAATACATAATTGGCCCACTTACCATTTTAACTCAAATGAGTATGGTTGTGTTTAATTGTATATTACATCTAAATCGATATTAGAAATCGTAATACTTATGTGTAGCTCTATATGAAAAATGGGCATGAGTGTGTTTGGATGTATATGTTACATCTAAATCTATATTACATACTACATATAAGTAGAGATTTAGGGTGTGTTTGACACGAACAAAGAATCACTAGTGTTTTTTGAGATGGTTTTTAATAAACACTCGTGTTTAGTGTTTATAAATGTAAACGTGTGTTTGGCAAAAACACTAGTGTTTGAGTCGAACACGTGCATATCACGTGATTATTTTTTATTGGGAGAGTTGTGCCGGCTCATCATTCTTCTCAATTGTTCGTCTTCTACAAAATCAAACAATATAGCATTCATATGCTTTACATCACCAAGATCATGGAGGATAGTATTCATATATAATCTGGTCTTTTGTCGAGCAATTTCTATTACTTCTTATTTTATAAATTCGGAAATTGTGAAAAGAGTATTCAATCCTATTCATAATCCGGTCTTCTGATTTTAAAAATTCATCACCCCGATCATGGAGGATGCACAAGTATTGCACACGAGAACAAGCTATATTAAATTACAGAGTATTCAATCCTATTCGAAATATACTGATATGTAAAAACATATATAAGCAAATAGGAGGCATCACTATACAGATCTACAAATAAAGTGCCAATAAATTCTGATCTGTAAAAATCTCAATGTCAAAAGACCACAATAAGCAAATCCCAATAATGTCATTCTGTATAAACATTGCAAGGAATGACAGAGATTCACGAAGCTTGGATTCTTCAAGTCAAACGAAGGACAGAGAGATTTGAAGACATTCCACAGGATAACCAGATAGATTCACGAAGGAAGAAAGTGAATCACAAGCAATGAAAAAGTACCTCGACAGATCTGTCGAGCTTCTTCACTGTCGCCTGGCGTTCGTCGTTGCCGGAGGTGGTTCGTCGGTGTGTCATCTTCCTCGTTCTTCTGCTCTCAGATTGGAAGACCTTTGGGTGTTGGGATGTGAGAGAGGGTTTATTATATACCCGGTTTTATGTGTAAATATTGTTAAAAGAGAAGGACAGTCTGGGTATTTTGTACGAACAAACACTAGTGTAAGAGCAAAACCCTTGCTCAGATGACGGTTTTAAAAACACTCCGAGAAACACTAATCACTAGCTTTTCTCAGGATGTCAAACACCCGTTAAAATAAAAAACACGCCCAAACACTCAGAAACACTAGTGTAAAGCGTGTGCCAAACACAACCTTAGTGTTTACTTGTTGTGTTTACATGTGTTTCGTGAAATTGAAGTAATGGTCAACTTCACTCATGAAATCATGCATTATATTGATTTCACGAGGATTGAAGTTGATCATTGCTTCAATTTCACGAAGTTCAGCAACGGGCTATATTGTACTATTGCTATATGTTGACATGTTAATAGCTAGTGCTCAAAAAGTGAGAAAGTTGAGAAAATAGTTGTTTGAGCGGTTTTCTATGAAAGTTCTTGGTGGGGCTGAGTAGATTTTGGGAATGAGGATTGATCGAGATATGAAGGCAAGAAAGTTGTATCTTTCATATGATGAATATATCAAGAAGGCTTTGAAGAGGTTCGATATGCAAAATAGGGACTCGCCTACAAATCAAAGAGGATATGTTCAAATGCATCAATTGATAGTTTGATGCACGCAATGGTGTGCATAAGATCCAATATTTACAATTATGGTTCAAATGCACTGTGAATGTAGAGAATATACAAGACAACAAAAATTTAAGATACAGCTCATCCATAAAAGATCTCAATGAGAAGAGCTCACAATATGTCAATGTTCCGAGTAGCAACCAAGTTGTTCAAATGCTATTTACAATCATGGTTCTCTTGGCTCCATATATGTGCTTCTCATTCTTTGGCAATCATCATTCCTTCTCTTGACAAACCTTAACCATGTTCTTCATCAATGGAAAAACTCTCATTTTGGCAATCTAGCTCAATTGCATCAGACGTGACAATGGGCAATTAGAAGATCATACACATGTTATTCATATACAAGTTAAAATTTTACATTCCTTTCATTCCCGACTCGTCGTTCCCCATTTGCATCATGTCCACAAACTCGTTGTAATCAATGCGTCCATCCTGTAAGATCAAATCAACATGTTAAAATGAAACTCTTTCGGATCTCGTAGTTGTAGTACATAATATAAAGATGAAAACATGCTTACATTGTCTTGGTCTACTTCCTTGATTATATCTTCCAAGTGAATTTCATCCATTCCAAATTGCTGACAAGCTTGTTGTAGCTCATCCTTGGTGATGTATCCGCTTCCATCCTTGTCAAAGAATGAGAAAGCCGCGAACAAATGATCTTCCTTGTCGAGTTTGTTTAGGTGCAGCATCGAGGCAATGAACTCTCCATAGTCAATTGTTCCATTATTATCCACATCCACCTATGATATCAATATTTGACAGCAAATTAAACTAAGCACTGAATTTACTCATATTTTGACAGCAACAACACTCACTGCTTTCATCAAATCTTGGATCTCGGATTCATCAAGGCTCGCACCCAAATTCTTGAGCGCGTCTTTGAGCTCGACAAACGTGATGTGGCCGCTATTATCCGTGTCAATCATCCTGAACATTTCCTTAAGGCCAGCAATTTCCTCCTCGGAAAGCCTCTCTGCAATCACCTGAACAAGACGAAAGTTGATCATGCTAAATCAAGTTAATTGTCTTTTTTTCATTAGCACATGTAGGATACAATACTCTTATGGCAATCTTCTTTAGCTTGTTCATTGCGGAAAACTGTTTCATCCGAGATAGAACTGCAGGATCAAGAGGCTTATCTGGAGCCAACCCATCAGCCATAACCCATGGATGACCTACACTAACAAGAAAATCTGAATATATATTGCAGTTAACTCGCATAAAAACATACTTAGTCAATGAGATAACTCACATAGAACCTCAT
Source organism: Fagopyrum esculentum (assembly GCA_033239045.1). NCBI lineage: Eukaryota > Viridiplantae > Streptophyta > Magnoliopsida > Caryophyllales > Polygonaceae > Fagopyrum > Fagopyrum esculentum. Next base: position 96,179,957 of record BSUD01000008.1, on the reverse strand, counting down.
GAGCAGACAGCCGTTTCTTGGGGTTCCTATTGAGCATTTTTTCTATTAAATCCTTGGCTTCTTGGGAGATATACGGCCAAGGTTCTTCAGTGAAATCAACTTCACCATGTAGGACTTCATCAAATATTTCATTTTCCATTTCTGCATAGAAAAGAATGACAAAGAATCATACAATGTGCATATGCAAGAACAGAAACCTTATTGCTTCTGAATATCTTACCACCCCAGAATGGAGGAACACCACTTAGGAGAATGTAAAAGATGATCCCTGCACTCCAAACGTCGGCTTCCGGACCATAATGTTTTTGCAAGACCTCGGGTGCCACATAGTACGGGCTTCCGACAACATCAGAGAAAGTATCCCCTACAGATAAACCCCAAGTAAGCAAGTCTCATACACTTAAATAACCATTATGGTAAACATTATCTACCTGGCTTGAAAAATATGGACAAGCCGAAATCAATGGCCTTAAGAGGCGACTCTTCATCCTCATTAACGAAAAGGAAGTTCTCGGGCTTGAGGTCACGGTGCATGACTCCCAAAGAATGACAAGCTTCTACAATACTGATAATGGTTCTGGCTAGCTCAGCTGCTTTCCTCTCACTATAATGCCCTCTCTTGACAATTCTATCAAACAGCTCGCCTCCGGCACATATATCCATCACAACATGAACAGCAACTGCATCCTCAAAAGCTTCTTTGATAGAGATAACATTAGGATGACCTTTCAAGTGATGCATTATCTCAATCTCTCTTCTAACATCCTCGACGTCTTCCTTACTCACCAGCTTCCTTTTAGCAATGGACTTACAAGCAAATTGGATGTCTGTTACTTTCTCTGTACATAGAAACGTTGTCCCGAATTGCCCATGTCCTAGCTTCCTTCCCATTGTGTAATGTTCTTTCAAATTGCGGGTCTTCGTTTTCAACACGGAGTCTACTTGTAGTCCATGGCTCGAGACTCTCCTCACATGAGTAGGCCTTTCATGATGTTCTTGATGTTGTAGGACTGGATGCACTGCAGGTTCCACCCTTAACCTACTACTTTGTTGCCTCAATAAGTTACTGTCATTTCTTTCTATCTTCATTGGATCCGGTGGTTCCACCATAATCAATGGCATTTGTTTTTGCTCCTTTTCAGATGAATGTGAATCATTCTTTTCATATGAATGTGATTCATTCTCTTCAACATTGTCTTCCTCCTGATTCTCATTCTTCTTCCTCAACTTCTTCTGAGGCTTAGATCTTGAAGAAGTGTGAAAAATCCCAGTAATACAATTGTTGCCCATTTTCAGAAACTAAACTAAGCCCTATTTTCCCAAATACACATGCTCTATTTGAAATCGAATTGATCATCAAAAACCCTTTTCCCTCTCCAAAATGGGTTTAGGATTTTTAACATAGAATGTCTCAAACATAAGGGATATATAGAAATGAGAAGTTCTGAGAAAAAAAAATACAAAAATAAAAGCTTAATGATAAAAGACCTAGCTTCCCAAGATTCAAGGGATACGTAAGCAAATATTGAATGGATCAATTATGAAGTGTAGAAAACCCAATTGGTTGATGATTAAGAAAGATAGGGTAAAATCTGGAATACCTGCATGGAGGAAAAGACTTGTTTTTCCCGGGAAGCCAAGGATGAATTGGTTAATGTAATGTAGTATAGATAAGCAATATGAAATTTGTTTGTGATCAGAGGCAAAAAGGGTTTTGAATCATGTTGGTGATTTCCCCTCAGTTTTTCTGGGAAATGGGATCCAGGGAGGGAAGACGTTAGATGAATTGAGGGAGAGGGAGAGTTTAAGAGTATAACGATCAAATGGGTCATTTATTTATTTGATAAATAGAAGAAATTCAGAAGCATCTACTTTCGATTGGTTAGACCCTAGTTTTATTTTATTCAATTTCGGGTATTGATTTTCTTAAAAAAAGAAAGCGGTTCGAACCAATAGATCGTGCGTCGTCCCGTGGATTGAAAGGATGAAAAATATCGACATACGGATTAACTAGTCATGAAGGGCAACCTAACACGGAAGAAAAGAAATACACCAACGAGTTGGATGATCCACATGTGCACACCTCAGATTTGAACTGCAACGTAACCATCAAGAGTCCATAAAAAATTCATGTCCCCTCTTCTACAAGTCTCGAACCACCACCAAAAAAGGATATGATTATTACTTATTTATTTATTTATCCGTGAAATGCATCACTCCTTAGACATGGACAATATTATTAAAAAAGCAATTATAGTATGTAGTTTGAGTTAAAATTTATCATTATATTTAAAGTTTAATCCTTAAGTTATATTTAATTTATGTTTATTATTCTATCTTCATATTAACAATAAAAATAAGCAATATATAGTTATATACATATAATATGATATGATATATTGATAACAATCGATGTGTTCTATTCGTAAGTAAAAAATGGGTATGCTCTTAAGTTGAGGTACACATATATTTATAACTTTGTGTAATATTTTTACTATGTTATTTTATTTATAAAATATAATTTTTAATTTAAATTTATTTTAGAATTATTCTTGTATGTTTTTATTAACAATACAAATATAAAAAAATAAAGTAATACATATAATAAGATATACTAGGGATGTGTTCTATTAATGTGGATAAACAAGGTAGTTATGTTTTTATTGACGCGGCATAAAAAGAAGAGTAAAAATTTAAAGAAAATTTAGGTAAGCATGCACTTTGAAATTCTCTTAGTAAGACCAATGATGTTTAATCATGAGGGCTTGTAAAGTATATTTCAAAGGCATAACATCCGGTTTCATAATCCTTAAAATTACAACCAATATCACCATTAATGTGATCATTTGAGAAGCTAAAAGACATGTTTTAATGTCAGAGGTTGTGATGTAGTATTAAATGATCATCATGCAGCACATGACATATATACTGAATCTTGATATTCCAGAAACAAGCCAATTTGATTAATCAAATGATAATTTATAAGGGAGAGATCGAACATGAAAGTGCCTCATTTTTTCTAAACTCTTATCTCGATCTGTGGGCTTCAATTGTTCAGCTAGTTAATATTCAGGGCTACTATTCGGGCGGACTCGCGCCTTCATAGAGGCGGAGTCCGCATGCGCGTCCTCTTGCCCGTTACACTTTCGAAAATCAAGGGGATGTAGCCGTTGGGTTTGTAGCCGTTGGGGGAATATAGCCGTTGGGCATTTTTGGAGCCTATATAATTACATATGAGACTCATTCACCTTCATCCACAAGTTAGAAAACGTAAAGAAAAAAGTCGTTAAAATGTCGTCGTATTCCGATGAAGTTGATGTAGAATCCGATGGTGAAAGCTCGATGATGCCGTTCGATATTGAAAAATATAGTGATCCGGAAGAAATTCTCGCAAAACTTGAAGTAAGTGTACAAACTCAATTTTATACTTTACCGTTATGTCGTTTTATTTTGTCGGAATTATAGAATTTGCAATGTTAGAATAGAGAATCGGAATTATAGAATTAGCAATGTTACAATAGAGAATCGAAATCATAGAATTAGCAATTTTAGAATAGAGAATCGGAATTATAGAATTAGCAATGCAAGAATAGAGAATCGGAATCATAGAATTAGCAATGTTAGAATAGAGAATCGAAATCATAGAATTAGCAATGCAAGAATAAAATGATGTGTTTTTGTAAAATAATATACTATGTTATTTTTATTTAGGTTCTTATGGATTACTCTCGTGCTCTCGGTACCAATTATTCTTCAAAATTTGAGCTTCATGGATATTTTGCGGATAGAGAGAACTTTTTGGGATGGGCTCGGTATGTGGCCAACGCTATGAATATGGTGTTGGTCATTAAAAAATCATGGTTGGATAGAAGGGGTTTTCGTATCCTACAATTGGGTTGTGATAGACACGGAGGACCGAGAAAAGAAAAAGACGTAGATCCCGATTATGTTCCAAGTTCTAGTCGGAAAAAAACTCGAAGAAGTGTATGTGTTTGTTTGAGCTTGTAGGAACCCAAATTGAAGAGGAAAAGTGGACGGTGAGGGTTGTATGTGGAATCCACAACCGTATCATTCTTTCGGTGTTAAGAGGTCATGCATATGTTGGACGTATGACTCCGAAGCAGACCCGAAAGGTGGAGCGTGAATTGAATTCTGGCTTAAAACCGAGACATATATTAAAATCCGTACAATTAGAGGATCCCGACAATGTCACCTCCATCCGTCAAGTTTACAACACCGGTTTGAAGATTAGAATGGAACAAGCCGAAGGAAGATCTCCATTACAACAAGCACTTCACACGTTGACGGAACGTGGATACTATATAAACACTCGGAGAAGTCAAGATTCCGATGAAGTGATTGATTTCTTTATCTCAGATCCCGACTCGAGGCATTTGCTCAACATGTTTCCCTATGTTATTGTGATGGACTCGACATATAAGACCAACAAGTAAGCTTCAATTCAAGCCACATTTTTATTTTATTTCATACACTCATTCTTATTTTCCTCAGAAATTGTAACTCAGTCTTTGTTTCGTATTACTTTTAGGTACAATATGCCATTGTTGGAGATCGTAGGCATCACTAGCACCAAGAAGACATTCGCAATTGCTTTTGTGTTCATGGCACAGGAGAATAGAGATCATTACGAGTGGGCTTTGAGGAGGGTCCGGCATTTGTTATACGGAAAGACGCCGGAGGTGATTGCCACTGATCGTGAGCTTGGTCTTATAAGCGCATTGGGTGTAGTATTTCCCGAGGTGAAGCATATATTGTGCACGTTTCACATAAAGTGCAATATAGTTAACAGAGCGGCACTTGTTTTGCGCAATAAGGAAGCGGAAGCACTCTTCATATCCCATTGTCATGCCTTGTTCGAGTCAAAATCCCCTGGAAGCTACCAACGCCGTTTGTTGGAAATGAGAGACTATTGGCAATTATCTCCGAGGTTAATGACCTATCTAGAGACGACTTGGCTTGACCCGTACAAGGAGGCAATCGTTCGAGCATGGACTGACCTACATCATCATTTCGGCACACGAACGACAAATGCGTAAGTTATTTAAACATTCACTACATTGTTAAACATTTCTTCGTTTTTTGTAATAAAATTTTCTTCTTAGGTGTGAGTCCGCGCACAAGTTGTTGAAGCAAACACTAGATTCTAGCGTTGGAGGATTTCAGCTGGTTTGTGATAGCATACATTTGATGGTCACGGACCAAGTCCAAAAGCTACAAGCTTCTCTAGAGATGTCACGGGAGAGGATTCCACGAGAGGTTAGTATATCAATAGTTTAATTGATGAAAATAATGTTAAATATTTATTTGATATTTAATAAACCTTTTTTTGCAGGTGCGTATACCAATATTTGACTTGCTCCATGACTACGTAACAAATGAGTGTTTCACGCTCTTGTGGAATAATTACACCAAGGCTCGACATACAAGAGATGATGAAGGATGTCGGGATAGTTATTGGAGAGAGGTTTATGGAGTGCCGTGTGTGCATGACTTTAGACTAGCGATCCGGGCTCGTAGACCTATCTATTTGTCACAGATACACCCTTATTGGAAACAAGTTCATTGGAATCCGGTTGATTTTTTGGATGGTGATATTGGTGATGATGATGATGATGATCGTTCGAACCCGAATCAAGCGGCGCTGAACAGGTTTAGAGAAAGAATGGACTCAAATATGTTAAGCCCGGATGAGCAAGATAAGATTGCATCTTTTGTGGATGACATGGAAAACCCCGGGGGTACAACAATGAAGGAGCCGGCACAGAAGGCCAATACAAAGGGACGAACTCCAATCCCGAGATCAACTAGAAGAGAGCCTAGCTCTTTTGAGCATTCTGCTACACGTGGTCCTGGGCGTCCGAAAGGGAAGAAAGCTAAAGATGTAGATTCTACACCGGAGTTGACTCCTACGAGTAGAGCACGACGTAAAGAAAAGAAACCCGCGAAGACCGGATTTTGTTTGAGGGAAGAAGATTTTCCAAAGTTCATGGAGCCTTATGTATTGAGAGTAAGGGATGTACCAGGAGACGGCCATTGTGGATATAGAGCAATTTCTGCGGTGTTGGGATTCTCGGATGAGGATTATTTGATAATACGGCGAGATATGGTTATGGAGTTAAATGCGAGAAGGGAATTTTATTCCAAGGTAACTAAGTCTTCCGGTTACATCAAAGTTTTAATTATAATCCATGATTTTACATAATCTTACTTGTTAATCATTGCAGTGTAGAATCCTCAATCATGTTGACGAAGTCATTCAAAACGTTTATTGGACGAGTAAGTCTCCGTGTCCAGAACCAAATTGGATGGAAATACCGATGATCGCATGTGCAGCCGCCACCTACTATAAGATTGCATTGGTTGTACTAGGGAACATTCCAGCGACATTCCTGCCTATGATTGCCACCGTTCCCAACCAAGAGGCCCCTACGGTCATTTGTTCGTTAGCCTATATATATAACAACACACACTTTGTGCCGGTAGGTTGACTATTTACTTTCATTCAATGGACGTATATTTAGACCTAATATTTACTAACCGTTTTCTGTAATTTTATTTTTGTAGGTATGGTTAAAAGATGATGCTCCGTTACCGTTGTTGAGCGACGCTTGGAAAAATAACCATGATGCAAGTGTGGATGGATGGGATGCGCCTTTCATTGAAAGGATAGCTCGTTATGAGGATCTCCGTCGAGCATGGGGAGTTGAACACAATAGTGTAGGATATCTTTAGCCGTTTTGAGAAACCTTACTTGAAATGTGTTTTAGACGTTTTTATTGTACTTGTTGACAACATTGATTTAGTCGGTTTCATATATGGTTCTCATTGTGTTTTAGTAGTTTGAAATAGTTGACTGACACTTAAGAGAAATAAAATCGCTAAAAAAACTTAGGAAAACATCAAAAGTAAAAAACAATACATATTATCCATCCAAAATAAACATAACAGTATAAAAAAAAAACATACGCTCAAGTGTAATATCCATCCAAAATATAGAATCGGAATGTGTTTTAAACTACAACTACAAATGTGCTGGAGCTGGAGGATGTTGTGTAGCCCGGACCTGAGATGGAGCCACAGGAGGCGTACGTCTAACTGCTTCCGCTATCATGTGATCTATATCCTCTGCAGAATACGGAAGACCGCGAGCCTGCATCTCTCGTAAATTTCCTATAAGAATGTGAAGACGCTGCAATACAGAAAATAAAATTTTAACATAATTGAAAATTAAAATAAAGAGTAATTTAAATGTTAAAAACAAATGTACTCTTTGATGTGAAACCGGAACAGGTGGGGGACGGTCTATAGGTAACTGGAGTGCAATGGACGTCGGCAAGACGTACGGATGACAATGGACCGTATACCAAGACATGTACGCATCATCGACGAGCCAAGGAGAGGTAGCTGGTATCAATCGAACTAGTGAAACTCTGGTCTCCTCCAGATGGCGGGATGCCCAACGATCGTATGAGAGAGGATATGAAAGCCTAGATCCACGTCCGGTCGCCGGACGAATCTCATGAATGGGAGGAATACGGGGTAGAGGCACTGTCTGTACGTATCCAAACTGTCGCAAGAAACGGTCCGGCATATACGCCTCCTCTATGTCGGATATCCGTATGATACCCCGATACCGAAAAACACCATGCTCTACGCCAAAATCAAGCACCCGCTCATCATACGGGGTAAAGCACACATCCTCCGCCCTCATCTGGTCCAACTGAGCTCGTAAGGAGTGTAACCTCTCTACGGTAATAGACGGAGTCTTCGGGACAGAAAGTCTCGAACACCACCGTGCATGACCTAGCATATCCGGATCCTCCACAGCGGCACATCCCAATGACGGGAAATGTGCGTAAATCCAAAACTGTACAAATTCTTTTATTAATTTCAATCTTATTAATAAAGTGACGTTATATTAAGGAAAATATTTACGACAACACACCTGTAATAGTGAAGTACATCCTGCCATCGTCGTCACCCTCTTCCTGGTGGCGTCCCCCAAACATCTATAAAGATAAGCAAGGGTCCCGGTGCCCCAAGCATACGCGTCTGTCCTCAAATGATCTCGTACTAGATCAATAAGCCATCCTCGCATCCTGTTGGTAGACTTGTCGACTACCAAAGTCGACGATATGGACAATAACAGATATGCAGATGCAATAGTGTCATGTGGAGGCTCTGGAAGGGCCAACATCTCAGCGGCTCTACGCCTAATAGTATCGCAGAATAGCTGTGAAGTCTGACGTCTAGCCTCTGCTAGTGATAAGCCAAGACGCTGAACTAGCCAATCAAGTCGTACACTATCATCGACGGAAGTCACCAATGCATCTCCATCAACTGGTAGTCCTATAATGATCTGAACATCGTGTAGCGCTATTCCCATCTCCCCCATGGCATGTGAAATGTGTTTGTCTCTGGGTGCCACCTCTCGACAAACGCCGTAATCAGACAATGATCGACACCGCCAAACTGTACGTCCTCCAAATCCGTCAGTCCGTTGCGTCTAGCTAATCCAAACCATGAAAATGCGTCATCTACATCTCGTCGCCACTCACGTAATCTACTGAATGCGTCGAGCCTCCGAACAACTTTAATCACGGGAGAAGCCATACCGTCCCATATAACACTGGCTTTGTGGTCAGCATAGCATGTCAATAAAGGAGGAGGTACGTCCTCCTCTACCTGCTCCTCATCACGTACATGCTCAGGTAAGTCGTCCGGCTCCCTCGGCTGTGGTATGTCCTGCTGCTGCTGCTCTACCTCAACTCGTATCTCCTCATGCTCATCCTCTAGTATATCATCTAAATGAGACATATCGTGCGCAGAATCCTCCGTGTCGTAATCAGCAGTAAGTGAAATAGGTACGACATCCTCCTCGCCAGCTGCATGTACAGGTGCATGAACCTCTGCATCTGTAGGTGCATCCACAGGTACATCCACAGGTGCCTCAACGGATGTCTCTACAGCTGCATCTACAGGTGCCTGAACGGATGCCGATGCAAGTCTAACTCGTCGAGCTACAACCTCTCGACGGGCAGAAGCTGTGACTAATCTACTCGCCCTCTTCCTCTTCTCACTGACAGTCCTCAACATATGCTGTATATTTTTTTAACTCAAAATTTTATTTTTCTATTATATACATATATTATAAATGTATATATATATTTATATATAAAATTGTGTTATTATTATAATCATATACATATATATTGTAAATATATATATATATATATATATATATATATATATATATATATATATATATATATATATATATATTACATTAACTATCATACAATTATTCCTAACTAGCCGAACCTAACTAAACTAAGTAGTTTCAATAATACTAACTATCGATAATAGTCCAATTACAATTATTCCTAACTAGCCAAACCTAACTAAACTAAATAGTTTCAATACTACTAACTATCGAAATTAATCCAATTTCAATTATTCCTAACTAACCAAACCTAACTAAACTAACTAGTTTCAAGTATAATGCAAAAAATAAATAAACAATAAAAGAACAATATTAACTAACCTGGAATCGATTCACAAGTGGTCTACTCCTAGATCTCTCGATAGCTGAATCTTCCTCAATTGTTGGACGTATCGAAAAAAAAAGAAATGGATGAAAACAAGCGAAAAAAAAAAATCTAAGGCAAGGGAAGTGCGCGACGAGGGCAAAGAACGCGGAGCGGAAGCGGGGAAGAAAAGGGCAAGGGAGGGCTGGCCTCCGCGACTCCTTAAATAGGCGCGGAGGCGGGCTGGGCGCGCGCATGGGCCTCGCGCAGGCCCAATGCGCGAGCCTGCGCGCAGGCGCCTTGCGCATGCGCGCGCCCCCTCGCGCGCTTGCGCATTGCGAGTGCGCGAGCCCTTGTGCGCACTCGCAATGCGCCGGCGCCGGCCTCTACGCCGGCGCCGGATAAA
>BSUD01000008.1:96141330-96169993 GCA_033239045.1 Fagopyrum esculentum | reverse complement strand
TATATATATATATATATATATATATATATATATATATATATATATATATATATATATATATATATATATATATATATATATATTACATTAACTATCATACAATTATTCCTAACTAGCCGAACCTAACTAAACTAAGTAGTTTCAATAATACTAACTATCGATAATAGTCCAATTACAATTATTCCTAACTAGCCAAACCTAACTAAACTAAATAGTTTCAATACTACTAACTATCGAAATTAATCCAATTTCAATTATTCCTAACTAACCAAACCTAACTAAACTAACTAGTTTCAAGTATAATGCAAAAAATAAATAAACAATAAAAGAACAATATTAACTAACCTGGAATCGATTCACAAGTGGTCTACTCCTAGATCTCTCGATAGCTGAATCTTCCTCAATTGTTGGACGTATCGAAAAAAAAAGAAATGGATGAAAACAAGCGAAAAAAAAAAATCTAAGGCAAGGGAAGTGCGCGACGAGGGCAAAGAACGCGGAGCGGAAGCGGGGAAGAAAAGGGCAAGGGAGGGCTGGCCTCCGCGACTCCTTAAATAGGCGCGGAGGCGGGCTGGGCGCGCGCATGGGCCTCGCGCAGGCCCAATGCGCGAGCCTGCGCGCAGGCGCCTTGCGCATGCGCGCGCCCCCTCGCGCGCTTGCGCATTGCGAGTGCGCGAGCCCTTGTGCGCACTCGCAATGCGCCGGCGCCGGCCTCTACGCCGGCGCCGGATAAAATCACTCTTAATATTTGTACATTACAATTTAAGAGCACTGCAAATCTTAGAAGCACAAACTGCATTTAATGAGTCCGTTTTCATTGCAGCTTATGCACTTACAAAATGACCCGTCTCTCCCTTCGCCATGGAATACCTTCCGGCTTCCATGGCAGTCCCAACACACCACAAATCTCAAGTTATGGCATCCCTTACATTTTTGATTGCAAGGAACATGAGATATCCGTTGTAGGAGATTCTTGAGCTCTCCACATTGGTGTAACGAAACCACCTCATCGGCCCCTCCAATGTGTCTTCCCTTAATGAAAAGACTCTGAGGGATTACCCTTCCATTCAGAATCTCCCATAACTCATCTTTGAACTCCAAGTTCATTGAAACATCTCTTTCATGGTAAACAATCTGAAAACTGTCTAATAGGAACTTTATAGTTTGGCAGTCTTCGAAAGTCTTCCTTATGCCTCTTAGACTCGTCGTGTAAAGGATGACCGCATTGCTTCCTCCTGGTTGGCATTTATGTTCATCCAACTCCTTCATGGTAACAAGAGGAGAAATCTCCATTTCCAAATTTTGGCCGTGTAAGGCCTCTTCATCACATTCTTGAAGATCATCAAGAGCATGAGAATGGCCATATTCAGTCACATCCTTGATAGACACCTTGTTGATTGGATGACTTTGAGGGATTCGGAAAGGGAGAGCAAGACAGGATCTTAATATCAATTAATAATAGAAGTAGTTCACAGAAGGCGGGATATTCCCATCCTCATGTAGCCATGGATTTTGATTTTGGGTGGAGAGGGTGAAAGAAGGGAGACATGGTAATGATGCCGTAGCATGTATCCATATAAAGAAATACTTTACAATGCAGCTTTTAAGCTCTATGGTACACATCCATCCTGGCCTTCCTCTTCTCAGTGATGAGCCTTTGAGCCATCACCACCAGATGATGAATCATTTACCCATCCTCTATATCATCTACTGTTGCAATAGATAGCAAGACAGGATTTTTTTTAATACTAGATTGGAGCGTATAGATGTTAAGTAATGGTTAAATTGATGTTCTAATCGTTGTATACATTTACTTTACACTTTCAAAAGTCTAAAATCGAAATAAATATTACAAACCTGATGATATTCCCTGAACCACCACCCAAACATCCACCGGTGACAAGTGAAATGTTAAACGGATGGTAAAGATGATGGGCGAGAATTTAAGTAGATTAGGCGGTTGGTGGGAGCGGTACACTCACCCATGAAGATCCATTACAAGCCCAATTTGCACTAAGCATAAATTCAAAGACACACAATGGAAAGATCAAGCAGTTAAAGGAAAGGTAATTTCATAAGCTATATCGGTACACTGCTTAGAATTAAAAGTTGAAACATCAATCAAATATGCAGGAACAAGTAACACGTCCCAGAAACCAGACAAAGGGATGTAACCATACTGATGATTTAGAATTTCAAACTAATTATGCACAACGCTTATCATATGCGGGTAGGGTAACTCAGATGGAAGCAACTGAAGATGCAAATCCAATGCTGAAATCAAATCCGATGCAAGACAACTGGGTCTTCTTTTCATCCACAATTGTCATCTTAAGAGAGTATGAACCCTGAAGAACAAAAGACAAAATAATGATTGAAGTGGGGAACAGACAATACACTTGTGCTGTTTGGTTCAAGTGGGGAACAGATAATACACTTGGTGCTGTTTGGTTGTAACTACGAAAACGGAAAGAAAACGAATATAGTATGCAAAAGGAAGCGAAACAAATATAGTCTGTTTTCATGTCATTGTTTCCTTTTACCCATTTTGTTTCCCTTCATGAATAAAGATTCCACTCTGTTTCATGTCATTGTTTCCTTTTCACCAACAAGAAAGACTATCCCTGAATACAATATAGCTAGACAACATTTTGAACAGCTCATGCAGCGATAGATATCCCTTCTTCCTAGAGTAATAGTGCACATAACTAACGCCAATATTGACTGATTGAGAAAGATGGAAGGTCACGGCCAAATTAGCTAAGTAAGCTTTTTTGAAAGTTCTCCCAAAATATGTTTAGTAAATGTTCCCTAATCAAACCCCTTGCCTTCCAATTTAATTGAAGTGGTAAAAATTGAATGGGTAATGAAAATAGAAAAGAGCCTAGCCAAATTCTTTCGAAGGTCACTTACTGGGGGAGTATATCCTGGCAAAACCTGAGAGTGAGCAATCACAAAGTCACCGGTTGTAACGGGGCAAGATGTCTCTGAGCAAAGATCGTGAGTTTCGCTGTGTACATGCCAACCGAAGTAAGAAACATCAATCACTAGTTTCCCTCCGGATATTGCCTTGGCTGTAGAAAGTAAGTTTGAGCTAGTTAGGGAACCACGAATAGCCGACTTGACCAACAAAACAATTTAGAAGTCAAATCATCATAGTCAACCTCTCTTTACCAAAATACAATTTCAGAGGATTTTGGACTTGTTCTAAAAATTGATCTCCAACTTAATTGAGTTTTAGTCTAAATTTCATAACTATTGAGTTAAAATCTCTTACTCTTACGGTCAACATTTCCCCTATGAGATTGGATTAAATAGACTAGAAAATTTAAACGAAAAACAGCAAGAATTCTGGAGTGAACATCAAGCGTCCTTTGAAGCCTATTGAAGGTACCTGTAGACGCAGAGATGCTGAAGGTAGCAGGTGCGCCCCTGGCAACTGGGTTGGGTGATATTTCAACTCCAGACACCTTAACATCATAATCACCTTTCTTATCTGCAATTATTTGAAAATGAATCAGGTTTGTGAAGAAAGAGTAAATGCCATCCCGTGTGACTATACATGATGACAAGTGATTCCTCTTCAACCAAAAATCAAGTGCTAATCTCATATGTATGTTTCCTGATTCAATATCCGTAGGTAAACAATTCCAAATTACGTATCAAAGATCGAATCGGAGAAAAATCCATACAATTCCGTTCGATTCAGCGACAACCTAAGAAGATGAAAACCACAAGAAGAACAAAAAAACGGAAGAGAGAAAGATCACCGCAGTAGCGAACAGTGTCGGCGAAGGAAAGATGAACGAGGAAGGAAAGGGAGATGAGGAGAGAGAAGAGGAGCATAGAAGAGGAAGCCATGGTGAGTGAGTGATTGATCGTTCGTTAGTTGTGCAGAGAAGTAAGGCGGTGTCAAATTGGGGGAATGGAGAGGGAGGAGGCAGGCAGAGAGGTAGGAGTAGGAGGTTGGAAGATTAGTTGGCTATTTGACTATATTTGATGTTACAGCTGAACTGTCTCCTTTATGGGCCAATTTATCAGCCCAAAACAGCGAATGCTTATCTTTTCCCAACTACCTAAGCCCATATAGGATAATGGAACTCAATACAAGTGCCCAACGTACCCATACTCTCTCAATTTATACTCATCTGCAAATTAAACGTGATTTCTAGATGTACCCTCAAAAATCTCTAGTAATTATTATAATAGGATCTTAAATTTATACATATGTACTACTGCGCTCTCATAAGAGTAGTTGAAACTTTTTACTTTTTTATAATTTTTTATGGAGTCCAACTACGCACATCATATGCGTAGTTGAAGACCCTGTCAACTACGCAAACGAAGTGTGTAGTTGTGGTGACTACTAGAAATTTTGTCGATATGTCTATCACCCCCGAATTAAATCCAATCTTACTTTCCGCGATGCTATCTCATTATGATTGGTCCATCTTGTTATCAATTTCTTCGAAGAGATTATTTGACGATCCATCGTGGGATGGGCTTCATAGCCAATAAATGTTAGGAGCCGATATCCCATCTAGTAACATTAATACTACCACCCACATTTGAAAAAAACATTTAACTCTCTCGCACATAGAGTGCAAGAAGCTAAATTTTTGTAAATTTTACACGGTAAATTTTACTTTTGTGGTTAGGGGTTAATTTTAATTGTATGGTTGGTGGTTAAATTTAATGTTACGGGTGATAATTTTAGTATATATGGGTTAAAAATTAGAAGATGGATATGAGTTTAAAAGAAGTTTGAAAAGAATTTGAGCGTTTAAAAAGAGGTTTGAGAGATGGATAGTTTTTGTTCATTCCAAAATATCATGTCTTAAAGTTCGTCGGATGAAGAAGGTCCAACAGGTCAAATTCGGGTACGGGCTATAAATATTATTTGGAAATCTATAAATTATATAATGTTGTATTTTTTATTTGCATTGAACCTAATTTTGTTTTTGGTTTATTTTAGCTTTACGATGTCTATTAACCAAAATCAAGAACTCAATTATTCGGGGATATTCGTAACAGATGAATGGTGGAAAGATAGAGATTTCATGATTGTTTGGGCTTGGACATGGGTCGATACGATGAAATATTTTATGGTGCTTACTATAAAACGGTCATGGAAAGCGTCAAGTTCACAAAGTTACGGTATGATGCACTTAGCTTGTGAACAATCCAGGAGCAAGAAGGTTGGAAAGAGAAAAGTTGTCAATTTAAATGATGTCCCGGTGAAGACTCGGCACAACCATTCGAAGAAATGCGGGTGTCCAATTTTGGTAATGGATATGAACAAGAGAAAGAGGTGTGGCGGTTAGCGGTTGATCGAGTGTGGATTTTGTAACCACGCATTGCAAAAACACCTAGGATGTCACGCATTTGCTGGTCGTTTGACGAGTGAACACTTTCACGATGTGGAAAGACCAATAGTCGTCGGAACGCCACCAAAGATTGTCCATGAGATGCTAAGACAAAAGTATGAAGGCCGTTGGTCGGGGGCAACATGTATACAATGTGCGGGATTAAAAATAATGAGTAATGAACCCAACACAATTACTATTCAGCATGGTGGAAGGAAAATTTATTTTTTGTATCAGGGAGTGTGACAAAGGAAGCTTGTAAGACATTGCATTTTTCCATGAGCAATCGATCAAATTATGGGAGAAATATCATTACGGCATGATCATGAACACCACATACAACACCAACATGTAAGTTTTAAATGCGGTAAACTTCACCATTTGTTACTTTGAGTTACTAATGTAATTAATTTATTTTTGTCTTTTAGATTCAAAATACCATTTTTGGAGATTGTCGGTCAAACATGCACCGACTTGAGATTTTACTTGGGCTTTGTGTTTAGGGAAAGGGAAGATGTCGATACATATAACTGAGTTTTATGCTAGGTCGAAGGGTGGTGTCAAGTGTCTAAATACCGACCGGAGGTGATAATGATCGATCGGGAGCTTAGGCTTTTGTGGACTATCCCTTGGGTTTTTCCAGATGCAACTCATTTGTTGTGTTTGTGGAACGACGGCCGTGGGATAGAGAGACAAGCCTTTAAGAAGACAAGGTCAATAACTATGCAACATGAATTTCAAAGTGATTGTATGACTTTATTCAAATCGAAGTCAAGTGCGACATTGGAGGCCCGACATAAAGCAATGACCGAGCATTGGGGTTATCGGTGGGGGTTGATGGATTACTTGAACAAGACATGAATATGACATAAGAAGAAAATTGCATGTTACTTGGTTAACCAACATTTTCACCTTGATAACCAAGATACAAACATGTATGTTTCTTAAAATGTTATTTTTTGAATTACTAGCTTTGCATATTTTTAGTTCAAGTAAGACTAATGTCATGTTTGAATAAATTTAATGTGTAAGGTTGAATCAACACACTCTACTTTGAAGAAGCAATTTGATGTATCTAACTTCCGACCCTCGAATTGTCTGAAACATATCAATTTGATGTTGAGGGATCAATTTCGTCGATTCATGGCATCAATGAAGCAATCCCGTTTCAAGACTCTAAGTGAAGTCGCAAACTTACCGATGTTTTCCCAACTATTGGGTAGGATTTTTTTTATATTTGCCTACTGGATTTGTATGTGACGTGCATCACAATATGAAAGGGGGTTACCTTGAGAATTATGTAAAATGCTTTGTGCGGTCGTCTACCGGATTACCTTGTGCACATGAAGTGACGTGTATGATTAGAGAATGACGAGTTTTCATTGAGACGGATGTCCATGTATTTTGGCGTGAGAACAATTCGTTCGGGGTTTAGTCTTCAGACGAACCAAATGAGATCAATGAGGACCAGATTGCTCTCACGGACCTCCGAAAGGCAATCGAGTTGGGTTCCTTAGATGACAACCAATATATCAGTAGTGAGAGCTTGCTCGGTATGAGTATCAAAAATATCATGTAGCCACATATATGTTGGATTCACATCGGGTTGTGAAGCACAACCCGACGGACCAACAAATGATGGACCTGATCCATTGAAGGACAGTGACATGAGGGATGAACGGTGGAGGGTTGCGCTAATGCTTCTTGATATGTAGACGGTTGGAATGTGTCATTCTCTACATACTTTAAGTTTAAATCTAGATCAATTCCGCATCTCGACCGTTGAGCAAACAAAGGTTGACTATTTGAATCATATCTTCGCCGAATATAGTCGAAAAATGAGGGGATGAGATTTGGGGTGTACGGACATCTAAAGTGTTCAAAAGACATAAAGGAGATGCTTCAAACTAAAACTGTGATAAATCGTTTTTGTTTTGTGTCGTGGATGGCTCTCCTATATCTAGTTTTGGGTTGCGATCCGACATATGAACAATTGATCGGTTATAAAAGCTCCTACCATGGTGTATATTTAATAATTTAGGACAAAAATAAATAAATATATAAATAAATAATTTGTATGTACGTTATTTAAAATTGTAATTTCATGTACAAAATTGTACTTTGCCTGTAAGATATTAAAAATTGTAATTGCATGTATAAAATTATAATTTGCATGTACCAAATTCGGCTAAATTTACTAACTTAATCCAATAACACATAGTTGCATGTAAACTTACCGATTCTGACTAACTTAAATTTCATCTAAAATATACTAACTTTAATTTCATCTAAAATATACTAATATAAATTTACTGACTTAAATTTCATCTAAAGTATATTAATATAAATTTACTAAATTAATCTAAATCAATATATTACAAAATTAAATGTAAATTTACCGGGTTTTGCGCAGCTTTGTGCATAATGACATGTTCCCGCCCAGTCCTCTCGGCATGCCTCTTCCTTGCGGCTTCCCTCTCAGCATCGGTTCGAACTATTTTCGTGAAAAAAAATTGAATTAATTAGGGAAATAGGACCCCTTGAAATTCTCTTTTGCAAACTAGGTCTCTATACAAAAGGAATAAAAAGTAGATATAGAAACTGGAAAATAGGGTCAATAATTTCTCTAATTGAAATGATGGTGATTAGATGTTTACTTTTGGTTTACGTACCTCTTTTACATGTTTACTTTTCATTTTTGGTTAATGTAGCTAGTTTGATGAAATTTTCAAGTCCATGAATGTTTAATTTTTTCGGGTGACATTGTTTTCGTTACCCAAATATGAATTGTAGTATTTTTCTAAGTATTGGATATATGTTTATTGTTTTTGTGGTATGTTTCTTATTGTTGAGTATGCTTAAAGTGATATTTTTGGGTATATTTTATGATTACACAAACTGTGTTACAATGACAAAATGTCATTTAGTATTGATGTTTGTGTACAATATCGATTTGTGTAAAATTTGGTTATGACAAATTCAAATTGGGTATGCTTTTATACGTGTATTGGCTTTATAGTATATTTCTTATTATTAAGTATATTTAAAGTGATATCGTGGGTATGTTTTATGGTTACCCAAACTGTGTTATAATGATCAAATGTTAAACGGATTTTTGGATAATGACCAAATGTCATTTAATATTGATGTTTGTGTACAATATCGAGTTTTGAAAATTTTGGGTATGACAACTTAAAAATTGGGTATGGTTTTTGTATTAAGTGATGTTTGAATTGAGTATAAATATAAAAATTATCCAATTTATGGATACGGTTTTATTTTGATATTTGATTATTTGGGTATGTTGTTTTCAGGTATGTTTATGTACTTTGACGAATTTATTTTTGGGTATGATTGTGACATTATTCGGGTAAGCGGATTTTTGTATTATATTTCTTCTACTCAATTTTATAGGGGGTCAAAATACCAATCCCAAATAATAGGGGTCTTCTTTCTCAATTGCTTTGCTTAAAAAAGGTTAGTTTGCCAATTTTGCCAAAAAGATTTCCTCTCAACCTCGGTTTGAAATTTTCTTTTCATTCTCACAATTTTCTTCTCTCTCACAATTTTCTTCTCCTCACAATATCTCTCTCGCACATTGTATGGGCAAAGTTTTGCTCACGGATTATGGAATCTCTTCTCTTTTCGGGACCCCCTCTCATGTGCTTCAAGAATCTTTGACCGAAAAACCACCTCTCGCACCTTAATTGCGAGAACATAAGGAGCAGCGTGCTCTGTCAATTCCTCGAGATAGGAAATGTCCTTTTAATTTTTAGCCTCTCGCTCTTAAAGTGCGAGAGCATAGGGAAGGAGCGAGAGTTGAACTCTCCTCGGAACAACTCTAATTTTTTTTTTTATAAAATATAATATTTTGGTTTTTTTTTTTACTTTCTTGCACATAGGGTGGGAGGGGTATTCGTTTTATGGTTTCAATATCAATTTTTATTGAGTTTAGTTACGATAAAGTTCTAAAAATAATATTATACCTAGAATTGAATAAATCTTGACTATTAAATAACAATCCGAGTAAACTACCTAGAGTTTATTTTTTCAATAAGATTTTTTTAACTCTAATTCTAAAGATCTACACCCATTTTTATTGGGTCCGAATAAGTTGCATTATTAGTTGCAAATCTGGTTGTTAGTTTGATGAGTCTTCTAATAAGCACAAGTAGCTCCATATTCAAATTTGAAAGCATTGAGAATTGACTGGAATTGCAAGAATCAAAATGGAGAATCTAAAGGGAAAAAACACTCCGGTGACCTAAGTCACCCGCGCAACGGCCAGCGGCACCTCAGCAAGTGGCGTAGACTGCGGCGTCGGAAGCGGAGAAGTCCGGCATATCGGACACGTCGGATGCAATCGGATCCACGGATCGACACACCGGAGATGGAAAATGTGATTACAATCAGGCAAAAGCCTCAACACATCATCATTCTTGTAATCAGCCAAGCAGATCGAGCAACAAGTCGCCGTGGAATCTTTCTTCGACAAATTTGCCTTTGAATAGAGCAGCTTCGGGTAGCTACGCAGTGTTTCCTCATCGATTCCGATGTCGATTACGCACTGATGCAATTGCTCTTCTGGTTGTTGACTTCCTCCACCGCCGTGAGGCGGAGATTGAGTGTCGATGCGAGTGCAAAAATAAGACGCGAGAGTGATTGTGGTGATTAGGATCACGATTCCGACGGAAACGCCGATTCCGTACGCGTAGCCGACGTCGTTCACGTTGGCGAAGAATCCGCCACTAGCGGAGGTCGAGTTCATCGTAATTCGGGTGGCGGTTGGAGCGTAGAGAAGGATGTTTGTGTGATGTGAAGGAAGAGAAGAAGAAATGTATATAGTGGGAAGTGGGATGATGATGGCCGGAATTCGGAAGCCATGGTTGCTGCCGGGGGGAAAAGCTATTCGGTGGTTGAAGAGAATTGGAGTTTTCATAAATAAAATAAGATTGGGAAAGTCAATTGTGATAACAAATATTTCTTTATTTTTCCATATTCCTTTTGCCTGTTCCAGTTGATGCTATTTTGTTTTATTTCGCATCTGATTAAGCGTGATGATTGACTCTCTCAAACATGTAGTGTATATTTTAATCTGTGAGCTAAGGAGTTGGGGGTTTTCCAAAGATTTTCTCGATGGATGTAGATTCTCTGAGGGGGTGAGAATGGATACAACCTTTAATAGCTGAACGTGATGGGTACAACCTTTAGTCTTTCAATGGTAAACGGGATGAGTGACTCCACGAACTGAATTCACTCCGTTGACACCCCTAAACGCAACAAAATGTGTGGAGGGCCGAATGGTACCTAGCCTCCATTTCTAACAAAAATAACCCTTAAATCAAACACATACCTTTATTTTAAGAAAGAATCCAAGTTTAGAGCCTCTTGATTAATATAAGACAAGTTTTTCATTGTTGGCAAATAGTCCTTTTGCATGGAAGGTGAAAGATCTCCCCGTTTGACAACTAACCGGAGAACGAGGTTGATAATAGTGTGTTTTGATGTTCAAGCGTCATCTAATAGAATTTTTTTTTTGTTATCTTCATTGCTTTTTGTACTTGTTCATTGTGTTTATGTGTCTCACCTTCACATTTATGTATTCCACGGAAGAATATTGCCCCTACTATTTTTATCTTTTATTGTAAAACAATGTAAAAGTTCTAAAGTAAATCCATACAATCAAACATGATAGAACGATTCAAGACAAATATCAACACAATAATTTGTTTATGATGTTTGGAATATCATTCGTACATCTCCGGGATCTCAAAAGATCAAATTCGCTATATCATTTTCAAAACACAAATGAGTACATAGGATAGGAAGATGATTCAAGAGTCGTAAACAACTAAAAGCATAGTCCTAAGATTGAAGGAAGAACTGAATCACGGGAGAACAAATGTTCAAGTAAATGTATGAGAATCCTTCTATATGTAAGGTGTATTCGAAACTTTCACAGAGTATCAATGGCGACGACACTCTTCCCTTAGGGTTTACTTGTTGTTTCATAGACGTCCAACAAGCCCAAACCTGAGTGTGAGTGTGATATTCCTATTTAATGGTAAGCCAAGCCACCTACGAAAAGGAGGTACGAGCCACTAAAGCAAGGGTGCGCTCAAAGAGGGTCTACTTGTTCCAAATTGAGCATGAAAATGTGATTTGATTTGAATTGCTAAGTTGGATAGATAGGTGAATTTTGCAAAAATATAAGGTTGTGGCAGCATTGCATTGGTGACGATTGTGGCGGGGGAGTAGTGTTGACGCTACACACATGGGTCAATTGTGAAGAGGATAAATGTGTTTAATGGTTTATAAAAAATGTATTATAAAACTAGTATGTAAGTATAAGTATGAATGATAGGCGTATTATATATATTTTATAATTGGTAGGAATGTTGGAAGGGCTAATTAGGTAAGTAGGCTTTTTTTAATTTATAATAAGAACTAGGCTTTTTTTTATTTTTTGTTAAGTAACTAGACCCCTCTTTTTTTTCTAACCGTTCAACTCCTTCCTCAACCCTAACTCCTCTCCTCTCTTCCCTCTCTTCCCTCTCCGCCGCAAATCGCAAACTCTCGATCTCTCCATCTCCAATGCCGTCACCGGAGGAGTCTCGCTGCGCCACCGCCTTCGTCTCGCCGTCGTCACCATCGAAGCCATCGCGACAGCCCTCGCCGCCGGAGTTCCTGGGCATCTCTCCCCACCGCCTTCACATTCCCGCCGAACAACAAATGCTAGCGAAAGAACGCTCGTCCGGGATGTACCGGCTTCATTGAAACTTCTTCTTCCTTCGCCTTCTCTACTTGCTTACCCAGATTGGTTACCTCTTTCGCCTTCTCTTCTTTCTCGACTCTCCTTCTTGCCACCCAGCTCTGAATCTCACTAGACAGTATCAAGACACTCTTGGCCAATCCACCATAATCATCATTCAACTTTTTCATAACTACTGATTCTAGGAGCCATCTTCTTAAACCAGAAAAACGCGACAATCCTAGGCTCGGTCCTGATGCTAGGATTTCAATCTCTGAGGACGTTCTTTGCCAGGCTGACTAGTACGCTGTGTGGCACCTTCAAGGGCACTTCCAGGTTGGTGGTGGTGTCGCCTTTTATGGAGCTTGGGTCAGGCATGTTCATGGAGAGTATCAATTTTCATCAATTCAAGACAAATCAATTAAGAGAGACTTATTATGCAAATAAAACAAAATAACTACAACCAGTCAGTGTAAATTGTGTTTTAACAGAATGTTTCAATGCTACTTGAAGTGTTATCCATGTTTTTGGCATGCCATTTTCTAGTATGTGATTTTTTTGGTATGCAATTTTTCTGGTATGCAAATTTTCTGGTATGCGATTTTTCTGCGATTTTTCTGGTATGATTTTTTGTACGAATTTCTGGTATGTAAATTTCTAGTATGTAAATTTCTGGTATGTAAATTTCTGGTATGAAAATATCTGCTATGAAATTTTCTGGTATGAAAATTTAGTTTCTGGTATGTAAATTTCTGGTATAAAAATTCTGGTATGAGAAATTCTGGTATGAGAAATTCTGGTATGAGAAATTCCGGTATGAGAAATTTAGTCCAGAAAATAAAAAAGAAATAATAAAAAAAGGCAAAAATAATAATAAATAAATAAAACAAATTCAGTAATTAAAAATTAAAACTTATACTTATATAACAAATAACAAATATCATTTATTCATTTCTTTCTAAATAGAAGGGTTAATAATTTTTACCTACTATTAAATGAAAGTGGTAAAAAATTTGGGGTACACTTTGTTAAACAAAAACTCAAAAAAGCCTAGTATGTCAAATTCTCCCATGTAGGAATCAATGTAATATTGTTTCTATTATAAATAAATTATATAATAAATTTAGCATCGCTTGTAACTCCGAAAATAAAAAAATACATTTACTCCATATACGTACCCTTGTTTATGAAATATTTTACAATTATTTCTTGTAATTTATGTAAAATGCGTTTGTTTTCCTTCATTTTGTTTTTCTATAGGGTATTAAAACTATTCAATTCTACTACAATTACTTTAAACTACAAGAAATGGTTCCAAAATTAAATTACATGAACGACGGTATACATATGGACTAAATTCGTTTTCATCCACTTCCGGAGTTAAAACCAAACAAGCCCTTAGAATGAGTAGGGTAAATGAGCAAACTAGACTCCTTATATTTATTAAAAAAAATAATTGGCTAATCTCGATCTACACAAATCCTCTCGTATACAAATCTAGTAGTTCGTCTACCAACATGACTAATTGAATTTGAGTATTCTGTTATTATTATTTTTTAAGTTACACTTAGTTTTTATTTACCCAAACTAGGGTTACCCATATTTGAATATTTCAATTGTAATACACAAAACGTAATGCCCAATCTACCAAGTTCTATTTACACAATTTGCCTTAATTCGATTTACCCAATTTGTAATTTACATAAATTAAAATTAATTACTCAAATTAATGTTACACAAATTTAATTATACTCATTTTTTTAATTACCTATACGAATTTTCTCATTACCTAATTTCTAATTACCCAAGTTAGGTGATTTTCTACAATTAAAACTCTAGGGCAGATAAAATAATATATCAAAATAGTCGGTAAAATATGTATTTACCCAAAAATATTGTTAAACCTAATTTGTAGAACTACGCCTTCTTCCTTCTTTGTTGTATGCTTGTGTAGAGAGACGCCGGCGAATGGAGGAGAACGACGGCCATATCTAGTCGGAACTGGCGGATATGAGCTCGAGCGACGGACTACAGAATCTACAAACAGGAGTTGGGCTTGAGCGATGAAAGTGGTGGATCTAGTCGGAATTTGTGGCTCCAGGGTTCGAGCGAAGGACTACAACGACACCGATCGACATCTTCTCCTCCAACGCCATGGGGTCCGAGATCGATTGCGTTGAGACTACACGCCACCAATAAGTTTCTGGATAAGGCTCTGTTGGTGATTATCTTTGGACATCAACAAAGTTTCTGCTAGAGGGCGGTTGACGGCGACGGAAGACCGATGGTTAGTAGATCCATGAAGGCAGCCATCGACTATTCCGGTAATGGAGGTGGCGTTCTTGCTATCGGATTTGTCCTAGACCCGTTCGGCGGAGCTCCTGCGGCAGTGACAGTGGTTGTAGATCCATGGAGGTAGGGGTGATTTACTCTTCAACGAGTTTCTCTTTGGGTAAAATGGGGTAGTGGGTATGTTTTGTTTCCATGAGCATATTAAGGGCCCCAATTTAATATTGTGTACAAAATAGGCCCCTTTATTATGTACAAAAAAGATTTATTAAAATTAGAAAAATCAATTAAAGAAATAAGGATATTTCTCTCTCCAATATTACGATATATTCTGCGGCGTTATTATAGGGAAGTATCTCATAGGTTCTTCATCTGCATCTTCTTCCTCACGGCGTCACACGAACAGCTGCCACAAAATATTCGTCGCCATCTTCATCTGCATCTTCTTCCTCACGGCGTCAATATAATTGCAGCATTTCATCAATGCGTTAAGAATGTTTATCTGGTTGGGTACATAAACATCGAAGTATCTTCTTCCTCACGGCTGCTGTTTTCGATATACCATTTATTTTCGTATTTGGTTCCTGGTAAGTCTATGTTTCTCCTGTGTAACCTTCTTCGGACGCTGTCATCGATAACTCCCCCATGATTTGTGTACATAATTGAAAATAAACATGTTTTCGATCTATGTTTCTCCTGTGTAACCTTCCATTGTTTTTGTACATAATTTATACTGAAGCATCGTTATGTTAAATGATCATCGTTGTGTATATGTACTTATGTATGAATGGTTATAATATGATATGTTTTGTACATAATTTATACTGAAGCATCGTTGTGTTATGATCATCTTGTGTATATGTACTTATGTATGAATGGTTATAATAGGATATGTTTTGTACATATGTATGATTTTCTTAATTTACTTGTGTATATGTACTTATGTATGACTTTTTATTTTCCTTGTGTGTGAGTCAGTTTGTGTACATCTGATGTCGAGTGTTTTCATAACATTATATTGCGGGGGGAAATGGGAACTGTTGAAAGATGTATGGACCTACAGTGGAGATGTGAAAAGAAAGCCCATGGTCGTTGATTTATCTTACACTTTTGTTGATCTGAGGAATGATATTGCACGCTAATTTGAAATATCTCAATCCGAATCCGTTTTAGACCTGTCCTACAAGAATCCTTTCAATCCAGGACTGCAACCATTTCAACTTACAACAAGAGATGATCTGGATACATTTATCCGGATAAATGAACTGCCGAATTTTAAGTGGAGTATTCCTTTGTTTATAACTACTTTTGAAGGACATAATCATACTGGCGGGGAGTTAGTAGTTGTACCTGATTTACATGAAGAGTTTAACTGCTTGAGAACTTCTACGGAATATGTTGACAATGGGTTGTCACAAATTGATTTGTGTACACACATGTCAAGTGTGTTAGACAACGATCATGTAGATGATACGTGGAGTGAATCAATCGCACTAGTTCGTCAAAGTCAATCTTATGTGTCTGCTGGAAACGATAATGAACTTGTTGTTGGGAAAACATATCGTACAAAAACCGAGCTGAAGAATGCATCGTGTCTGCATTCTATATCGGAATGTTCACAGTATAAAATTGTTAAGTCAAAGAGGAAGGCTGTCACTGCAATATGTATTGATGAAGCATGTAAATGGAGAGTTCGTTTCAGTATGCTTGGTGAATCAAGTGTATTTACAACAACAAAGTTCGTCTCTACACACACATGTTCGTATCAATTGAGGCAAAAAGGTAACAGGGGTGCTTCCTACCACGTCATAGCAGAGAAAGTGAAATCAATGTATGTTATTTTACTTTTCTATACAATACTGTTATGTAAATATCTTGTGTATGTACATATCTTGTGTAATTCGTGCATTATGTAGGCACGCCAACTCCAAGAAACTACCATCGGTAAATCAGATAGTAACAATAATGAAAAGTTTACACCGTATTGATGCTAGTTATTGGAAGTGCTGGAAGACCCAAGAAGAAGTGAAGGACATGATTAGAGGAACTTTTGAGGATAATTACAACTTAATCCCTTCCTATTTGTATATGCTGGAGGAAGCAAATGAAGGATCATATGTTGGACTTATAGTTGACGATAATAATCGTTTCAAGTATGTATTTGTAGCATTCGGTCAGTCAATACGAGGGTTTAAATCGATGAGGAAGGTACATATTCTTAAACCATATAATATCATCTAGTGTTCTATTGTTCGTTTATGTAGGTAGATTATGTACAAGTGCAATATGTTGTAGGTTATCACAGTAGACGGAACATATCTTAGTGGGAAGTATGGAGAAGTGTTTCTTGTTGCAACTGCCCAAGATGCAAATCAACAGATATATCCCATGGCATTTGGCATTGTTGATAGTGAGAATGATGTGTCGTGGGAGTTTTTTTTTCCAAAATATGGAACGCATCGTGCCGGACAGTGACGACCTTGTGTTTGTATCTGATAGACATAATTCAATCAAGAAAGGTATAGCGTCGTCATATAAAAAAGCATTTCATGCATACTGTATTTGACACCTTAAAGGGAATCTCAGAAAGAGGACAAGATCCAACCGAATACTGCAGTTGTTCATCGATGGAGCCATGAGATGTAAGGAATCTGAGTGCATGTCAATACTTGGACAGATTAATTCGGTATGTTATGTACATAATGCCTCTTATTTTACCCTTATTCGTATACATAATGCTTTGTATGGCGACATTGCCTGTTTTTGTGTACATTAATGCTGGTTTTCGTACACAGGAAAAGCCAATAGTTGGATCTCTGCTACATGAGATAGGGCTGTCAACGTGGGCACGGTCATTATCGCCGGCAAAACGGTACAATATCATGACAAGTAACAACGCCGAATGTGTTAACGCATTGATGAAAGAGGGGAGGGAATATCCAGTTTTAGCGTTGCTTGATGAGATTAGACAATTCATGTCGCGATGGTTTGCCGAGCGTCGACAAAGGTCTCAATCTTGTGTAGAGGTTTCCACACTGAAAATTGAAGCGATCATCCAGAAAAGATTCAACGATTCTGCCTCTTACTTTGTGTATGTCCTTGATGCGGATAGAATGAAGTTTGAAGTGAAAAGGGGTGACGAGCATGTAATCGTTTGTTTGCAAACCAAGTCTTGTGAATGCAAGGAGTTTGATGTGGAAGAAGTACCGTGCATACATGCTGTAGCTGCATCAAAACATATTGGTATGAGTCCTTCTTATCTCATTAGTATGTATTACTCTACTGAAAATTGGAGGGCTGCATATTCGGAGATAATTTATCCAGTACAGAACAAGTCGGAGTGGAATATCCCGACATGCATATCGGAAATGAAATGTGAGCCTCCAATAAGGCGTAAACGGTGTGGAAGGTTGCCTAAAGCAAGAATACGGGCCTCGTGGGAACCAAAGAGTAAGCGAAGATGTGGCTGTTGTGGATTTAGTGGACACACGAAGAAGACTTGTCTAAATCAACCAAAGAAGGCAATGTGAAACTGGTTTTAGTTCTGAATAAATGGTTTTTGTCTTATGTAGTTCTGAATAAATGGTTTTTGTCTTATGTACGAACATCACATCCCATCCTGGTGTCCTGTTTGATTGAATATTTGTGAGTTGTTAAACACATTATGTAGTTCGAATCCAATGAGTCAAACGAGAACATTACACTCTACTTGTGTACTATTACATGTTATGTACGTGGGATAGGCTTGTGTACTTTAATATATCTCAGTATAAAGTAAAAGAGTATGTGTATGTCTCATTAACAAGTCACACGAAAACCAAAGAACATCACATATTATGTACATTACACTCTGCTTGTGTATTTTAATATATCTCAGTATAAAGTAAAAGAGTATGTGTATGTCTCATTAACAAGTCACACGAAAACCAAAGAACATCACATGTTATGTACATTACACTCTGCTTGTACACACGCCCTAAATTGTGTATTCTTACATGTTATGTATATTTTTTGTTTATGTATGGTTGTGTATTAGGACATGTTATGTACATTTTTTGTTTATGTATGGTTGTGTACTATTACATGTTATGTATATGTTATGTACGTTTCTGTTTCTAAGTACTAGGACATGTTATACTACTATATGTTATGTACATATTTGTTTCTAAATACACCATAATGATAAAAATGTCTGATTGAAGTGACACGAAAACGTGATAATGATAAAAATGTCTGATTGAAATGTCTGATTGAAGTAACACGAAAACGTGTACTTCACGAATCAACAAAACACATGAAAAAAATTGTCCGCATTACTGAATCTGTTACACAAGAAAACAAAAGTAAATTGTCTTGGAATGTGTTCAACTCTCATCAACCCAATCTGGCTATCCCCTTGAGAATATAACATGAGCAAGCTTCTCCCTCACAGCTTGCAACCCATCATCGCTAATGCCAGATAAATCTGTTCTCCCCGAAGCTAGGTACTGAATGTACTTGATAGCAAATATCCCGCAGCTACCCCTGTTTTGTAAAATGATATGTACATATAATTATGTATACACATTAAATGTTATATAAAGATGTAACTTACCCGTCAGCATTGACCTTCAGACTAGATTTTCTGATAATTTTGAATGGCCTCTTCAAATTCTCGCCTAACTTCGTGTGTCTACCATGTATCCTTAGCACCTGCGGAAACATAACTGCCAAATGTTCGAGTAAATGCTGAACTCTTTCTTCTTTTATGTACATAACTTGTGGGTCACATACATAAATGGTCCAATCAATTAGGTTGATCTCCAGCGATACCCAGTGTGAATCCAGAAGGTTAAAGGGTGAATATATCTTGTCAACATCGTACAAAGGCTTCTTGAATATAGCTGGGACATCTCCAGTTATGACCTGAAACCATTTTTCGTTCAACTTGGGTTTCTCATTCTTCACAGCTACATACTTAGCAAATGTGGTTCTATTATAAGTCCTTGTCCATTCAGTAGAAAGCACAACTATCTTTCCAAATCTTTCTGGATACTGGACAATACTTTTGCGGATATGCACCAATATCTCATCAATTGCCTGCAGATTCCAAGGATATATTTTTCTTATGTACATATATAAATATGTACATAATTACTTAATGTACACAATGTTATTGACAGCTTACCTCGTCTTTGATCCAACCACCGGGTTTCAATATATCCTGAATTGCTGCTCTTGTAATGTTCTTGATATAACCCCTTATCGAACCTTTACAGTCCTTGTTCTTCACCCAATTATATAGACTTTGACGCTCATTCAAATCAAGAATGCTATTGGAAGGCTCCTTCGGTAAGCTCACGTTTTTCCTGTACGGTGTACGTACATATTTATTGTCCTTCTTAAGCCGTAACCCAATCCTGCGTGCTTGTTGGGCTTCCTCTATGCCCTGTTTAACAGTTTTAATATGTAAGTTTTCATACATATTTTCACAAAAGATTTTGATACATAATATTTGTTGTGCTATTACACTTAGTTGATTTACATTACATAGTTCAAAGTGTCTACTGGAATCAACATTACATATTACATAATATATATTTATGGTGGTCATACCTCACTGGATCCACCCCCTAATTCTTCGATTTTTGCATCATCAATAATGTCTTCCTTGTCAACTTCAGCACGTGTAGGAGTCTGTTTGGGAGCAGTCTGTTCGGGAACAGTCGATTTTTTCACATTTTCTGTGATAATATTCCTGATTTTAATCTCCGTACGCTTGCAAGATTGGTAAATTGTTGTGTCCATCTTGTCGTACAGAGTGCCCAAATCCCTGGTATATGTGGTGAGTTCTTCAATCATTATCCCATGATGCTCTATCTTCTCAGCAATTTCTTTCTGATCCCTTTGAATGGTGTCCAACTTATCCATAAGTTCAACAACCCACGCTAGTTTATGTGCATCCATCCTATTATGTACACATGAGACTGACGTGAATATTAAGAGATTCTATAACTCTTATGCATAGGGTATAAAAAATTACACACCTCATTGGTACATTGCTTTTATGCTCGCCTTTCCTCCCTTCTTCAACAATAACTTCATCTATATTCTTTTTTGGTGAAAGTGTGAGGTATGCTTCCACATTTGAATCTGCATCTTGTTCCTTTTCTTTTGTTTTAATCTTCGATGATCTGTGTACATATGAAAACACTAAGCATTGTGTACATAAATATATCATTGAATCATTTATTTTGTGAACTAGCTAAATGAACTAACCTTGTGTGTGCATTGATCTTGTCTTCGCCAGACTTGCCAATGTCGACACTAATGTTTTCAGTTGCAATGTTAGGAGGTGTAAGGGTATCTTCATTGATTGACTGTTGAATATTGTCCTTTTCCTTTGTTGTCATCTTTGAGGATCTACACACAAAATTTTATTATTATGAGTATGGAGATATTTATTGATATATCTGTGTAATAATGTAAACATAATAGTGAAACACACCTGCCAACTTCAACATTAGTCTTTCCCTTCTCATTAACAACTAATTTTGCGTGATCTTCTTCAATAGAAGATGGATCAAAGAGATCCTTTCCCTTTGATATCCTCTTTGATGATCTATAAAAAAACATCAATCAGAAACATAAAGGCTTTTATGTAATTGTGTACTTGTGTTTCTAACCTTGTCCGTTCATAGACCTTGCCTTCAACAGACATATTAACTTCACCTTCCATCTTTTCATTTTTCTTCACCTCGATTGGTGATTGCGTATTCTCATCAGTTGATGGTTGGGTTATCTCATTTCCCTTTGTTGTCCTGTTTGAAGCCCTACACAAGTTACAATATTTAGACACAAGAATCATGCTTATAATTGGGTACATAAATATATCAATCAGAAACATAAAGTCTTTTATGCATTTGTGTACTTGTGTAACTAACCTTGTCCGTTCATAGACCTTGCCTTCAACAGACATATTAACTTCACCTTCCACCTTTTCATTTTTCTTCACCTCAATTGGTGATTTCCTATGCTCATTAGTTGATGGTTGGATTGGATCCTTTCCCTTTGTTGTCCTGTTTGAAGCCCTACACAAATTACAATATTTAGACACAATATTTTTATATAATTGGGTACATATATCGTGTCCTGATACAAACCTTTTTGTTTGGACATTGTGAATGTTTGCATTTGTTTTTCTTTTCCTGCTTTGTTTGTCCTCCTCTGTTACAATTTTACAAAAAAAATAATTTAATGTTTATACACAATAAGAAGACATATGTACATACATTCAATTGTGTTTAATATTACCCTTCTTCTTAGGTGGATCAACAAATGCATCATCATCTGCTTCAACATCACCACTGACAACACCAATGTTTCTGATCACAATACTGGAGCTACCAGCCCTGTATTTCAAAAAGGTAAAAACATTATCAAATAGGAAGTGCCTACTGTTGTGTGTACATAAAATTAATTTAATCCAAACCTGAATGTTTCCTCTTTAGCATTCACTTCACTAGGCCTTGTTATTATCACTTCTGCATCTTGAAATCCATTATTAAATAGGAAGTCAATTCTCTCATCTTCGCCCTCAATTGACCACCAGTTAGTGTCATCGTTTTCATTAAGTCCTTCAACAGTTTTGATGTCCTCTTTCTTTAGGTTATCCACAATTACCTTTATCTCAGCGTATCCGGGGAACGGCTTGCCAGACTTCTCAGATCTTGATACGTACCGCAAACACATTGGTTCCGCCTCCTCATCATTAATGCTTGCGTAATAATGTGCAAGCTTTGGAACAGAATGAAACAGTCAAATCTATGGAAACCATTGAAAATTCAATGATTATGTAATTGAATATGTATGCATATATTTGCATAAATTATGTACACACAACAGATATGTATATGTATGTAATCAAAACAATGTGAAAAGTACAAACCTGTAATGCAAGGGGAAAACCTCCAATATTGTACCCTCCACTAGGTCGTTCTTTGCCGGCTTCACATGATTGGAAGAACCTCATTGTCTGGTTAAAAGCCAAACGACCCCATGGCATAGAATTGAACATACCCATATCGTTGACAATGTTGATGGTCTGTTGGTAAACCATTGTTTTCCTGTCCTTTGCAACGACCACTGTTTCAATGAGCAGCATTAGAGCCATTTTTAACTTTTGTGATGACTCTTTCGGTGTTCTTACGTATATCTCCTCCAAATCTTTGGTTGTGCATCTTTCAATCCCAACCACCCTCTTCATATCAACATCTGGTAAATCATCAATAGAATGTCCAGAATCGTCAGAACAGTTCAGTCCAGTAATGTCGGAAAACTCTGTTAGTCCAAATCTAATTAGAACATTGTTGATGCCGAACCACATTGAATGCTTTCTCCTTGTCTTCACTTCTCTCATAAGCATGAAGTGTATTACTTGATTGCTCATCTTGAGCCTTGTGCTCATATGAATTAACAGAGCAAAGGGTCCGTTCCTTACTTTGGCCTTGTCTTCCTCACTCAAACCGTCCATTATAGTGGGTATCATAACTGGCCTACAGAAGCAATTGATCCTAGCCAACTCATTCTTGTCATTCTGATCCCATCTGTATGTAAACTGTAACAACACAAGTCAGTCTTATGTATATAATGAGTTTGTGTACATATGAGATGATAACTAATTTGTTTATATTAAAATGCACACCTTAAGCTGGGTAGTATGGCTGTCATACATACGTGCAACATCTTGGGTGTAGGTGCCAGCCATCCTCTAGTACAATTACATTGCAAACAATTATTGCATTTATTCATGGATTATGTAAATAACAAAAGAGGTACTTGTGTATGATGTACATAAAACATATTATGTGAAGCTTGATGATTGGTAAATGTCTACACATGAATATATTGTACATAATAGATATGTATATAATGTACATGTGTATGTTGTGCATAGTTAATGTTCTACTCATGATTATGTAAAGCTGTGGATAGTGTGGTTGTCATTCATCATTCTTGATTATTGTTAGTTGTGCACATAATTAATGTTCTACCATGATATGCTTTAGTGTGTATACATAAATCATTCATAATATGCTTTACTGTCTATATGTAAGGCATGATAAAGGTTCTACCATATCATGCTTTTCTACTTATGGTTTCTCAAATCAAGCATTACAAATACTTGTGAGGAAGACCTTGCACCTGATTTATCTTGTTGCTTCCTCATGTGAGGCTTAATACCCATCATTTTTTTTCTTGCCATTGTCTTTCTTGTATTCAGACAATTGCAATATATCAGTTACATGTGTCAGTTTTAATTGAATGATATAAATATTGTGGTAATTTATAACAATGTTTGATCCAATGTACATATCTAACACACACCAGCCTGTACACAATCTACGTTTCTTGTCAAAATATATTCAGTCCTATTAAATATCATAATGTATGTACATATTTAACACATCTATTCTCTGTCAGTACATATACTATCTGCTTGTGTATCATATTGTATGTACACATCTAAAACATATATTCTCTGTCAGTACATATAGTATCTGCTTGTGTATCGCCCTATCTCATTCAATGTGTACATAACTTATATTTTTTACTAAATACAACATCAAACAGATCAAATAGCAACCAATTCCAACTATTTTCGTTTGTAAAATGTAAACAATCACTATCACATATGTAGACTGATGTACTAAAATTGAACATAGTCATCCCTACCAAACTTCTAAACTCAGTTTATGTACATAGTGTACCGACAAACCAAAATCATTACACATTTGTACATGCAAGCTTAGAGTATACTGGATTCATCTACCACAAAGCTTTAATTTCGATTCAAAATTCCCAGATCTAGAAAAAATTTCAACTTTACCAAAAAAATGTTGTCAGTATGAGAAAGAACTGATTTCTTTTGAATCAATATTTAACATCCAAAATTAAAGCTTGAACATGCAGTATATCGAATCTTCAAAACCTTGTTTAAACGAAGAACTGATTTCTTCAATCAAACCATGTAAAAGGCAGTTCGGCATCATACCTGCGTTTGATTAGCTATGGCGAGTTTCTTCTGAGTACGTTAAACGAATTGCTACGTTTTACCTGTTGAAGAAGAAGGAAGAGACGACGAACAGTTGAGATCCTTGTGGAATCGCCGGCAAGTTGAACTCTCAAGTGCTATGGCGATAATCTTCCGAAACACTCTCGATTATGGTTTGTATTTTCGTGGAAGTTGAAAAGGCGGATTTTGTGGGCTATTAATGAGGAAGATTTGCCGGTTACCTTATTAAAACCATCTCTCCGATATTGTAGCTTACTTTTGGGCTTATTTAAAATATTTTCCAATTTTAATAACTTCCATCAGCCTATTTAATACCTCAATTTTTTTTTTTGTAAAATCAAAACAATCAAGGGCCTAGTTTATTTCTTAGGAAAAAAAGTTACCCCAACCCCTCAATCTTCTCTTTCTCTTTCTTCTCAACATGCAATGATAAGGATATTTTTTAATATATATGAGGGGCCTAGTTTGTATTTTAGATACAAAAAGGCCCCATCACATCAATCTTCTTGTAAATTTATAATCTAATTAACTGAGTTTGAAATCATGAAACATGTTAGATTCAATAGTATAGATGAAACGTTGTTTATTTCTTAGTTAACTAAAAAGCAAAATTTGAATTACAACATTCTTTTAATTATCTTCATGTGCATAGCAATCGACATTATTTCAAACTTTGTAGAAATAATCAAACTCAATAACCTGATATGTATCAGGGTCATGGATGTGAGTATATACAATTACAATATGAATAATCTTTAACAAGAAATAGCAAAAAGATATTAAAAGAGTATATATACCTGTATATATAAATATAACACTACTAACTACTTGATAAGACTAGCAATGGTGGGGTGACGTACGGTTTGGTGAAGGAAGAGAGTGGGGGACTTAGGGTTTCATCGTCATGGGAGTAGGGATTGGGATAAACTTAACATATTCTATACATATCATGAACGTATGATACATGTAAGAGAAAAATAAAAGATGAAAACTTAACATATTCTATACATATCATGAACTTATGATACATGTAAGAGTAATGAACTTATAATACATGTAAGAGTATTATTGTTTTAAAATTTTAGGTTTTAATTGTGTAATTTTTTTTTTATCAATTTACTCCGAATTAACATGTCATATTGGCTTGAACTATTTCATAGTTCATAGTTCATACTATCACATCATTTTACTTCACATTATAAAGGTTATCTAGGGTCGGATTATTTTGGGCTAGTGGGTCATTTCAAGTCGGGTTACTTTGGGCTAACAAATCATTTCGGGTTGGGTCACTTCAGGCTATCGAGCCATTTCGGTCGGGTTACTTTGGGCAATCGGGTCATTTCAGGTTGGGTTACTTCGGGCTATCGGGTCATTTCGGGTCGGGTTACTTCGGGCTACCGGGTCATTTCGGGTCGGGTTACTTCGGTTTATCGGGTCGTTATCGGGTTATTTTACTCGGGTTTTATCGGGTCCGGGTTATTTCCGGGTTCGACCGTTCGGGTTATTTATTATTTCGGGTTAAATCAATATCAAGCGGGTCGGTTCCGGATATTTTCTTTTTTTAAAAAATTTCGGGCCCAGCTCGGGCTCGGGTTTGTCGGGTCGGTTTCACGGGTCGGGTCAACTTTTGACAGCTCTATTTGTAGGGCATATAAACACTCAAAAGTGAAAGATGCGCTTCAAGTGACTAATAACGTCATATTTTACTTTGTCTTTGTACGGAGCTTTATGAAGCGAAACCAGTACGCGAGAGGTGGATTCTTTTTGTAACGCCTCAATGTACTCCATATTTTTCTAAGGTAATTAAGGAGTTTCATTATCAAGACGTTCATCAAAATTTGCAACTTTTGAATGTTAATTGGAAATCAATTTCTCCTTTCTTTTTTCATTGAGTTTTGGAGATGGAAGTTAACGTCCTGAACGAAGAGAAACTATATCAGCTTCTTATTTTTGTTGTTGTTCTTCTTCTTCACATATCTCGGCCCATGTGGCCATGCAACATTGGGCAACTTCATTGCCCCAAAATGATTCATCTTTTGAAGGTTTTTCATCACCAAAAACTTCTTTGGGATAAAATATTTTAGGGTAAACGGTACCCTCTCAGGTTGAATGTATTCTTCCTTATAACTAAAATTGGCTTTTTTCCTTGTTTTCTTTTTGTTCTTCTAGTATGTCTTTTTCTCGGGTTTTCTACCGATCGTTCTAAACATTGGAGAACTCGATTTTTGAGTGACTTTTGGACGAGGCTTTCGAGTTACACAAGTCTTCAACTCAAAATCTCTATCTAGGTTAACATCATCATCTGAAAATAGATCTTCGATATCTGAGCACGTCATGATCTCATATAAAGTTGGACTTCGGGACCATCTCTTGGCATGTTAGGGTATGCCCAAACCATGTGGATATCATCACCATCTACTAAAAATTATACAAGGATCTCCATCGGAGGTAAGGAAACCGTGAGAATAGCTTCATCTTCCTTTGACCCCGATGATACTTCGGGCGCTTCAGAAAACTCCGATGGAGCTACCGAGTCGTCACCTTCAATATCGATCTCTCCTTTTGCAAATCATCCTCAACTATATCTTTGAAGACATAAAAATCTTTGATAGGGTGACTAAAAATGTGGTGAAAAGAACAATACTTTGGATCATTTATCCTTCCAATTTTGTTTGGCCTTTTTGACTCTGGAAATATAATAAGCTTAGCCGAAATCAATTCTTCGAAAAATCCCTTTGACATTATCATCGTCAAAAGGATATTTTTGTTGCTTCCTTTCTTCAAGTGTGAGTCTTTTAATGACGTATTTACCTCTTCCTCTATCTTTATTGGTAATTATTTCACATGAAGACTTTATTTCCGGGTTTAATAAAAGTTGGCATAGACTTTCCCTTTTTAAAAGGTGTTTTTCCATCATCTCTTCTCATCTCATTTTCTTGAGGACGATTAGTCTTTCCATCAGGCCGAGCCAATCGCCGTTCAACATTGCAAGTCGTTAAGACTAAAACATCAAAAGAACGAAGCTCGGCACTACCAACATGCACATCCAACTCCGGATTAATATTTTTGTATACATGCCTCTTCACTTAACATTATTAGGCATTGGGACCTCAAGATTCGTCATTTGGCGATAAAATAATTTCCAAGCTCATTTGACCTTTGAAGGAATTAGCAAGATTCATAATAGAGACCTTTGCCTTAGAGCTCACAAATTAAGCTAAGAATGCTCACTGTAAATCATTCCGTGTGTGGATTGATCCCGGATGAAGTTGATTGTACCAAGTGAATACCGATCCCCTTAAAGATTGGACAAATTTTCGGATCAATAAAGCATCACTCAATGCGGTCTCACCACATGGTGAGTAGAAACGAGCCAAATGCTCATGTAGTGATCCATGCATTCTATCAAACTTGTCAAAAGTTGGTCTTTAGTAACTAGGTGGGAATGATATTGAATCATATTGAATCGTATATGGCTTTCTATACCCGAGTACTGGAGGGATTTGCGACACTTGGAATTCTCGGATTTCTTGAGCAATCATCTCTTTAATCTCTTATGGAGAAACAAGGGAGCTACCACCATGACTTTCATCATTCGTCCTTACTTGCTCATGTTGACTAACATTAACTGATTCTCAATTTGAGGCATAAATGTAGCTATTTGAGATTCCCTTGCGGCTAATGACCTTTGTAAGTCTTGAAGTTATTCCTCAACACTTTTTGTTCCAGACATAAACACTTGCATGTTTTGAGATTCATCTTGGGATACAACTTTCATTGATGTTTCCTTTATAACAACATGTGGGAATTCCTTCTCTTGGAATAGAGAAGATAAATCTTCATACAAAGGAGAACTCAAGCTTTCCTCTCATTCTAATTATGGACTTGGCGGTTGAGAAGTTATTTGAGCATAAGTCATTGACTTGCTTTAGACCTTGTAATTGGACCATCACAAGACACCACTTCTTGCAAGACCAAGCTTTTTGAAATGTGTGGACTTCTTACTTTTTTCTGAATTTTTGAATTTTCCTCAATCACTTTTTGCTCGTTTGAAATTTTCTTAGCCCGTGAAGGTTTGGCGATTTTGATCTTTGAAACTTTGGTTGAAAACCCTCCTCAGAATAAGAAGTCATGCAAACTTGTTTAAAATTTTCCACGATAATAGAAATTGACCCTACAATAATTTGTGGGGGGGGGGGGGGG
>BSUD01000008.1:96130286-96141153 GCA_033239045.1 Fagopyrum esculentum | reverse complement strand
GGGGTAGTCATTGAAGAATTATCCATTGTGTGCTTTGAGTTTAAAAGCTCTTTTGTAGCTTCACAAAGGATTGCATTAACTTGCTTTAGAGCCGGTGATGAAGCTAGATTAGAAAGAGGTTCAATGTTACGACAATAACCATTCTTGTGTCCCCTCCGTTTTCGATACTTGTTCACCTTCTTAGGATTACTTTCGGAAGGAATACCAATAGGCACACCATTCTTCTTGATGATACGAATGATTGGCCTTGGGATAACCGTAGCGGAAGACTTAGTGCCATTAAAGCTAGAAGCATTGTCATTTCCAACCTTGAGATAAGCAAGTTTTTGGTTAGTGAACTTGTTGTTAGGTTTCATGCTCCCATGTCCCGTGAAAGAGTCATGAATGACTTCGGAATTTATCCGTTTGATGTATGTTCCTCCAAACCTTGGAAGACTCTTTCAAAATCTTCAATGGGATTTCAACATAGATTGCATTTGGAGCAATGTCAAAGACAACCTCAAATGACTTGCGGTGGATCCATCGCCCTTCTTGAATAACAAAAGTAGCCAAGAGTTCATTGAAGTTCACAATCGCCCTGGACGCCTTTTTCTTGCAATCGAATAAGATTAAACATTAGTATATGTATATCTTAGAGATGAAAAGTAAGAAAAGGTCCCACTAGGTAAGAGTCTTAGTCTTCGAGAGATCCCGCACCTGCGGTTCTGCTGAGACGCAATTGCCTTTCTTCTTTGGAGCTGTAGTGGGTTGCCCCTACGCCCTTGGCTGGCCGCCCCTGCGGTTCTGTGAGCCGCCCCAACAGCCAGGCCAGCTGCCCCTACGGTTTGTGGTGGCTTGCAGCCGTCTTCTTTGACCCGAGCCTTGCTTTTTGACCTCTCTTTCCTTTATATCTTCTTCTTCTCCTCCAGATGAGGGTTACCTCATTCTCTCTCCTGCTCCATCTCCCTCACAATCTTCTTCTCCTCTCTTCTTCCTTTCGATCCCTTCTTGATCCATGTTTGAGTTTGTATGAGACTGGAAGCTTAGGAGTGGCTTTGCTTGCTGTTGTTGATGGTTGCTGTTGTGCTTCTTCTCTTTCTTTCTCCTTTCCTTCATCTTTTTCCTCTTTCCTTAGCCTAGCTTGGATTCCTTATGTTTGGATCTTACTCCAGCCTTAATTGGCTTATGTTGATGTATATATATGTGTGTTCCTGCATGTATGTGTGTTGGATGAAGAACAAGTGAAGGAATCGAATGAAGGAGTGAAGAAGGAGCTGAAGGGGTGTCTTTTGCACACCAGCCGCCCCTGCGCCTGTCTTGAGCTGCCCCATCGCCGGCAGTGAACCGACCCTACGCCACCACCTATCCGCCCCTGCGACCACCTGCACCAGCTTGGTGTTGCACTTGGTTCTGCAGGTGTGTGTTGCTTCTAGGCTTATCTTAGGATGCCTTTGTTCCCTCCTTTCCTAGTGTGTGTATATGATCATGCTAGAGGTGTGATGATGTGTTTGGTTGAGGTTATGATCGGTTTATGCCTTGTACGGCTTTAAGGACTTAGGTTGATGTTGGTTAAGGTTTTGAGGTTGAGTATGATCCCTATGGATCCCTTTGGGTCTAGGTGTGACCCCTTTGATGAATAAAGGTTGATATCTTTCTATGCCTTGTTATTAGGCAGTACCCCTCTCTCAAGATTGGAGGTTGTGTGTGGTTGAGCTGTGTACGAGGTTGAGGTAAGTCCGTAGGACTTACTTAGCTGCCATCCTTATATTGGGTGTTTGCATGAGTGGTGTGTGATTTATATGTTTGCTAT
This sequence comes from Fagopyrum esculentum, assembly GCA_033239045.1. Taxonomy (NCBI): domain Eukaryota; kingdom Viridiplantae; phylum Streptophyta; class Magnoliopsida; order Caryophyllales; family Polygonaceae; genus Fagopyrum; species Fagopyrum esculentum. The sequence continues at coordinate 96,139,364 of BSUD01000008.1, read as the reverse complement.
GATAGCATGAGATGTCGTTTATACCGACCTATGTTTTATTGATTGCCCCGTATGCGTGGCTGTGATAACCTTTCCCTTTCACCCCGCCGTGGAGTTTGGGAGGTTCTTTGATGTCAGGCCAGACTGACTTTACAGGAAGGGCACAATCCACTCCCATAGGGTACACGGATTGTGTGACTGATACTTGTGCAGCTGGCTAGCAGGCTCAGAGGCGAGGATGTATCGGTCCTCGTGTCACATAGTTTCATATATATTTATATATACGATTTGAGTGAATGACCATTATATTGAGATGATAAAATGGGTAAATGTGTGAAAGCATGTTGATGTGTTTATCTTTCCTTGTGATTGTGCTTATGCATTACTCTATGTATGTGTGTGGTTAGCTAATGGTTTCATACCGTCTTGTAGATGTCTGCAGGTTAGGCGTTGCTGGGTGATCTGGTAAGGTGACAGGCCGAGGACTCTCGTACATTAGGTGGTTGGTTTGGGGTTGTTATGTTTCCCTCTTGCGTGAGGATGATCTCTTACACCTCCTGTGTGAGGATGTTGTTTTATATACTCGGCTATATTGTTGTTTACCTTTAGTTAGTACAGTTTATACGATTTTATGTATTTGTTTTTATATGTGTTAGTGTCATGTTGTAAGGTCCAGTGAACTTGTTGTCAAGCTAGGGTCAGGATCCATTGCGAGATCCTAGCCCAATGTGACACATCGAGTCCCGCGGATTCGGGGTTTTACACACTGGACGTGTCAAAATGTTAAGTAAAATTATACACAAATTTACAAAACACAAATTATTTATTATTTTTATTTGGGTTCGATCATCTCTTTTTAACGTTTTGATTCTACGTGATACAAATACCGATATTTGGTTGGTTTTGGTGATTTGGGCTGCACTTGTTTTTAGACGGGTTGCTCACATATCTCTTTTAACAAGATCAAGCCTTACATAGTTCAATGTTGTGTTTTCATGCATCAGATAATCAAAGTCCAAATCCACCTTCTATGAAGGGTTGTCTAGGCGATGACTCAACTATCATTTGCATGATATTTATATCTCGACCATACATCAAAGGATTAAAGTAAACCTTTCTTCTAGGAAGGGTATATTGTTATCATGTGCATACCAAGAAAAGTGAAAGGTTATTTTATTATTTTATTTTATTTTTTGTGACTGAATTTGGTCCTTAATTTATTCGTACCAAATTTCCTAGGTATTTTTTTTAGGAATCAAGTCGCACGTAGTCCTTTGAGCGATATTTGTAATTTAATTTTATGACTTTCATTGCATATAAAAGTAAAAAAGTATATTTTATGATTGAATTTAATACGTATTTTTTTGTATTAAATTTCCTACGTATCTGTAATAACGGAATCAAATAGTACGTAATTCCTTAAAAGAAAATTTTAATTTGATTTGCGATTGTACCCGATTATGTATATAATTTAAAATCGAGATACCTACGTAGCCATTTGGGTGGCACAAGTCCTTACGTAGTTCTGTTGGTAAATTTTGTTTCATTTGTCCATAAATATGTCATCATATTTATAAAACTTTTTTTTACATGCCACTTTTGCAAAAACTTATTTTTGTGGATTTATTTTGTAAATGGACTAAATTTGAATTGAAAGGGGTAGCTTTCCACGTGAAGTAGTTTTACAGCATTTTATTGATTTACTTTGTTTTTCTGTTCTTCTTTTTATTTCTTTAAAGTCACATTGTCATTTATTTACTCTCCCTCTTACTTTCCTCTTTCTTTTGTGTCTTTTTCTTTGTTGTCTTCCGCACAAGGAGGAAAATTGAACAACCATGGACAATAAAGATGCAACAAAGATACAATCAAACACCAAATTCATCAGATAAAAAAACATTGATGAGATGCAGATTAGAAATACCAGAATCAATTATAGATCAACAAACGTTGTCAAAGCAAAAACCGAAGAAGAAGACCATCGCATTTCTCGTACGATTGACCTGCAATTCTACGTTTATTGTTGTTCTTCGTTGGTTTAAAACATATATATCACTTCATCTCATATCTTCTTCTTTAAGCCAGATCAAGTGCCCAATTTTTGTTTTTAAACCCTCTTGTGATTGTATTTGATTTAATCGATTTGAGATTCGTAGATGCTAGTACCCCCATGTACAAAATTGATTCAACCTATTATGTGAATATGATAGGGATGATCAATATTTAGGATTTACTAAGTTAACACAAAATTTAATCAAATTAATTTCTGCATTTTAATCCCTCTTGGGTCTTTTCTCTATCATTGTTTGTATATTTTTTTTGTTCACTATTACCACAAGAGATTTTGCTAGGAAATTATGGTTTAATGAACACCATTTGAAACCTAGTAGCGTGGGATTGAAATTTGGATCTCATTTATTTGGAAGAAGACAAATTAGGGATAGCTTTCCTCATTTATGCATATTTGTATATATAGTATTTCCATATATCATATATTTTCTGCTTAGTTATAGGCTTTGTAATCTCTCAATATCTTGTATATAAACCAACAGTGGTATCAATAACAACATCCGTTTCACAGCCTATCTCCTATTATCTTCTCACATGGTATCAGGCGCGTAATCGATCCTCTACTTTTCTTCGACTCATTACAATAAACACATCAATCGATTATGACAAACACCACGGGTCTTGCCATTACCGACCCATACTACCTACACCCGTCAGATCACCCGGGTCTTTCCCTTTGCTCGGTGATTTTTAATTGAGAGGATAACTATTCTGAATGGAAACGTAACATGAAAATTGCTTTCCGTGCTAAGCGCAAACTCGGATTCATTGAAGGTGATATTGTCGAACTAGACAAAACGGCCCCCGAGTATGCACACTGGCATACGGTTAATTCAATGCTAATCGGATGGGTGCTCCAAACCCTGGATCCACAGATCCGATCAAGTGTTTCATCTTTTGAATTTGTCCTCGAGCTTTGGATCGATATTGAGCAAAGCTATTCGGTTGGTAATGGTCTGAAAATATTGAAGCTCCGATCTGATATTGCACATTGTGTACAACAAGGTCAAAGCATAACCTCGTATTACAGACGTCTTAGAAGGATTTGAGACGAACTTGGTTCATGTCTCGCCTCTCACTCTGATATGTGCGCTCCTTGCTCGAAAATTATTTCCACAGAAAGAGACGATGAAAGGGTTCATCAGTTCTTAATGGGACTTGATGACGTCTATCATCATCTACGATCATCCATTATTTCAAAGGAGTCATTGCCTACTATCAACAAAGTGTATGCACTTGCTATTCAAGAAGAGTGCACACACACGGAATCGAAGCAAAAAGGTGTTCGTCTTGATTCCTTTGCCATGGCTGCACGCGCATCTTCCCGCTCCACCGCAGGTAAACAAGATAGAACTCATCTTCATTGTACTCATTGTAACAAACCAGGACACGACAAAGCAACGTGTTTCAAAATCGTCGGTTACCCGGAGTGGTGGAATAACGGTAAAGGAGCGTCAAACCCAACAACCGGAGGTACTTCTTCCAAAACTCGTTTCTCCTCGACTGCTCAGACTCCATCGATCTAGACGCAACGTCCTAATACCGGTGCCAGCACTGCTGTCCAAGCCGCTCACGCCAATGCCACTGCAGGTTCTGTAATTCCAGACCTAACTTCACAAGACCGCACAAATCTTGGTCCAAATGTTACAAATGATCAATGGGCTACGATCTTTGAAAAATTTAAACACTACCACACTACGTCTAACGAGTCTATGTCAGGTAATATCGCTAATCCTTGGATCTTGGATAGCGGAGCCTCTTTTCATATGACGGGTGATATCTCTCTCTTAACTAATATTGTTAATGTTCAATCCTACATGATTAAGCTACCTAATGGTTCTATAACAAAAGCTAATAAAGTTGGTTCGGTTATATTTGCTAAACATTTCATATTAGAGAATGTTTTACTGGTTCTAAAATTAACTTGTAATTTAATATCAATTGCATGCTTAACAGGTGATATTCCATCTCGTATTACTTTCATTAACAAAATTTGTGTACTCCAGGACCTAATTTCGCATACGCCGATTGGAGCGGGTGAGATCCATGACGGAGTCTACTGGTTGCGGTGGGTTGCCGAGTCAATTAATCCATCAGTTAGTCATGTTCGAACCACATCGAATCAAGCCTATCTTTGGCATCAACGACTTGGTCATCCCAGTCATCAATCGGTAGGGTCCCTTCCCGGCGTCATTTCAACAGATACTTTGCATAATAAAATGTTACCTTGTGACGTATGTCATCAAGCCAAACAATCTAGATCTTCTTTTCCAATTAGTCAATCTCATGCTACTATGGTTTTTGAATTAATTCATTGTGACATTTGGGGTCCGTACCGTATTTTATCTAATTGTGGATCTTCATATTTTTTTAACTCTAGTTGATGATTTTTCTAGAATTACCTGGGTTTTTCTAATGGCAAATAAATCTGAAGTGTCACGTATCATACATGAATTTTTTAAAATGATTCGGACACAATTTAACTCTAAAATCAAAAAAATTCGACGCGATAATGGTTTGGAATTTGTATCTCTTAAACAATTTTTCGCCTCTCAAGGAACTATCTTTGAACGATCATGCGTTTATACACCCCAACAAAATGGACGAGTTGAATGCAAGCATCGTCATCATTTAAATGTAGCCCGGACTCTTTTATTTCAATCATCTTTACCTATATCTTTTTGGGGTGAATCTGTTCTCACCGCTTGTTATCTAATAAATCGAACACCTTCAAAAATTTTAAACGGTATAACTCCGTTCAAAATGTTTTTTTAAAATTAAACCCAAATATGATCATCTTCGTATTTTCGGATGTCTATGTTACGTTTCGCATTTACCAAAAGACTCAAACAAATTTTCTACCAAAAGTCGCAAATGTATATTTTTAGGATATCCTTTTGGTCAAAAAGGGTGGCGGGTATATGATCTTCAAACCAAAAAGGGCAAGAATATGGACTGTATAGCTGAGATCTGGACGGGTGATGGTGAGGTATATCAATCGCCCTATTAATCGACGGTATTGCTCTGGATCGGGATAATCGATGCTCGTATCCAAAGACAATTTGTGGCCTGTTTCGATCGGGAAGGTGGTTGGGCGGACTCCCAAATTTCCAGTTTCATTGAGAATGTCCAGTGTATATTTTCTTTGTGAAAGGAATAATCCTGTAGGAGTGCGGGTAACTTCGATACCCAAAAAATACCTAAGAGAGCCCAAATCTTTCATGTGAAAGCAAGTGTTAAGATAACTTTTGTATTGAGAAATTACAGAAGAGTTGTTACCTGTGATGATGAGATCATCTACATAGATTTGAATATGAATACTCGTACCTGGGCGGATATACAAAAAAAGCGAATAATCGGCATATGATTGGGAAAATCCAACGTGTAGGAGAGCGGCTTCAATTTCGAAAACCAATTTCGAGGCGACTGTCGAAACCCATAAATTGACTTTCGAAGATGGCATACGTGATTTGGAAGAGAAGAAGAACCGGGCGGCATAAGCATAAATACGTCCTCAAGAAGATCACCGTGTAAAAATGCATTGTGAACGTCCATTTGATGGAGTTCCCATTTCTTAATTGATGCAACTGCAAGTAAGAGTTTAACAGAAACCATTTTAGCAACCGGGGCGAAAGTTTCGGTGAAGTCGATACCTGCAGTTTGTCGATTTCCGAGAGCAACCAATCGTGCTTTGTGACGTTTGATCGTGCCATCGGCTTTAAGTTTCGTGCGAAATACCCATTTGCAACCAATGGGTCTCTTTCCGGGTGGTAAAAGAACGACATTCTAGGTGTGGTTACGCTGAAGAGCATCAAGTTCCGACCGCATCGCTTCTTGCCAATGCGGATGTCGTACAGCCTCCTTGTATGATGTTGGATCTTGGATAGAATTTGAAGCTGCTAGATAACATTTAGAAAGAGGATAAGAAACGATACATGTTGCCGGTTTTGGAGCGGAAGAGATTTCAGACGAGGGTGCAGATTGAGCGGAATTACATATGAAGTCATTATATTTGGAATTAGGGATAGTCGATCTTGTACTTCGACGTAATTGTGGGATAGAGGTTGGCAAAAGGTTTGATGAATTAGTGGCAAATATCTCGGGTAAGGTAAGGGAAGGAGATATCAAATCAGCGGTATTTTGGGATTGATTGGAATGGATAGAGGTAGGGTCTGATGTGGCAAGAGGGGAAATATGAATCCCGTGATTTGGGGATGCTAAAAGGGAAATGGGTTCATATGAATTTGGGTTGGGTGGAGTGTACGTGGCTGGGTTTGTAGAATTAGGAGTAGAATTAGGGGGGAGTAAATTAGGGGATCTCCCCCTATGATGATTGGCTGAATTTATTGGATGATTAGAATTGGGTAGATTTGAATGAAGTTTTTTTAAATTGGCCGGTAAATTAGGGTAAGGTAAATTATCATAAACAGTGGGGTGTAATTGCATTAAATTAGGAGTAGAATTTAAAAAACGTTTTTGATTAAAAGGAAAATTTGTTTCGTAAAATATTACGTCGCGAGATATAAGTATATTTTTGGTTGAGTGATGTTATCCGGCGCCGGCATAAGGGCCTGCGCGCAGGCGCCTTGCGAGTGCGCGCAAGGGCTCGCGCACTCGCAAGGCGAATGCGCAAGCGCAGCGCGCCTGCGCAAGGCGCCTGCCCAGCCCGCCTCCGCGCCTATTTAAGGAGGCGCGGAGGCCAGCCTCCCTAGCCCTATTCGTCCTCACTTCCGCTCCGCGCCCTTTGCCCTCGCGTTTCGCAGCCGTCGCACACTTCCCTTGCCCTCGATTTTTTTTTCCGCTTGTTTTCATCCATTTCTTCGTTTTTTCGATACGTCCAACAATGGAGGGAGATTCAGATATCGAGAGATCTAGGAGTAGACCACTTGTGAATCGATTCCAGGTTAGTTAATATTGTTTTTTTTATCGTTTATTTATTTTTTGCATTATACTTGAAACTAGTTAGTTTAGTTAGATTCGGTTAGTTAGGAATAATTGAAATTGGATTAATTTCGATAGTTAGTAGTATTGAAACTATTTAGTTTAGTTAGGTTTGGCTAGTTAGGAATAATTGTAATTGGACTATTATCGATAGTTAGTATTATTGAAACTACTTAGTTTAGTTAGGTTCGGCTAGTTAGGAATAATTGTATGATAGTTAATGTAATATATATATATATATATATATTTATAATATATATGTATATGATTATAATAATAACACAATTTTATATATAAATATATATATATACATTTATAATATATATGTATATAATAGAAAAATAAAAATTTGAGTTAAAAAAATATACAACATTTGTTGAGGACTGTCAGTGAGAAGAGGAAGAGGGCGAGTAAATTAGTCACAGCTTCCACCCGTCGAGAGGCTGTAGCTCGACGAGTTAGACTTGCATCGGCATCCGTTCAGGCACCTGTAGATGCAGCTGTAGAGGCATCCGTTCAGGCACCTGTGGATGCACCTACAGATGTAGAGGTTCATGCACCCACATTGGCTTCTGGCGAGGAGGATGTCGTACCTCCTTCACTTATTGCTGATTACGACACGGAGAATTCTGCGCACGATATGTCTCATTCAGATGATATACTAGAGGATGAGCATGAGGAGATACGAGTTGAGGTAGAGCAGCAGCAGGACATACCACAGCCGAGGGAGCCGGACGACTTACCTGAGCATGTACGTGATAAGGAGCAGGTAGAGGAGGACGTACCTCCTCCTTTATTGACATGCTATGCTGACCACAGAGCCAGCGTTATATGGGCCGGTATGGCTTCCCCCGTGATAGTGTACCTCCTCCTTTATTGGAGGACGTACAATTTGGCGGCGTCGATCATTGTCTGATTACGACGTTTGTCGAGAGGTGGCACCCAGAGACAAACACATTTCACATGCCATGGGGGAGATGTGAATAGCGCTACACGATGTTCAGATCATTATGGGACTACCAGTTGATGGAGATGCATTGGTGACATCCGTCGATGATAGTGTACGACTTGATTGGCTAGTTCAGCTGATGTGAGCCCGCCGGACTTAAGCAACGAGACTGATGTGACCGCACCAAGATCAGCACCACCTCTCACTCGAGCTAGAGCCCGCATGCTAGGCCAAACCACTTTGATCTACCATCCTTTCAGAGCTCCGACATTTAAGGACGTCCATGACTATCACTTGGTGAACATACTTGAGGCGATTGAAGATGCCGGATCACTTTAAACCTAGATGTAACCTTTTGTTTTATTTTATGTGGTCATGCTTGACTTTATTTCATGGTTTAAAACCATTTTAGTTGAGTTTTCTTTCAGCCACGTTTTGGAACCTTGGAGCTCTAATGTGGCCGGCCATATTTATGGTTTTTAGGTCATTTATTGCTTGAAGTTGTTGGTTGAAAGACCGTAGACTTTCCTTCATTTAGTATCCAACTCTTGAACTACTTGTAAGCTTTTATTGTGGGGGAGTTGGTGCTGAATTTTTCAGCCATATAAGGCCATCTCCTACCCACGTTTTTGGGCAGATTATAAAAGTTGAGTTCAATCGAAGTTGTGTTTTCACTTTAAAGCAAAACAAACCTAGAGACTAAGGTGAGAGGCCAAGGTTTCGAAACCCACAAGGTGAGAGGCTGAGTGGTGACCTTACGGTGCGAGGCTAGGAGGACAAAGGAGGTCTAATTTTCGAAGTGAGATTCCGAGGAAAGAAGAACTCGAGCCAAGGAGATCCAAGGTGCGAGGCTGGACGATTCCTTGCTTGGCATATCCATATAAATCGAAAATACACAAAAGAAATCGACGGAGGAACAATACCGGCGGATCCTTGCGTTCAACGGACGAAGAGCGCATCAAGTGGTATCAGAGCCCAACGGTGCAAGTTCCTCAAGCTTTCGGGGTACGAATTGCTTACCTAAACTTGTTTTTAGTTTTCGCAATTTTGAGTAGTTCCCCAAAATTTTGTGTTTACAATCTTCTTTCTTGTGAGCCTTTAGAGAGAGATCTTGTTGACCTTTTATTCAAAAAAAAAAAAAA
>BSUD01000008.1:96116400-96129982 GCA_033239045.1 Fagopyrum esculentum | reverse complement strand
AAAAAAAAAAGAAAACGAAAAGCATATCTTAGTAAAGTCAAAAAAAAAGAAGAAAGAAAACGAACGAAACAAAGAGAAAAGAAAAAGAAAAGAAAGAAAAAAAAAAAGTTGTTTGAGTGTTCTTAAGTGTTATCAAAGTTGTTCTTGAAAATTTGTTTGTTATCGAAGTTGTTCTTGAAATTTGTTATCAAAGTTGTTCTTGAGTGTTCTAGCCATTCCAAAACACAACCCACACGTTTTGGGGAAAACGCTTGTTATTGCTTTGACTAACTACTTGTCGGGACTAAGTAAATACTCGCCGGAAGGCTCGTATTTGTTGTGCTTTGTTGCCTCTTGTTGTTTGCTTTTCTGAAGTTATATTGCAGCGTGGAATACCTTGTTTACCTTGTGCACTACCTTGGAAAATTGGCGGAATTTTGTTACCAAGAGAAATTTTTGTGTGGAGAGCATTGCCTAAGGCTTTGGAAAAGGTGAGGGAGAGCTTTGCCGCGAAGCAAAGGAAAAGGGGAGTTGTGTGAATCCAAACACTATCAAACACTTGAGTGAGTGTGAGGAGAAATACCCTTGAGAGAGGAGAGAGAGAGAACGTTTTTGTCTCTAACCTTTGCCGTGAGATGTTGTTTTGTGACAGGCGAAAAATCTCGAAAAGGTGAAAAACGGCCGGTTTTGCGGTTTTGCGGAAAAAAGGCGTCCGAACTCAGAATTACAATTGCTATACCTTTCCGAGAAGGGAAACAGGCCTCCGAGTCCAACACACCGCTTCGCTGTGACCTAAGGGCTTTTTTAGCCATCCGACACCGTTTCGGTCACGAAACAGGCATTTTTGTTACTTTCGGTTTTTGCCTTTGAACATTTGGTTTTGTTATACCTTTGGACACTTGGTTTTGTTTGTTTCTTTGATTGTTTTGTAGTCCAACAGAAGGATGGCATCCGTGAATGGTAATGGGATCAATCAAGCCGACCCACGTATTGACGGCCTTGAAGCCCAATTCGCGGAACTTCTAAGGAGACTACCTCCCGTCCCGCCTGAACAAAGTCAAGGAGGAAGTAACCAAGGACCACCTCGTAGAGGCCGGGATAGGAGTATGAGTGTGAATAGCCATGGGAGCAGAAACCAAGATAGACGCCGAGATAGAGACCGGAACAAAGACCGGGACCGTAGTCGACACGATGACTCGGACGATGAAGAAAATCGTGATCACCGCAATAGGAGATGTTACCATGGATCAAAAGTGGATGTTCCAAACTTCACCGGAACTGCAGAAGCAGAGACCTACATTGAGTGGGAGACTAAGGCTGAACAAGTCTTCCGTTATTATGATTTTAACGAGTATGAAAAGATTGAAGCTGCTACTATTCATTTTGTTGATTTTGCTCTAACTTGGTGGCAGGAAGAATTGGAATATGTGGAGGCACATCAACAACCGCGCATCAACACATGATTTGAACTCCGTAGAAGGATGCGTGCTCGGTTCATACCTTCGGATTACAAGCAACAACTGTTGCTCAAACTTGAAAGGCTACGTCAAGGTAACCGAACCCCAGACGAGTACCACAAAGAGTTGAGAACTCTCCTTCAGAGATCGGGAACCCGACAGCCCGACGACTATATCCTAGCCAAGTTCCTATCTAGGCTTAACCCCGATGTGTCCGAAATAGTTGAACAACTCCGACACACAAGCCTAACTGATGCCCTACACCATGCTACTCATGCCTATAATGTCATCCAAAAACGTAAGGCATCCGGATCAACAAGGCGAGGGACAAGTCATGAAGCCACTGAACCTTCTCGCAATAATCGTCCTACCCACACAACTGGTTCATCTCCAACAGTAGTTCCCAAGGCCCCCTCCGCCCCTAACCCTAGTATTCCACCAACTCCAGAAACGAGCCGGACTAGGGAAGTGAAGTGCTACAAGTGTTATGAGCATGGTCATTATGCCCGGGAGTGCCCTAATCCCCGTAAGGTTTTATTGAATGCATTTGGGGAAGAGGTCACCGAGAAACATGAATCCGAAGATGACTATGAAACAGTAGCTCCAATCATAGACGGTGTTGAAGTAGAAGCTCGTGCTCCTGTGGGAGATTTCTGCCTTGTCACAAAAAAGGCCCTACAAGCAAGCGAACTTGTTCCCGATGTCTCACAAAGGGAGAATCTCTTTAACACTCGTTGTTTAATTTCGGGACAATTGTTTACTGTTATTATTGATAGTGGGTCTTGTTGTAACATTGTTAGTCAAGAGGTCGTTGCACATCTAGGACTCAAAACGAAGGCACACTCACAACCTTATTCGCTCTAGTGGCTCAACACCAACGCTCCCCTTCAAGTCAAGGAGCAATGTTTTGTTCACTTTGCCATCGGACCATACCAAGACGACGTTGTTTGTGACGTGCTTCCAATCACAGCTTGCCATCTCTTACTTGGGAGACCATGGCAGTTTGACCGAAGGGTGTTTCATGATGGTTACACCAACATATACTTCTTCGCCATGGCCGGAAAGAAAGTAAAACTCATGCCCCTCAGCCCATCCGAGATCATGGAAGACCACATGTGTAGAGAAAGGAAGAGGTTGGAGAAAGTGGAGGCAGCAAGGACAAAGGGGAAGACCAAGATGGTTCTTGACCCCAAGACACTACTTACCGCACGACTACACGATGCCCGTCGAGCCCTACAAAGGGGGGATATTTGCTTCCTTCTTGTTTGTGTAACAGCTTTATCTACTAGGGAAGCTAATGATTTGTCTTTGCCTTCTTGTATTTCAGGGCTACTTGAGGAGTTCAAGGGGATTATGCCCGAAGAGATTCCCCCAGGACTACCCCCTATCCGAGGCATAGAACATCAGATTGACTTCATACCCGGATCAACCCTTCCAAATTGGCCCGCATATCGAGCAAACTCGGTGGAAACAAAGGAGCTACAAGCCCAAGTGGAGGACCTTTTGAGTAAGGGATACATTCGGGAGAGCTTGAGCCCATGTGCCGTTCCTGTGCTATTGGTACCTAAGAAAGATGGGAGTTGGAGGATGTGCGTCGACTGTCGTGCCATCAACCAAAATTGTAAGGTACCGCCATCCTATTCCTCGTCTTGATGATATGTTAGATGAACTTTTTGGTGCTACTCTTTTTTCTAAGATAGACCTTCGGAGTGGATATCATCAGATTAGGATGCATAAGGGTGATGAATGGAAAACTGCTTTTAAAACTAAGTATGGATTATATGAGTGGCTTGTAATGCCTTTTGGATTAACAAATGCACCTAGTACGTTTATGCGCCTAATGAACCATGTCTTACGTGATTTCTTAGGAAAATTTGTTGTGGTGTATTTTGATGACATCTTAGTTTATAGTCGGACGTTGGATGAGCATGTTGAACATTTGAGAAGTGTATTTCTTGTGCTTAAAGAACAACATTTGTTTGTAAACTTTAAGAAATGCCATTTTTGCTCGGAATCTGTGGTTTTTTTGGGTTTTGTGGTAGGAAAGGACGGCTTGCGAGTGGACGAAGAGAAGACCAAGGCCATATCAGAATGGCCACGTCCGACAACGGTCCCTCACATACGGAGTTTCCTTGGACTTGTTGGGTTCTATAGGAGATTCGTTCGGGACTTTAGCACCATTGCCGCCCCCCTTACCGAGTTGACCAAGAAGGGCGTGCGATTTGAGTGGGGGTCGTTCAAAAGGAGTCCTTTATGATACTTAGAGAGAGGTTGACCCATGCCCCCGTTCTTGTGCTTCCGGACTTCTCGAAAACCTTCGAGATAGAGTGTGACGCTTCGGGAATCGGGATTGGAGGAGTTTTGATGCAGGAGGGACGCCCCGTGGCATACTTTAGCGAGAAACTGGGAGGAGCCGCCTTGAACTACCCAACATACGACAAGGAGTTATACGCATTGGTTCGGGTCCTCCAGGTTTGGGAGCACTATCTTCTACCTCGTGAATTTGTTATACATTCTGATCACGAGTCGTTGAAGTATTTGAGAGGACAAGCTAAGTTGAACAAACGTCATGCACGATGGGTGGAGTATATTGAAGCTTTTCCATATGTGGTGCGCTACAAGAAGGGAAAGGACAACATCGTAGCTGATGTGTTATCTCGTAGGTACACACTTATATCTTCCTTAGACGCATGCGTTTTGGGTTTTGGACTGATTCGTGATTTATATGCTCTTGATGTGGATTTCCGGGACATTTTTGCGCTTTGTTTACGCTCTAGTAGTGACTCTCATGCTAGTAGTTATTACATTCATGATGGATATTTGTTTAGAGCTTCTAGGTTATGTTTGCCTACTTGTTCTTTGAGAGTTTTGATTGTTTTAGAGGCCCATGGAGGGGGATTGATGGGTCATTTTGGGGTTACAAAGACTTTAGGCATATTGAGGGAACACTTTTATTGGCCTAAGATGAGAAGTGATGTTGAGAGATGTTGTGCTAGTTGTGTTCCTTGTCGCAAGGCTAAGTCAAAGGCTAACCCTCATGGATTATACTTACCCTTGCCTATTGCTAGCTCTCCTTGGGAAGACATTTCCATGGATTTTGTCCTAGGATTACCTCGTTCTAGGAGAGGACATGATTCCATTTTTGTGGTTGTTGATAGGTTTTCTAAGATGGCGCATTTTATTGCTTGTAGTAAATCTGATGATGCGTCAAATGTGGATAACCTTTTCTTTGAGCATATTGTTAAGCTGCATGGGATACCTAGGTCAATTGTGTCGGACCGAGACTCTAAGTTCCTTAACTATTTTTGGAAGACACTTTGGGCCAAGATGGGGACGAAGTTGTGCTTTTCGACTTCTTGTCATCCCCAAACGGATGGACAAACTGAGGTAGTAAACCGGACTCTTGGTACCTTGCTTCGTACTATGATGGATACTAACTTGTGCAGGTGGGAGGATTGTTTGCCCTTGGTGGAGTTTGCATATAACCGGGCTATTCATTCGGCGACCAAGAAGTCCCCTTTTGAAATTGTTTATGGCAAGAATCCTCTTACTCCGCTGGATTTGACTCCTCAACCGGCTCCGCAACCCGTTGATGTGGATGGGCAATCTAGAGCTGAGTTTGTGAAAGGTTTGCATGAGCGGGTCCGAATCCAATTAGAAAAACGTACCGAGCAATATGTCCAGCAAGCCAACAAAGGGCGCCGGGAAATGCTTTTCATGGAAGGAGACCTTGTGTGGGTCCATTTGAGGAAGGATCGCTTTCCTTCCATTCGGCAATCTAAGCTCAACCCCAGAGCGGATGGTCCTTTCCGGGTCCTTGAGAAGATTAACGATAACGCATATCGCATTGAACTTCCTACTAAGTATGGTGTCCATAACGTGTTTAATGTTGTTGATTTGTCTCCATTTTATGTAGGTGATGAGGTCGAGGATGCGGAGAACGAGTTGGCGGATTCGGGGTCGAATCCTTTCCAAGGAGGAGGGGATGATGTGAGCCCGCCGGACTTAAGCAACGAGACTGATGTGACCGCACCAAGATCAGCACCACCTCTCACTCGAGCTAGAGCCCGCATGCTAGGCCAAACCACTTTGACCTACCATCCTTTCAGAGCTCCGACATTTAAGGACGTCCATGACTATCACTTGGTGAACATACTTGAGGCGATTGAAGATGCCGGATCACTTTAAACCTAGATGTAACCTTTTGTTTTATTTTATGTGGTCATGCTTGACTTTATTTCATGGTTTAAAACCATTTTAGTTGGGTTTTCTTTCAGCCACGTTTTGGAACCTTGGAGCTCTAATGTGGCCGGCCATATTTATGGTTTTTAGGTCATTTATTGCTTGAAGTTGTTGGTTGAAAGACCGTAGACTTTCCTTCATTTAGTATCCAACTCTTGAACTACTTGTAAGCTTTTATTGTGGGGAGTTGGTGCTGAATTTTTCAGCCATATAAGGCCATCTCCTACCCACGTTTTTGGGCAGATTATAAAAGTTGAGTTCAATCGAAGTTGTGTTTTCACTTTAAAGCAAAACAAACCTAGAGACTAAGGTGAGAGGCCAAGGTTTCGAAACCCACAAGGTGAGAGGCTGAGTGGTGTCCTTACGGTGCAAGGCTAGGAGGACAAAGAAGGTCTAATTTCCGAAGTGAGATTCCGAGCAAAGAAGAACTCGAGCCAAGGAGATCCAAGGTGCGAGGCTGGACGATTCCTTGCTTGGCATATCCATATAAATCGAAAATACACAAAAGAAATTGACGGAGGAACAATACCGGCGGATCCTTGCGTTCAACGGACGAAGAGCGCATCATCAGCGTCTTGGCTTATCACCATCAGAGGCTAGACGTCAAACTTCACAGCTATTCTGCGATACTATTAGGCGTAGAGCCGCTGAGATGTTGGCCCTTCCAGAGCCTCCTGTTGACACTATTGCATCTGCATATCTGTTATTGTCCATATCGTCGACTTTGGTAGTCGACAAGTCTACCAACAAGATGCGAGGATGGCTTATTGATCTAGTACGAGATCATTTGAGGACAGACGCGTATGCTTGGGGCACCGGGACCCTTGCTTATCTTTACAGATGTTTGGGGGACGCCACCAGGAAGAAGGTGACGACGATGGCAGGATGTACTTCCCTGTTACAGGTGTGTTGTCGTAAATATTTTTCTTTATATAACGTCACTTTGTTAATAAGATTGAAATTAATAAAAGAATTTGTACAGTTTTGGATTTACGCACATTTCCCGTCATTGGGATGTGCCGAAGACTCCGTCTATTACCGTAGAGAGGCTACACTCCTTACGAGCTCAGTTGGACCAGATGAGGGCGGAGGATGTGTGCTTTACCCCGTATGATGAGCGGGTGCTTGATTTTGGCGTAGAGTATGGTGTTTCTCGGTATCGGGGTATCATACGGATATCCGACATAGAGGAGGCGTATATGCCGGACCGTTTCTTGCGACAGTTTGGATACGTACAGACAGTGCCTCTACCCCGTATTCCTCCCCTTCATGAGATTCGTCCGGCGACCGGACGTGGATCTAGGCTTTCATATCCTCTCTCATACGATCGTTGGGCATCCCGCCATCTGGAGGAGACCAGAGTTTCACTAGTTGGATTGATACCAGCACCATATTCATAGCGTTGGCCACATACCGAGCCCATCCCAATAAGTTCTCTCTATCCGCAAAATATCCACGAAGCTCAAATTTTGAAGAATAATTGGTACCGAGAGCACGAGAGTAATCCATAAGATCCTAAATAAAAATAACATAGAATATTATTTTAAAAATACACATCATTTTATTCTTGCATTGCTAATTCTATGATTTCGATTCTCTATTCTAACATTGCTAATTCTATAATTCCGATTCTCTATTCTTGCATTGCTAATTCTATAATTCCGATTTCTATTCTAACATTGCTAATTCTATGATTCCGATTCTCTATTCTTGCATTGCTAATTCTATAATTCCGATCCTCTATTCTAAAATTGCTAATTCTATGATTTCGATTCTCTATTCTAACATTGCTAATTCTATAATTTCGATTCTCTATTCTAACATTGCAAATTCTATAATTCCAACAAAATAAAACAACATAACAGTAAAGTATAAAAATGAGTTTGTACACTTACTTCAAATTTTGCGAGAATTTCTTCCGGATCACTATATTTTTCAATATCGAACGGCATCATCGAGCTTTCACCATCGGATTCTACATCAACTTCATCGGAATACGACGACATTTTAACGACTTTTTTCTTTACATTTTCTAACTTGTGGATGAAGGTGAATGAGTCTCATATGTTATTATATAGGCTCCAAAAATCCCCAACGGCTATATTCCCCCAACGGCTACATCACTCAACGGTCCGATTTTTGAATGCATAACGGGCAAGTTAACGCGCATGCGCAGTGCGCATGCGCGTTAACTTGCGCGGGGGCGGACTCCGCCTCTATGAAGGCGCGAGTCCGCCCGAATAGTAGCCCTGCCAGTTTTTGAACAAACCAACAACACAACATTGGGTTGTGGCGGTACGTGTCATACGCTATCTTAAAAACAGCCCGGGACAAGGTATATTCTTATCTAATGAAAGTTTTTTACAATTAAAAGCTTTTTGCGATTCTGATTATGCAGCATGTCCTCTAACTCGACGATCTATTACTGGTTTTGTTATATTCATTGGTGAGTCTCCCATATCATGGAAACCGAAGAAACAGACTACGGTTCCCCGCTCATCGGCAGAAGCTGAGTATAGGGCCATGACCACTACAACTTGCGAGCTCAAATGGCTAAAAATGCTTCTTCAATCCTTCGGTATAATACACAAACAACCCATGCAGTTGTGGTGCGACAATCAAACAGTGCTTCACATCGCCTCCAATCCAGTATTTCATGAGCGCACCAAACATATAGAGGTGGATTGTCATGTCATCCGAAATGAAATCACAAATGGCAACATTCGGACGTTTCACATTCGTTCATCGAATCAAATGGCGGATATATTCACAAAAGCTCTTGGCCAACACCAATTTCAATATCTACTCCGCAAGTTGGGCATTCGCGATAGCCATGCGCCAACTTGAGGGGGAGTATTGGGAAGAAGACAAATTAGGGATAACTTTCCTCATTTATGTATATTTGTATATATATTATTTCCATATATATATATTTTCTGCTTAGTTATAGGCTTTGTAATCTCTCAATGTCTTGTATATAAACCAAAGTGGTATCAATAACAACATCCGTTTCACAGCCTATCTCCTATTATCTTCTCACATCATTAGCAAAACTCTGTTGTGAAAAGATCATTCACATGGTCATGGTTTTATTTTTGATCGAACTCGAGGCTCGAATGTAGCAATCGAAAAGTAATTACTTTCGATCAACTACGAATTAGTGTAGCGGTCGAAAGTGTTCACTTTCGGACCCACTACGAATTTTGGAGTATACGAAGAACACAACCATGGATTTCAGTATGTCTGTCTTCATTAATATCACCACAATCGGAAAGCTGTAACTGTAGTATCCTCCATAGTAGTTGTGCCTTACTTTGAGTCTTCTTTTCGTACAGTCCTCCTTTGCTTCTTGCTACGTTGTTTTTCTGCCTTACCCTCTTTCTGATCCCCGTTACCTTCTCTCTCTTCTGTGCTTACAGACTTTCCCCTTCTGTCAAAAAAATTCAACCCCAATTTTCATTCTTCCCCTTTTTATTGACAAGAAAAGAACAATTTATTTTAAAAGTTGCCACCATTCCACCACTTTTCATGTTATTTCCCTCTCTGTTTTGTTTTTTATTCTTTCATTTTTTTTTATTCTTTTCTTTTTTTTTTTGCACAAAACGTAATAGGTCTGATTGGGCATGGACTTTACTATGAAATTGTGTATTGACGTTGTGTATTAACGTCGAATTTTGTATTGTCGCCGTGTATTAACGTCAATTGAACCTTTACTTGGGCCTGATTGGGCGTGGACTGTTAGGCTTGTGCAACTCGTTTGAATTTTTGTTAACTACATAATTTAATATTTACTGTGAAATTGTGTATTGCCGCTGTGTATTAACGTCGTGTATTAACGCCATGTATCAACAATAAAATACACAAGTTCAATTAATTCAACGGGTATAAAGATGGGAGGGAGGGCTTATCATCCAAAAATTTCGAAACTCATTGTATTTTGTATCGAGTCTGAGCTTGTGTATCGAATAGGCGTGATTGGGCATGAACTTTATTAAATCAATTGAACCTTTACTTGAGTAGATTAAAATTTACAATTAACCCTTCTAATTGAGAGACATAATTTGTCACTTAATAAGTGAATACAAAAAAGACATATTTAACCTACGAGTTTAGTTATGATGGTTATAATGAGGGTTATAACCAGACCCTTAACATACCCATTCTTTTTTCATTAAGGTATTCGGGAATTTGTTGTCCGTTTCTTTAACAATTCCATTAATTTAAACACTTGGTTATAATCCTCATAAATAATAAATTAATAATTTCAATACATTAAATTACTTTTAAAAATTATTAATTTGGGTTGACCTGACTCATGCGGACTTGAACCAGATTCAACGGATTTCGAATAAAATTGGTGTTCATACCTGCCTATTCACCTTGATCTGGCATGACGTACGAACAGGCCGACCAAGAGTTGCCGAGGTCAAGGTGCCCATGGTTACCTATCCTCCTTAGGGAGGAAATAAAATCTCGGTTCAAAATAATTTCAATACCATAAATTATCAATAAAATCAATTGAACTAGAAAATCGGAGAGCCCTTCTTCCCCGATTCGTTCTTCTTCCAATACCTTCGTTCTTCTCTTGGAATCTCCCCAATTGAACCAGAAAATCAACCGAACCAAAATGCAGAGTATCGATAGGAAGGAGAAGGCATGAAATGAATGACCATAGGAAGGAAAAGGCATGAAATGAATGACCAGAGTATCGATGGGAGAAGAGAGAAGGGCATGAATGGGATCCAATTTTACAAACCTCAAGGAATCTCCCAAAACCTTCGTCAACGAGTTTCCACAAATCAAGCTTTCAAAACCACAACAACAATGCATAGTGAAATCTAAAAATGCAAGTAAGCACCAGTAAAAAATGCAGCCAAACCACAATGCACAGTGAAATCCAAAATTGTAAGTAAACACCATTAAAAAATGCAGCCACATACCTGAATCTAAAGATCCCAAACTGAACACACCCTAGACAACAAATTTAAAGACCGATATCTTTCTGCTTAGCTGGATAGGGCGACGTGTGACCCGCCTTATACGACCCACAATTTCACAAATTGAACGGGTTCAGGTTATTACGCTTGTAAAAATCATGTCAAACCCCCAAAAAATATTTACGGCTTAGGTTGAATCGGGTTTCCTGTCCGACCATATTTTGACACATCTAACGATCTATAAGTATGACAAATTCTCAAACTATTTTTAGTATTAAATACCTGAACCAAAATTAGCATTACAGATCGTACAAAAAACTGAAGGGGCAGAGGTAGATGATGCAAAACAGCAAACAAAACCCATGCATTATTCATATATTTAATAGTGGCACCAACCGTGCTCAACCTAAGTCTCCTATTTTAACACCAACTTTGTGTATCAATCAAATTATTAACCCTTTTTAATAATATTTATGTACAATCGTCATTTCGTATAAGCGTATTATATTTTGGTGTAATTTAAACTACTATTTCCTTGAAGATGGCTGCATGTTGACATTTGCCTAGATCTATCAAGACTAGAGGCAAATCCAAAATACCTAGATTCTCGTTTTGAAACGAAATCAATTAATCAAAGATAAAATAATCCTACTTGATGCAGTTATTAGATTTTTGTTGTCATGATCATTGCACAGATGTACAAAACAAAAAGACCCAGGTCAGCACCTGAGCAAGTTTCATTGAGAGGTTGAAGATCAACAGGTGAAACTATGTTTTATAACAAATTATTATCACCTTAATTATACAAGACCAGAGTGTCCAGACACTATGTAAGAAAACAAGAGAATAATAGGCAGTAGAACATACATGAACACTTGAAGACATTAGATAGGTCAGGGATGTATCTGTGCTTTATTTATTCACAATATGCAGTTTGAAAGTCCCCATAAACAAAGAGCTTACCTAGAAGGCACCTGAGGTTCTTCTCTCTAACGGGGACTCCGTGCGGAGCTTTCTTTTCCTTTTCCTTTCCTCTTCTTGACTCAAATAAGGGTCTTTTATGCTGCCCTTGATATGCACACAAATCACCAGCGTTTAAGGCGACCCACATCGTATCAGTTCACGTGGACTGAAACTGACGTATAAAGTATGTACCAAGTCATAAGATTTAACTTAAAGATACAGGCATCGAGGATTAATGGTTTTTAAAACATACAAAAGCCACAGTCCATTAAAAATGAAAGTCGCGACCTAACTTTATCGTAAATTACAAATATAAGCTTATGCATTTCTAACATGATTTAACATTTCATTCATATAAACAACAAAAATTAATCAAATTTAAAAGTTCAAAATTAAAACCTACACCCTAAATGCGAAAAACATAAATTAAAGATAAAGAGATTTGAGAAGATGGATTAGAAAATAATGAAAAATAAAGATAACATTTTTTTGTCATTATTTCGTAATTATTATAAAAGGTAGAGTTTTGTTTTTTAGTGCTCTGCGAATTTTACGACCGTTCAAAAATAGTGCAGCAAGAAAAAGATAAAGACACCAGGAAATATCTTACCCCTGACACTTTATTGACTTCCAAAATCTTCATAACTCAAGGAATCTGAAATGTTCTCAAACTTGTTATTCTCTTCAGCTGTACCTTGAAAAATTATCAGTCAGCCACCGTAAAGAAAATAAGAGGCAAATTGAGGTGAATAATGACTCACCTTGAAGCTCTCCGCCTTCATGAGAACAGACAAAGTTTTCTGACCCGAGAAACGGTGATCCCTCCAGTAGATCTAAACCAGAAAATCAATAAGTATCATAAATCAATATGGCATACATGGTATTTATAAAATTAATTGTAACACCTATAAGGTTCATCATTTATGAAGGGGATATACAGAAATTTGAACGAAAAGTCAAGAGAGAGAAATCACACCTTCGCCGGAGTAATTGGCTGACAAGTTGGAAAAACTCAAATTTTGTGAAATTGGCCCAAGAAGAGAAATGTGATCTAAACTTGGTCCTAATGATTCCGAGTGTAGATGCAGGGCATTGTAAGACCCAACGTGTTCATTCTCCATGGTTTGACGGGTCTCTAAAACATCAGCAGTACCACCAAATATGAATTGTGAGCTGGATGCATAATCATCAAGTTCTGGTTTAATTGTTGCACCACCCCCTCCGCTCATTCCCTGCATCATTCTCATATCGGAGCTTTGAGGAGAGAGTGCAGTAGAGTCGATCCTTCCAGATGGACCAGACAAATTGATACTTGTGTGGATACTTCCGTGCATATGAGACATGCCATTGGTGTATGGGTGAGGTAAACTGGAAGAAAAAGATGTTTCCAAATTCTCTTGCTTCACAGACTCCGTTCCGACCAATGGGTCAGACGCATAGGATTCAGAGTTATCTTGGACTAACAAATTAAGCAAATATAAGTGAAATGCTTTCATGAACTGTAATATTTCACAGAATCAACAAAACCAATTCATCAACTTGACACACTTGAAAACAACATCCTTACAAAACTACAAAGCATCTTTAAAATTAAACATGAAGACTTCAAACTCTATATAGCAGCACTAATCTTGTCATGTTTCCTTAAAATCAGATTTAAGTAACAGATGGAATATATTGCTTTATTTGAGTTAGTAATAGGATACTCACAATATGTTGCATGAGATCCATTTGGAACAGGCGGAGTATGAACTCCGGCACACTGGAGCTCATTCATCATTAAAACCTGCTGCCTAAGCAGTTCATTGAAGATGCTAATGTGATCCTTCAATGCCAATCGAAGTTTGTAAGCTTCAAAGAAATCCTGATTTTCTTCTTCAAGCTTCTGCCAAACTGCAGAGAGAAAGATAATTTATAAGAAAATGCAGATGGGATAGCACATCAATGACTCACAAGAGAACTTCTATAAATAAAAAATGGGCTAAGGGCAGCTCTCAAACCCAC
>BSUD01000008.1:95848157-96101730 GCA_033239045.1 Fagopyrum esculentum | reverse complement strand
GTTTCTTGAGTACCATATTGTGCCGGGAAAGTTGATTAAGGATTTTAACGCATCTTAATTTATATAATCGTATATTTTGTCCCGGACAATATTCTTATTGTTTTAAACTTGGATTTTAACTACGTGATTTTAAAGTTGACGTTTGAAAAACGAGTTTTACCTTTGAGTTATATATTATATAGATTTAAAATCAAATTTAGCATATAAGCTAAATTTCCTTAGCTTTGGTTTTAGGCCCGGAAGCGCCCGGTAAAGACCAACGAATCCATTCTCCACATCCGTAGATCGTCCTCCGCCATCGACTATGTGTGAGTACCTCTTTCTCGATATAGTATTATTTAGTGGTAGAATCATGCTAGGTTGGATCTAGCATAACTTAGGGCAAATGCCAAGTAGTGGCTTGGAACCTTTAGGTGAGTGTTTGAGGTTATTGATGTCCTTTGACATGTGGTGTGTTGAGCTTGAGTTGTTATACAATTGTGAGCCTCGTGGTTGATCTTGTGAGACTTGGGATGATATTTATATGTTGGTTGAGATTGTGGAGTTTAGGATGATAGTATCCTAGCACTTGGGGCTATAGTTGAGATCTCGTGAGTTTATGAGGGCTAGGAGTGTATCCTAGATTATGAGAGTATATGACCTAGTAAGATGATATAGGACTAGAAGTCTAAGGACTTCTAGCTTGCGAGTAGTTGTTGATTATCGTGCCTTGTCTTGAACAGGCTTTGGTTATATTCCTTCGGAGAGTGATTCGGTTTCGTTTAGCTTTGAGACGAGGTAAGTCCTCGGACTTACTTAGCCGCTTCTATGACTTATTTGGATGTATATGGTGGTGTGTGTTTACCGCTTTTAAGCATGAAAATGGATTAGGATTTACTTGACCTTATTTATTGGCCCATTTTTACTACTATTATAATCGGGCGGTGACATCACCGCTCAGTTTCCCGAGGGAGACTGGGGGGATCTCTGCGACCAGGCCATACACGGTATACGGGCGGGCTTCTTCATCACTCCCTCAGGGTATACGGGTTGGGCGCCGCCACACTCCTGTTGGTTACACGGGGACAGAGGCGAGAGTTATAAGACTCTCGTGTCACACTTGAACGAATGAATTAGATATGGAATAACCTAAAAAGATAATAAGTAACGGATGTGTATGTTTATAATCATGTTGTGTGTTTGTGTTCCTATGTGTGTTTGTGCCATATTATTCTTATAATGCCTAGAATGTGAGCTAACGGTTTTATACCGATTGTTGTAGTTGATGTGCAGGATAGGATGTGGCCGAGTGATCCGGAGGAGTGGGCAGCCGGGGTTCCGTACATCTTAGGTTGTTTTGGGTTTTTGAGTCTTTGTGTTGTTGTTATCGTATCTTATGTTGATGTTGTTGTAAGGACGGCTGAAGTCTTTTCTTTCTTTTATTTTCGGGTTTCATAACATTGCATAAAAATGTATTTCGGTTTTGGCCTTTATTTGTGCCTTGTTGCAAGATCCGGTGAAATTGTTGTCAGGCTAAGGGTCGGGACCCATTGTGAGGTCTCGCCCGTAGCATCCCGATATCCCGCGGATTTGGGGTGTTACAAAAAGTGGTATCAGAGCCAGGTTGACAACAATGGCACTCGCAATCTTCTAAAGGCCGAATAAAAATAAAAAGAACCCTCAAGGGTTCTGAGTTTTAAAGAAATGAATTTCGTTTTCAAATCATGTGCATGAGTCAGTTGGGGTAGTATGTACGGGACCACCACTTTCTCCGCGGATCTCGGCGACTTAGTTATTGATTATTATATTATGTATATATATAAATATATATATATATATGTGTATATATGTAGATATGTATATGTGGACTTAGGATGTTTTGGACTATACTTATATGCTGAATTGTAAATTGTTTATAGACATATTATGTTTATAGTAATAGCATGACGTTTATATATTTATATATGTATATATAAACATATTGTATGTTAATATCATATTAGTGATAGAGGACCTTATAGCTAAGATGATAGAAAGCTATCATCGCCCCATGGACAACGCCTTTTGGCTTAGGATAGTATACATACGAAGAAGAATATTCTCAAGTATCGAGTTAAGCGTTACGTTATGACGAACATCCTGGCGAATCATTGGACTCCTTTAGAGGACGTCAAAGCAATCCTATGAAGACTAGAGAGGACATTAACGGCAAGGACAAAAAAAAAAGGGAACCTCGTGTCGACTTAAGCGAAACCAAGGTGGAGACTTTACCAATATAAAAGCGATGATGAGTAACAATGAAGTGAAGTCGAGACAACGAACGTAAGATTTTTCTAAGTGCGGTGTCAATGAACTAAAAATGCGAATCAAGTAAAGAGGACTACATTCTCGCTCGAGAATAAAAGTGGCGTTTTAAGTAAGGCGAGTTTTCAATAGGCGCTCCTAAGGATGCGAGTCAAGATGAAAAGAGTGGTCCAAGAATTTGGAAAGATTGACAAGAACCGGAAGTTAAGCTTACGGAGGTACCGGAGGGTGTAGTGATGATCTTTGCGAGATTCTAAGCGGGTGATCGTCAGGACCGCCAACAGCTCCGACTTCCCTCACCTCGATCCAGGAAACCGATTTCCCCTTCTGTGTTCCCCTTTTGTCGCAGGAAGCAGCTGCTGTCGCCGGTGATTGGTCCGCCTCTGTGCCGCTGACCGAAGGCCAGGGAAAGCCGCCGTCTTCGCCTGCCGCTTGGGTCCCTGCCGCCGGAGTCGCCATCACCTGTGCAACCTTCGCCTCGCCCTTTTTCTACTCCTCTGTCGAACCGCGCCTTGCCCAGTCAGAGTGCCAACTCCACCGGAAGCAGGAGCGGCAGCCACCACCGGCGTCCCCTGCCTCACCTTCCTGCCGAAGTCCGCCGGAGCACACCGAGAAGATGCAGCCGCCACTGCTTCGTCCTTTTCCAAGCGATGAAGAAGAGCCTTTTTGGGTTTTAAAACCCTTATAATTATCACAAGTGGGTCCCCCATATTTTCTTATAACTGCAGTAAATAACGCAGTATATATATTTACTATTTTGGCCCATGTTTTAGTATATTTACAAATAGTGCCCATGTTTTGTATTTGCAGACTAGACCCACTCTTTTGGAAGTGCATTTAATGCCCCTGCTGATTTGTATAATTATAGTTTTGACCCTATGTTTTAAAATGTGCAGTTTTGCCCTTGTTGAATAAATCATAGATTTGGCATAAAGCTTATTTTGGAAATTGGTTGAGTTTCTTGAGTACCATATTGTGCCGGGAAAGTTGATTAAGGATTTTAACGCATCTTAATTTATATAATCGTATATTTTGTCCCGGACAATATTCTTATTGTTTTAAACTTGGATTTTAACTACGTGATTTTAAAGTTGACGTTTGAAAAACGAGTTTTACCTTTGAGTTATATATTATATAGATTTAAAATCAAATTTAGCATATAAGCTAAATTTCCTTAGCTTTGGTTTTAGGCCCGGAAGCGCCCGGTAAAGACCAACGAATCCATTCTCCACATCCGTAGATCGTCCTCCGCCATCGACTATGTGTGAGTACCTCTTTCTCGATATAGTATTATTTAGTGGTAGAATCATGCTAGGTTGGATCTAGCATAACTTAGGGCAAATGCCAAGTAGTGGCTTGGAACCTTTAGGTGAGTGTTTGAGGTTATTGATGTCCTTTGACATGTGGTGTGTTGAGCTTGAGTTGTTATACAATTGTGAGCCTCGTGGTTGATCTTGTGGAGTTTAGGATGATAGTATCCTAGCACTTGGGGCTATAGTTGAGATCTCGTGAGTTTATGAGGGCTAGGAGTGTATCCTAGATTATGAGAGTATATGACCTAGTAAGATGATATAGGACTAGAAGTCTAAGGACTTCTAGCTTGCGAGTAGTTGTTGATTATCGTGCCTTGTCTTGAACAGGCTTTGGTTATATTCCTTCGGAGAGTGATTCGGTTTCGTTTAGCTTTGAGACGAGGTAAGTCCTCGGACTTACTTAGCCGCTTCTATGACTTATTTGGATGTATATGGTGGTGTGTGTTTACCGCTTTTAAGCATGAAAATGGATTAGGATTTACTTGACCTTATTTATTGGCCCATTTTTACTACTATTATAATCGGGCGGTGACATCACCGCTCAGTTTCCCGAGGGAGACTGGGGGGATCTCTGCGACCAGGCCATACACGGTATACGGGCGGGCTTCTTCATCACTCCCTCAGGGTATACGGGTTGGGCGCCGCCACACTCCTGTTGGTTACACGGGGACAGAGGCGAGAGTTATAAGACTCTCGTGTCACACTTGAACGAATGAATTAGATATGGAATAACCTAAAAAGATAATAAGTAACGGATGTGTATGTTTATAATCATGTTGTGTGTTTGTGTTCCTATGTGTGTTTGTGCCATATTATTCTTATAATGCCTAGAATGTGAGCTAACGGTTTTATACCGATTGTTGTAGTTGATGTGCAGGATAGGATGTGGCCGAGTGATCCGGAGGAGTGGGCAGCCGGGGTTCCGTACATCTTAGGTTGTTTTGGGTTTTTGAGTCTTTGTGTTGTTGTTATCGTATCTTATGTTGATGTTGTTGTAAGGACGGCTGAAGTCTTTTCTTTCTTTTATTTTCGGGTTTCATAACATTGCATAAAAATGTATTTCGGTTTTGGCCTTTATTTGTGCCTTGTTGCAAGATCCGGTGAAATTGTTGTCAGGCTAAGGGTCGGGACCCATTGTGAGGTCTCGCCCGTAGCATCCCGATATCCCGCGGATTTGGGGTGTTACAAAGACACACCCCAAGCCCAGCTTGGATGCGTCACTGTACACTACAAAGTCCTCTGTACCCTCAGGCTGTGCTAAGATCGGAGCAGACGTCAATCTCCTCTTCAGCTCCTCAAAACTCTGCTGACACGGCTCAGACCAGACGAACCGAGTAGTCTTCCTCAGGAGACAAGTAAGTGGTCGGGCGATCAGGGAAAACCCTTCCACAAACCGGCGGTAATAACCTGCCAATCCAAGGAAGTTGCGAACCTCCTTAACATTCTTCGGAGGTTGCCAAGAAGACACTGACTCAATCTTTGCCGGGTCGACCTTAATCTCCTCAGCAGTCACTACATGGCCTAAGAAAGCCACCTCTGACATCCAGAACTCGCACTTGGATAGCTTAGCATATAGCTGACTATCCTGTAGAATCTGTAATACTGTCCTCAAGTGTCCGGCATGCTCCTCTCGACTTCTAGAGTAAACTAGAATGTCGTCAATGAAGACCACTACAAACTGGTCTAAGAAGTCGATGAAAATCCCATTCATCAACTCCATAAATACTGCTGGCGCATTAGTGAGCCCGAATGGCATCACTACAAACTCATAGTGGCCATACCTAGTCCGGAATGCCGTCTTAGGTATGTCCTGATCTCTTACTCTCAGCTGGTGATAACCCGATCTCAAGTCTATCCTCGAGAACACTGACGCTCCATGCAGCTGGTCCAGCAGATCATCTATGCGAGGCAGTGGGTACTTATTCTTGATGGTGACCTTGTTCAACTCCCGGTAGTCAATACACAGCCTCATCGATCCATCCTTCTTCCTCACAAATAATACTGGTGCGCCCCAGGGAGAAACACTAGGGCGTATGAAGCCCTTCTCTGCTAACTCCTCCAACTACTTCTTCAGCTCAAGCAGCTCTATCGGGGCCATGCGGTACGGGGCTTTCGAGATCGGTCTCGTGCCCGGCTCTAACTCAATGCTAAAATCAACACTCCTCTGTGGAGGTAGCCCTGGTAAGTCGTCACTGAATACCTCTGCAAACGCGCATGCAACTGGTATCTCCTCTACTGTCAGGCTCTTGCGCTCCTTCATGGCATAACACCAGAAGGCCTCGCAACCCTGTGCTATCAATCTGGCTGCTCTCACTGCGCTGATAACTGTGCCGGACTTTCCGAGGTTCCAACCTCGGAATATCACTCTGTGACCCTCCTCAGTGGCGACAGTCACAGTTCTCCTACCAATATCTAAGACTGCTCCATGTCTAGTTATCCAATCTATCCCCAATATCACTTCCTCATGTGCTAAGGGCATGACTAGAAAATTTGCTAACCAAATCCGGCCTCCCAGATGAATAGGGCAGTCATAAATCTCTCGGGATCCTCTAACCTTACCCCCATCTGGTAACCCAACCACAAAAGGTACACCCTCTGCCGTAGCTAAGGACAACCTATCTACGCATGCATCTGATATAAAGGAGTGTGTAGCACCCGTATCAAATAAAACTCGCACAAGTAAGTCATGGATCCAAATAGTACCTGTGGTCGCAGGTGCAGTAGGCTGCTCGGTGCTCCTCAGCTCGAACACTCTCGATGGTCCTCCTCTGGTGTCAGTGGTACTACCACGTCCCCTGCCACGACTTGATCCCTGTGTCGTACTGTATGAAGCAGGATGTCCTGGAGCCCGGTACTGTTGCTGCTGCTGACTCGGAGCTCGGTACTGAGGAGGTCTCTGTGCACTCTTCTCAGCACGTGCAAGAGAAGATCCCTGCTGTGAAGGGGCCCTACCCTGACGGCAGAAAGTAGCTCTGTGTCCCGGCTTCCCACAAGTGAAGCAGGTGGTAGGTGGTCTTTGGCAATCTGTCTTAATGTGATCGCGGCTACCACAGTTAAAGCATTGTCGATCTCTACTGGAAGTCTGAACTGTAGAGTGGTAGCTGGACCTCCCCTGAGTCTGTCCTCGACCATAACCTGCTACTGTTGCACTGCTACCAGCATGTCCTGTCCTCTGCCGCTTATCCGGCCCACTAGACTGAACTGCTTTCCTCGAAGCTGGCCTATCTTTCTCATAAGCAAAGGCCATATCCTGATAGTCAGACAAAGTCTCACAGCGGAATCCAGCCAGATATGATCGTGTACTCTCTCTCAATCTCCTGGAGAAAAGGTAAACATGCTGCTCTTCTGGAGGTGCAGCTGGTCCAAGTAAGGTCAACTCTTTCTGAAACTTCTTTATGGCTGCAGCAATCGGGATATCCTCAAATCCCGCCTCAATGAAATCCTGGAATCTCTCCCTCCTCAACGAGACAGGACAATACCTGTCCCTAACAATGTTCCTCATCTGCTCCCAATTGGTGACTCGGCTACGAATGGTATGCCACCATGAATGAGCATCATCTGTGAAACAAGTCTGCACCAAATCCACCTGTCGATCCTCGGGGCAGCGTATTGCCTCCAAAGCAGTCTCTATCTTCCCTATCCAGTGCTCCACCTCTAGCCTTATTTCTCCACTGAATGAGGGAACCTTCTGAGAGTTGAAAGCCTTCAACCACTCATCCGGTCTCGGTGCTCTAGACCCAACAGGCGCTCTATCAACATTAGCTCTCCTCTCAGGTACAGCCGGCACTTGAGACACTCCCTGTGTCACCTGAGCTGACCTAGCTGGTACCACTGGTGGTACCTGGGTAAGCCTCTCAACTCTGGCAGCCTCCTCCATACGCTCGACGTATGCTCGGTACTCCCTATACTCAGATGCTCCAATAGAAACACGTCCTGACTCAATCGAACGTGCTCCCTGCGCTCCAGACCTAGCGGCGGTCTCATGCCTGACCTCGGGGCCTACACTCTCAGCTACCTCTTCCACAATAGCCTCTGGTATGCTTGCTGCAGGTGGATCCTCTCGAGGAACTCGTCCTCGACCTCTCCCTAGTGGAGGTCTACCCCCACGACCACGCCCTCTAACAGCAGGGGTGCTATCAGCTCGATCCTGTCGGACTGGAGGAAGGGGGGACGACCCCTACCTCGTCCAGTCGTTGGTGTAGCCCTAGTACGTGCCATCTGCACGAATAGTAGCAACTACAGTTATAATCTAACTAATCTATCGTAAGCAGTAAAAGTCTATAATAATAATTCTAAGAATACCGAGATCCGCGGAGGTAGTGGTGGTCATCCGTACTTTCTATCCCAACCCGACTATGCATGCATTTTAAAACCAAAATCTTTTTTGGAAAACTCAGACTCCTTTCGGGTTCTGTTTATTTACTTATATGACCTTTTTAGAAGATTTCAAGTACCATTGTTGCCAACCTAGAGCTCTGATACCATGTTGTAACACCCCAAATTTTACAACTCGGGGAGTTATTGGTTAGGACCGCACAGTGGGTCCCGACCTTAGTTTGATAACAACTTAACAAGATCTTACAACAAGGCACAGATAAGGAAAAACCGGAAATCCTAAATTCAGTCTTAACAATGTATGAATGTGACCAGAACAACCAACAGTCGGAAAACAAAAGATAACAAAGTACGGAAAGAAGGAAAAGAACCAAGGTCCAACTGGAAATCCCACAAATAAAGAAACTGCATCACATCCTAAAAGTACGACACCCCGGCTGAGCACTACCATCCGGATCACTCGGCATCTGCTCTAACCTGTGGTAAGTCTACACAACATAACAACCGTTAGCTAACTATCCAAATATAAGTAGAATAACAACAGCACAAACACAAGCAGAAACAAAAAATAAACAAACATCATGCTGGCACTCAACCGTTTATTATCTATTATTTAAGTGATTAATCTTATTCAATTTTACAGTTGTGGCACGAGAGCTATTAACAGCTCTCGCCTCCGTTCCTTATCCAACTGGGTGTAGGTCTAGCTGACCTCCGCCGGTAGCATCACTACAAATCGAGTATGGACTAGTCCCTAAAGAAACCCCCAGCGCCCGCAAGCTAACTGAGCAGAATGCCACCGCCCGTTACTCTTAGGCCAAGTATAGGTCGGTAAATATCTATCACAACCTATAACTCTAAACATCTCAATCACACACCACTATCATCATTCATGCTCATATTTAGAAGTCAGCTAAGTAAGCCCAAAGGACTTACCTGTTATAACTCTCGATTCTCTGTAAACCAACTCGTTCTGTAAACTGTAAGCAACTCAGTTGCCTGCCAAAGGAGATAAGTGCATTAGCACACTCCAACGTAATTAGAAGTCTAAGACTTCTAAGATAGAAGATCGTAATAGAACATAACTAATTACAGTACTAATTTATGGTAAAATGACCATTTTACCCTTAGTCCCGGAACTTCCAAAATTTCCAAAATTCATGTCTAAACTCCTATTCGAGACCCTAAAGTCATATTCTAACTCCTAAAGTTTAGTTTGGTTACAAACTGACACTTTTCCTATTTTCCTATTTTCCGAAAGATCGTAAAGGTCCAACTTCGGTTTCAAATATAAAATTCGTAAAAGCTTATAAAAATTCCGAAATAATTCTCTAGATCATCTATGATGTTCCATCTACCCTTAGGAGCAAGAATTTCTCAAAACTGTTCATCCATTATTTTTATAAAAATTCTCAAAGTTGGCTACTCCACTTACAATTTCTATACTTAGCCAAAATTCAAATGTTTACAAAAACTGCTTAACTACCTGTAATAGCTAGGATTTCCGAATTCTAATTAATGTTGATTAACTTAATCATTGATATTAATTGACATATAACTCGCGAAGATTTCACAAGTGATGAGTAAGAGTCCCACCGTTATGTTCCTGGCGTAATTTTGGACGTTTGGGGAAATTTTTACTTTTTCCCCCGGGTAATTATTTTTACCCTCCGGTGTTATTTGGAGCATTTGGGAGCTCCAATTAATAAAAATGCAGTTGGGATAAATGATCAGGACATCGGATATGTCCTAGATATGAAATAACATGGAGAGGCAAAACGGCCAAAAGAGTCGCTATTTCGTTTCTTAACGGCTTAGAAAGACGGCTTAGGAATACACGTTTTCCGAGGCAGTTGTGGAATATTTATCCCTACAATATTCCAGATTCAATGTTCCAATCGCGAGAAGTTTGGAGAAAGAGGTTCGACCCGCCTTTTGATCGGTTAATGGATAATTATCGACTTACTAAAGGATAATTATCGTCTTCACTATAAATAGCGGAAAATTCTTTATTAATTCATTTCATTTCACGTTTCCTCGTAAAAGCTCTGATTTCTCTCAACCTTCAAACTCAGATCTACTCTCCGTTTCTAATCCGATTTCAATTCCGTTTGAGTTTCTGGATTCCTCTCTTCATTCTCTTCATATCGGTACCGAGTTTCTACATTTCCGAGTATATGGAGGTCTGGTCGAGCATATATGTCACCAGGGCGGTTCCGTCGCTCGGATTCCGGTGAATTTGATGTTGTCCATGCGTAGCCTGCGTCGCTGTGATTCCGAATCTTCTTTCAGATCGTCAATCGGGTTAGTAACGAATAAGTTGTGAATTTATTCGTTTTCCGTATTGCGATTTGGCCTAAATTGAGTTTAGGCTTGTCAAATAGGACAATTAGAAATTCCATTATGGTCGTTATATTATTCTGGTGATTATGGGTTCTTGTTTGATGAAATCTGATGACAGGGGGTTTAGAAATTGCCTGCGGGCAAAACGTTATTCTGGCGAAATCTAATTAATTAATTAAAGGTTAATTAATTAAACTAGGATTAGAATTGAGATTGAGGAATGTTGATTAGATACTACCTTGAGATTTGAGGAATTGTGAGTTATGTTGAGATATTGAGGTTTAGTTGGTTGTGAGGCTTATAGGTTGATTATGATCCTTATGGATCCCTTGGGTCTAGATGTGACCTTTTTGATTGATAGGAGTATTGATATCTCTTTATGCCTTATTATTAGACAGTGTCCCTCTCAGGATTGGAGGTTGATCGTGGTTGTGATTGTACGAGGTTGAGGTAAGTCCGTAGGACTTACTTAGCTACCATCCCTATATTCGGTGTTTGCATGAGTGGTGTGTGCTTTATATGTTTGTTATGATAGCATGAGTTGTCGTTTTTATCGACCTATGTTCTATTGACTGCCCCACTGCGTGGCTGTGATAACCTTTCCCTTTCATCCCGCCGTGGAGTCTGGGAGGTTCTCTGATGTCGGGCCAGACTGGTTTACAGGAAGGGCGCAATCCACTCCCATAGGGTACACGGATTGTGTGACCGATACTCGTACAGCTGGACATTGTACTCAGAGGCGGGGATGTATCGGTCCTCGTGTCACATACTTTCATCTATCTATATATATACGGTTTTTGAGTGAATGGTTATTATATAAAGATGATAAATGGGTAAATGTGTGATAGCATGTTGATGTGTTTATCTTCCATGATTGTGTTTGTGCTTATGCATTACCTTATATATGTATGGTTAGCTAACGGTTTCATACCGTGTTGTAGATGTTTACAGGTTAGGCACTGCTGAGTGATCTGGCAGGGTGACAGGCCGAGGACTCTCGTACATTAGGTGGTTGGTTTGGGTTTGTTGTGTTCCCCTCCTTCGTGAGGATGTTCTTTTGTACCTCCTGTGTGAGGTTGTCGTTTTATATACTCGGCTATGTTGTTGTTTACTTTGGGTTGTACAATTTATACTGTTTTATGTATTTGTTTTATATCTGTCAGTGCCATGTTGTAAGGTCCAGTGAACTTGTTGTCAGGCTAGGGTCAGGATCCATTGTGAGATCCTAGCCCAATGTGACATCCCGAGTCCCGCGGATTCGGGGTGTTACACTACCTTACTTTGGAAGCTTATAACTTCTAATCCGACCGTTCATTTCTTCTCAAATTTTAATACACTAAACTACATATATCCAACTATGTCATATTCTAACTCCTAAACTCCTATTCTAACTCCTATTTTACCCTTAGTCCCGGAACTTCCAAAATTTCTAAAATTCATGTCTAAACTCCTATTCGAGACCCTAAAGTCATATTCTAACTCCTAAAGTTTAGTTTGGTTACAAACTGACACTTTTCCTATTTTCCTATTTTCCGAAAGATCGTAAAGGTCCAACTTCGGTTTCAAATATAAAATTCGTAAAAGCTTATAAAAATTCCGAAATAATTCTCTAGATCATCTATGATGTTCCATCTACCCTTAGGAGCAAGAATTTCTCAAAACTGTTCATCCATTATTTTTATAAAAATTCTCAAAGTTGGCTACTCCACTTACAATTTCTATACTTAGCCAAAATTCAAATGTTTACAAAAACTGCTTAACTACCTTACTTTGGAAGCTTATAACTTCTAATCCGACCGTTCATTTCTTCTCAAATTTTAATACACTAAACTACATATATCCAACTATGTCATATTCTAACTCCTAAACTCCTATTCTAACTCCTATTTTACCCTTAGTCCCGGAACTTCCAAATTTTCCAAAATTCATGTCTAAACTCCTATTCGAGACCCTAAAGTCATATTCTAACTCCTAAAGTTTAGTTTGGTTACAAACTGACACTTTTCCTATTTTTCCTATTTTCCGAAAGATCGTAAAGGTCCAACTTCGGTTTCAAATATAAAATTCGTAAAAGCTTATAAAAATTCCGAAATAATTCTCTAGATCATCTATGATGTTCCATCTACCATTAGGAGCAAGAATTTCTCAAAACTGTTCATCCATTATTTTTATAAAAATTCTCAAAGTTGGCTACTCCACTTACAATTTCTATACTTAGCCAAAATTCAAATGTTTACAAAAACTGCTTAACTACCTTACTTTGGAAGCTTATAACTTCTAATCCGACCGTTCATTTCTTCTCAAATTTTAATACACTAAACTACATATATCCAACTATGTCATATTCTAACTCCTAAACTCCTATTCTAACTCCTATTTTACCCTTAGTCCCGGAACTTCCAAAATTTCTAAAATTCATGTCTAAACTCCTATTCGAGACCCTAAAGTCATATTCTAACTCCTAAAGTTTAGTTTGGTTACAAACTGACACTTTTCCTATTTTCCTATTTTCCGAAAGATCGTAAAGGTCCAACTTCGGTTTCAAATATAAAATTCGTAAAAGCTTATAAAAATTCCGAAATAATTCTCTAGATCATCTATGATGTTCCATCTACCCTTAGGAGCAAGAATTTTTCAAAACTGTTCATCCATTATTTTTATAAAAATTCTCAAAGTTGGCTACTCCACTTACAATTTCTATACTTAGCCAAAATTCAAATGTTTACAAAAACTGCTTAACTACCTTACTTTGGAAGCTTATAACTTCTAATCCGACCGTTCATTTCTTCTCAAATTTTAATACACTAAACTACATATATCCAACTATGTCATATTCTAACTCCTAAACTCCTATTCTAACTCCTATTTTACCCTTAGTCCCGGAACTTCCAAATTTTCCAAAATTCATGTCTAAACTCCTATTCGAGACCCTAAAGTCATATTCTAACTCCTAAAGTTTAGTTTGGTTACAAACTGACACTTTTCCTATTTTCCTATTTTCCGAAAGATCGTAAAGGTCCAACTTCGGTTTCAAATATAAAATTCGTAAAAGCTTATAAAAATTCCGAAATAATTCTCTAGATCATCTATGATGTTCCATCTACCCTTAGGAGCAAGAATTTCTCAAAACTGTTCATCCATTATTTTTATAAAAATTCTCAAAGTTGGCTACTCCACTTACAATTTCTATACTTAGCCAAAATTCAAATGTTTACAAAAACTGCTTAACTACCTTACTTTGGAAGCTTATAACTTCTAATCCGACCGTTCATTTCTTCTCAAATTTTAATACACTAAACTACATATATCCAACTATTACCTATTAAAATTTCAACGGTGGATCTTCAACCTAACTCTTTAACATTATTCCACAACAGTGCCTATTCCTAACTTACAAAACTGAGATTTAAAAGGGGTATTTCACTTCCATTTCTAGGGTGACTTGACCTACTCTCACTGTAATCCAGTGATCATAAATTGGATACTCTAGGAGGCCTCAACAAGCTTACATATTACCCTTCTACTTCCCTAGTTTGATCTCCCTTCACAGTAGTACCAAAAAAAAAAACATTTATAACCTATACAAACACAACGTCTAGAGGGTGAAGACTAAACTGCAGAAGAGAAAAGGTTTCACCTCCTTCAGCAGCTACTGGACAGAGGCACTTTTGATCGATTTTGGAGGGGTGATGGCTCGAAGGGGACTGCACAGAGGATGATACGTTAAACGCCATTCCAAGACACTTTCACTTGACAGAGACAGAAGATATAAGAATGAAGGGACAGGAGAGCTC
This sequence comes from Fagopyrum esculentum, assembly GCA_033239045.1. Taxonomy (NCBI): domain Eukaryota; kingdom Viridiplantae; phylum Streptophyta; class Magnoliopsida; order Caryophyllales; family Polygonaceae; genus Fagopyrum; species Fagopyrum esculentum. Next base: position 96,087,662 of record BSUD01000008.1, on the reverse strand, counting down.
ACCACTGATTAAGGAGTTCTGCTGCAGTTCCTAGTGTACTGGTGTCGTCTGGGAATGTCCTTCTGTGTTGGATCACTGTCCATGTGAGAGGTAGATGTGAGTCATGTCTCATCTATTGAGAGAAGAGAGGGAGGCTCACCTGTAGTCTGGTGGTTCCGGCTCTGTCTACACAGCAGAAGAGGGATCTATTCCTCTGCAGTGATCTCCTGCACAGCCCTTGGGAAAGCTACTGGCTGCAAGGTGTGTCGACTTTCGGTCTGAAGTTGTTGTACTTCGCGCGAGGAAGAAACGGGGAAGATCTTTAGTCCGATTGATGCCGGCTACAGACGCTTCACTTTCGCGGATGACTTCGATGCTTTACTCCAGAGGTGACAGAGGGAGAGAGGAAGAAGCAGTCGGCTGCTGTTGCGAGAAGGGAAGCGGGAGATGGCGATCTGCTGCTGTGATGAGGATGACCCGTTGCGAAAGGAAAAGATGGAAAGGGAGTGCTGAACGTGGACGAGAATCTGGACGGAAGGGACGACTGGAATGCGTGATTGTAGGCTGAACAGAAGGTGATTTTCTTCCCAAAAATAACAGCTGTTACGTGGAAGTTTAAGAGGGCAATTAAATGTTGTTGATCATCTCCTTCCAGCTGGGCTCGAATTGCCGTTGGGCTGAAGAAGGCAAGGCAGCAGCTCCTTCCTGGGCTGAAGCAGACGCTGGGCTGGAGCTGGGCACATTTGCAGGCGGCTGCTGGGCTGAGACTGGCGCTGGGCTCCCTGGCAAGCTGCTGCTGGGCTGGGCGCTGGCTGAAGAAGGTAAGGCAGTAGCACACGTGTTGGGCTGGGCTGGCGCAAGGGAGTAGCAGCCCGGTGCTAGCTGCAGTCCGGAAACGAGATCCCGACTAACGAATGCACGGAATAAACGGATACGGATCATGTTATAGTTTAGAATTGGTTATAGGGATCCTATCATTTTATGTGAAGGTAAGCTACATAAAATGATAAATTTTATAAAGATCCTATCATTTTATGTGAAGGGAAGCTACATAAAATGATAAATTTTATAATAATGTGTCTAACTAAGTAGATTGATATGGGTCAACTGATCGAGATCGGGTTTGTTACAGAAATAAACGGAATAAAAATTCCGGATATTACAAAATAAGATAATTTTAAATATTGAACATTAATTTTTAAATAAAATTATTATACGATTTAGTTCGAATTAAAAGTTAGTTCAAATAGGAAGTTAGTTCATTTAAATGTAGTAGTAATAATTATTTGCAATACATCATACCAAAAATAATAATAATAATAATTATTTGCAATACAACAAAAAAGAGATTCATATACAAAAGATGATATGGTTATTGACTAAATAAAATTTAGTTCAAATAAATGTATTTACAAGTCAAATTAATTCAAATGTTATAAAATTTGTGTTATACAAATCGTTTGTATCATAACTAGTTTAGGATCCGTGTCGTGCACGGATATATTTAAAAGATATAAATAGAGATAAGAACAAATCCAGTCAATAAATATATGGGACGAATATGGGCCTTAACTTCTTCATTCAGCAAGACTCGTCCCGTCTCGTTTATATAATATCAAAACACTACTAAATAGTTTTAAATCATTATAAAACTCAAAGTATATCAATTGGGAAATAACAACTAAAATAAAGATAAATACAATAACATTTTAACTGTTCATTTGAATTTTGTGAGATAAAGTTGTACTTTCGAACCAATTATTTTCGGTACTTTATAATTGATATAAATGTATGTTATTTTATAATAAAATTTAATTATTGTTTAGTTGTTGATAGTAAAAAAATATTTAGCTATTTCACATAACATGTAATTGTTGGAAGTAAATTCAACAATTTAGTAGTAAATAATTTTCATATCAAGTGTAAAAAATTTAATTATTGTTTTTATTCAGATAAAATTGAAAAAAATAGATTAGGTTTAATTTTTTGAATGCACACGACTATAGACTACATTGATGATTTAGAAATAATTTTAACACAAAATATAATAATAATAATAATAATAATAATAATAATAATAATAATAATAATAATAATAATAATAATAATAATAATAATAATAATAATAGGTAACTTTATTTTTGAATGCATGTGACTTTATTATGTGATGTTGATGATAAATAATTTTTGTTATATATGTTTGGTGTTTTCTTTCAGCTAAATAGTAATTTATAAAACTTAACCAATGGAAATATATGTATATAAAGGTTAAATAGATTTTTGTACAAGAAGGTATTCTTTTTGTTCACCAAGTTTTTTATAGTAATTACGATAAAAAAAAATTAATATTTTTAACTTTATCAATTAAAATATAATGGGTTAAATTCATAAAAAGAAAAATTTAATTTGAGATTGACGAAAACAAATCATCAATCATCAATTCAATATCTATATACTAAAGTAGATTTATGACCTACTGACGTGACACTCCTAGAATGAAGAGAGTTAAAATTGAGCTCTCGCATTAAAGCTACAAAATCTTTATTTTTTTAAATTAGTAATCTATTATCTATTATCTATTATACTTACTAAAACAGAGCACAAGTTGATGACATGGCGCGCTGTGGACGCAGGATTTTTGAAATTGAGCTTCCACAATTAAAGCCAACAAATCTTTATTTTTTACACTATTTTTTAAACTATAAAATATTTTATTCTTAAAATAATAATTTTATAGAAACCAAATCAACTTAACAACCAAATCACCTTAACAACCAAATCAGTTTATTATTAAATAAATATTTATAAAATGATATTAAAAGATATTAAAAACGTTCGAAATTTAATACAACTACTATTATCATCTAATCAATAAAGTAGATAATCTTTCTATTTGTCAATTAATTTAATGATTAAATCACCTTAACAACCAAACCAATTCATGTTGATCGAACGAATCTTTTCTTTGAACAATTATTTTATAATAAAATTTTGAATAATAAAAATAATTTAATCGAATTAGCTTAACAATCAAATCACCTTAACAACCAAATCATTTTTTTAATAAATAAATATTTATAAAAATATATTAAAAGATATTGCGATTTTTATTTCCCTTTTAATTATATTTTCGTTTAGGATTTTTATTCGACGGATTTTTTTTTGAACGTTCCATCAGATTTTTCCATGGTTCGCCTATTACTCTTACGTTTTACAAATTTTTCGAACAAAATTTATTTTTTTGGAACTACAACTTTACGTTATGTGCGAGTTTTAATTAAATTGATTTCGAATTGAATTTTATTTTCGAAACGTTCCATCAGATCTTAAGCGAACAATTATTTTTTTGATAAAATCCATCAAAATTTACGTTGTTTTTTTTTTGAAAAATACCTATAAATATATAATAAATTTTTACATGATTCCATTGGATTTTTTTGATAGTTTTTTAAATAAAAATCTTCCATATAATCAACAAAATTGATTTTCATATTGACGGTAAATTGATTTCCATTGTTGTTATATCTTTTTATTATGGCTTTTAATTAAATTGGTTTCGATTTCATTTCCATTTTTGTTATATTTTCTGTTAGGATTTTTATTCGAACGGATTTTTTTTTCGAACGTTCCATGTGATTTTTTTCATGGTTCCCTTAGAACTTTTTACGTTTTACAAATTTGTTAAACAAAATTTATTTTTTTGGTACTAAAAATTTTACGTTATGGGCGAGTCTATATCTACTACTAGAGCAGTATACATGACAGTTTACGTGGTACCTTGTGAAAGTAGTATTTCGAAATGGAGCTCTCACAATTTTTTTTGAAATTGTATAATTAACAATCGTTTTTCTATTGTTTCATCAGGGATTTGATTTTTAACCGTAACCCCGTGTATCTGATCTATTTTCAAGTTATTAAAAAAAAAATTTGACGTGTACACCTTTTTTTTTATGTTAATTTTATTTATTTATTGATTTCTTCCACTCATCAGCATTAAGTTATTTTTAGATAATAGTTATCGGACTTTGAAGTTAATTTTGAATTAAATTAAATTTTTGTTAATTTTTTTATCTTGTAGATATAGATCACGTTATATTAATTAAATTTTTATTTAATTATGTTAAGTTTATTAGCTTGTAGATCACATAAATCTTTTGTAATTTTAATAATTAAAAATAAAATTAACTAATTAACTAATAGATTTATAGTCCAAAAATAATTAATTAAAATAAAATTTTTAATACACCAATAAGCATTATAATCCCAAAAAAAAAAACAAAAGAGTTGTTAAATAAATAAAAATTGTAAAATCAAATTGTTAGCCATTAACAAAAAAAAATCCCTAAACTCATTACATAATCGGAAAAAAAGAAAATGTTGTTATATATATGTATAATAATATTATTATTCTATTAAGTATGTCCATAGTATAATCTCATTTAGTAAATTTATCCTTAATAAAGTAATATTGGTAAGTTGATTAGATTAGAGAAGTATACAAAACAAAAGCACGTAAGAAAACCTATTTCACAATATTCTTTCTTATTTTTTTCAAAACCCGCATAAGGTGCGGGTATTATACTAGTTCATTAACAATAATCAATTTTTTACAACTTAACTAATCGATCAATTTTTTGGCAAAATAAAAACATATTGGTTTTTTATTTTTTTTAACAATAATCAATTTTTTTACAACTTAACTAATCGATCAAAAAATTTTTTAACTAATTTGATTGATCAAAAGTTTTAGGAAAAATAAAAACAAATCGATTTTGTAACAATAATAAAATTTTATAACTAATCTGATCGATCAAAACAGATTTATTCTTAAAACGGATCAATTTTTTAACTTTTTAACGAACTAAAAATCTAAATTATATCGAATCAAATTTAAAGGGATTTAGTCTCTATTCTATTTTATTTTTTTTTAAATCAAATATATTCAAATTTAAAAGTTTTTTGAAATAATTTGGACTACTATGCTCTTTTTTGTTTTTGTTAAAGAAAGTATACCCCATATTTTTTACCACTTTCATTTAATGGTAGGTAAAACAAATTAACCCTTCTATTTAAAAAAAATGTTTTTCAGTTGTTGTTTGTTATTTAAGTGTAAGTTTTACTTTTTAAAAATTGAATTTGTTTTTTTTTTCTTTTATTATTTTTTTTCCTCTTTTTATTTTCTTTTATTATTTTTTTTTCTCTTTTTTATTTTCTTTATTATTTTTTTTCTGGAATGAAGAATTTTTTACATACCGGAATTTTCACATACCGGAATTTCCAATACCGGAATTTCACATACCTGAATTTCACATACCGGAATTTCACATACCGAAATTTTCACATACCGGAATTTTCACATACCAAAATTTCCAATACCGGAATTTCACATACCGGAATTTCCAATACCGGAATTTCACATACCGGAATTTCACATACTAGAATTTCACATACCGGAAGTTCACATACCGGAAGTTATCATATCTTACCGGAAGGTATCATATCATACCAGACGTTATCATATCATACCGGAAGTTATCATACCGGAAGTTATCATACCGGACGTTATCATATTGGAAGTTATCATACTGGAAGCTATCATACCGGAAGTTATCATACCGGAATTTATACCAAACAAACTGATTTTATGTCATAGTTTAGAATTAAGAATTACGTACCAGAGAATTACATACCAGAGAATTACATACCGGAGAATGACATACCGAAAGTTATAAAAATGGTACGAGCAAAAACGCAACATTCAAGTATTAACCTTGAAGCAACAAAAATGTCTCTAAAAATGGTATATCCTTCTTCTTTGTCCAAAGACGATCAAGACCACTGTCAGCATCACCCTGAGCGAGCAAAGGTTGTAAATTCACCTGTGTAAACATCATTGGCATCCGGTATGAACTTCCGGTATAAAAAAATTTCGGTATGAACATCCGGTATGAAAAATTTCGTTATGAGCATCCGGTATGAACTTTCGGTATGAACTTCCGGTATAAAAACTTTCGGTAAAAACTTCCGGTGTAAAAAACTTCATTATGAACTTCCGATATGAACTTTCGGTATGAACTTCCGGTATGAAAAACTTCGTTATGAACTTCCGGTATGAACTTTCGGCATGAACTTCCGGTATGAACGGTATGAACTTTCGGTATAAAAAATTTCGGTATGAACTTCCGGTATGAAAAACTTCGTTATGACTTCCGGTATTAACTTTTGGTATGAACTTCCGGTATGAACTTCCGGTATGAACTTTTGGTATGAACTTCCGGTGTGAACTTCCAGTTCAAAAAAATTCGGTATGAACTTCCGGTATGAAAATTTTCGTTATGAACTTCCGGTATAAAAAATTTGGGTATGAACTTCCGGTATGAAAAACTTCGTTATGAACTTCCGGTATGAACTTTCGGTATGGACTTCCGGTATAAAAAAATTTCGGTATGAACTTCCGGTATGAAAAATTTCGTTATGAACTTCCGGTATGAACTTTCGGTATGAACTTCCGGTATGAACTTCCGGTATGAACTTCCAGTATAAAAAATTTCGGTATGAACTTCCGGTATGAAAAACTTCGTTATGAACTTCCGGTATGAACTTTCGGTATGAACTTCCGCTATAAAAATCTTGGTATGAACTTCCGGTATAAAAAATTTCGGTATGAACTTCCGGTATAAAAAATTTCGGTATGAACTTCCGGTATGTAAAATTTCGTTATGAACTTCCGGTATGTAAAATGTCCGGTATGTAAATGTCCGGTATGTAAATGTCCGGTATATAAAATGTCCGGTATGTAAATGTCCGGTATATAAAATGTCTGGTTTGTTAATGTCCGGTATGTAAATGTACGGTATGAAAACAGAAAATAAAAAGGGAATAAAATAAAATAAAAAACAAATTCAGTAATTAAAATCAAAATTTACATAACAAACATCAAATATTCTTTTTTTTTAATAGAAGGGTTAATTAGTTTTAGCTTACCATTAAATGAAAGTGGTAACAAAATCTTGGGGTATATTTACTAAATAGAAAACTAGAAAAGGCCTAGTTAATATACAATAAAATAAAAAAGCCTACTTACCTAATTAACCCAAGCTTTTTTTATTAATTTTTTAACGTAATCTTCCATTAACCATTTAACTAAAACCATTAAAATTAATTAAAAACTATTAAACATCACTTAACAAAAGTAAATGGTAGCACGTCAACTTCGGGTAAAACTAATAAGTTACGAGATGAGGTGTGTTAAATACGTTTTGACTACCGTCAGAATATATTTTCAAACGATGCAGACATTATATTATAGTCGGTGTAGATTCTTGCTTCGTAACACAGTTTATATTGCTTATTTTTCACATTAGTTTATCCATTTCACTGTGACTCTACTCTCCTTGGTATGTGAATCATAATAAATTTTCAAACGATGTACTTGAATTATTGCAAATACTAGAATCTACCCAAATGTAAAATGACCGTGTCTATAATCTCATGTTGTTCTATCAAAATGAGGTTATCTATGAAAATGTACACACAAAAGATTCATTTCTAATGAAGACAGTTTTAAGGGCATATAGCATCATGCAAATCCAGACTTGAAGGTTATTTAGGTGGTTGTTATAGTACTGCCGAAACATTTCTTCCCATCTCAATTCTATTCAATTTTTTATTTCCTTTCAAATTGTATTCTTTGCTTGTGCTCCCTCGGTTGTGGTTCTTCTACAAACTTATAGGTATTTTTTCCCACTTCTTTCTTATATGTGCAGTTGCAATATTACAGTGTTAAATTATTAATTCCTTTCAAAATATAGTGTTAATTTGTTACGGGTTGTAAATGTATGAAATTAATCGATCTATTTTTATAAGTTTTTAAAAATTTTATTTACGTTATGTAACTTAACTTATTTATATTTTAAACATGAAATTACTTAACCTTATTGGAATTTAAAATTTTAACATTTTGTTTTGATTATAAAATTAAACTATTATAATTATAAGTTTTTGTACAATTCTAATTATAAGTTGTTTATTGATGTTGCAGAATCCGAAATAAATAAAAAACAATGACCGATTGTTATTTCCTAGATGATCTAACTATTAACTATCATTTAAAATGGAAGATCGATGTTGTTGTAATTAACTTGTGGAACAGTTTTCCTAAAAACAAATCAAAGGAAATATACTCAGCGGATATGACATTAATTGATATTAAGGTATATCGTAAATATCATAACTAAATTTATATTTAAATCGTTCACTTATCATATTGTGAAATGTAGGGAAACAAGATGCTTGCTACTATTCGGAATAATTGATGGATTCATATTTGTTCATTTTTAAGTTTTGTTGTGATTTGTAATAATACGAATAACTATAACACAATATAGTCAACACTCTTGGGTTATGATATGCCCTCATATGTAATCATATTTATATGACGAATTGAGTCAACAATTATGTTTTATTTTTTTTCTTTAATTGCATGTCAACATGCCAGAAAAAGTATCATCGATGCATTTTTAATAAAATACTCTTACAAATAGCAATATCCATATATATTTTCAATAGCCGTGTAAGGCACGAGTCCTAAACTAATATACGTTAAAACGTACACTTAGTTAGTATTGAGCAAAATACATTAATTAAGTGGGAAAAATAAATTTCAATAATATTAAAGAACTAATTTTAAAGAAATAAATTACTGATTTGGTTTGTTAAAAATATCAGCTTTGATTAAATGATTAGTAACTAATTTTGCAATTGGAAAATAGTGAATTCATTTATGAAAAAAATAATTCAAAGCGTGGTTAGACACTTGTAAGAAAATCAGTTTGAATGATAATTAATATTAAATTTTGTTTGGAATAATTTTTTTTTAAAAAACCTGACTAATTTTTTGTTAACAATAAAACGTTCCTGAGTAATTTTATTTTTATATTTATTTAATTAAATTAAAGTAATTTAAAAATGATAATTTAGCTATATATGAATTTTTTGTTTAAATATTCAATTCTTAACATGTCATATTAGCAAAGTCATCTACTTTATTATATATATAATACAAAAACTAATAAAAAAATATTTCAAATGAATCAGTAATCTATATATAAATTCTAAAGTATTTTAAATTAAGTATTTATGACAATTATACATAGCAATATATCATTAGCAACGAAATAGTGTATATTTTAATATACCATTAGCAATTAAATTGTATTTACACACAAATTTTGTATTTACACACAAATTATAGCAATAGCATGCATAATATATATTAATCTAAATTTATTGTTTAAAAATAAACAAAAATGGTTAAACTTTATTATCATTATCTACTAATTATAATTTTCAATAAAAAAAGTTGTTACTTTAACAATCTTAACCACTGAAGCCAATAATTATTAAAAATATACACAAAAGGATTTAGTGATTTTAAATATATAATTTAGATAATGGCAATTTAGTAGTATATAGGAATTTGGCTTAAATACTCAATTCTCAGCATGTCACGTCGACAAAATGTAGTCTATATATATATATTATTGTAACATCCGAAATTTTTATTCCGTATGGTTAACGAGTTATCGACCTTTCCGCGTTAGCGGCTCAGTTTTTCCGCATGCACGGGATGTTGAGTGACGGGATTTGATTCCTAATCCCGTCCCGACCTTTCGCTTTCCCATTTTGCTATTTGATCCCTCGGGTTTTGGTGTGAGAAGACATGTGGGAAGCTGGCCTTGGGTCTCCCAACCCCTTTTGTGCAGCCCACTCTTCTTTGTCTCCTCACTTTTCATTTCACGCTTCCTCTCCCCTTCACTCTTTTCTCTTGTGTTCTTCCTCACTTCTCTTGAAACCTTTCTTGTGTGTGAGCTACTGTAGAGAAGAATCTGAGTTGGTTTGGTAAGTTCTTCCTCTCCCTCCTTGCTATTAACCCTTCTTCCCTTCCCCTTCAACCATTGTCATGGATGAAGCTCTTGAGGAAGCTTTTTCTGAGATCCTTTGCATGCCCATCTTCTTAGCTCGATTAAGTCATGAGGGAGAGTCTTGATACCATGGATGATGTTTGGAGAAGAGCCAACAAGAGAAGGAGGCCATTGAAGCTCAAGATCCACAATCGAAGACGAAGAAATTGTTGTTTTTGGAGTTCTACCGCGGGGGCGGATCTCAGCCAGCCGCGGGGGCGGTGAGAAGCACCGCGGGGGCGGCATCAGGGTTTCCAGGCGCCGCGGGGCCGTGACCTTCAGCACACAGTCGCACCTTTTGTTTCCGGGGTTGCGTTTCTTCAACAGTAGGCTCTTCTTCTCCCTTTTTCTTCGTTCCTTCCTTAGTTGTGACGTTGTTTCATCTTAGTATCATGCCTAGGATGTACCTAGGGTAGTTGTGAATGCCATCTAGTGGTTGTGAACCTAGGAGCCCTTAAGGCTCGATGCAGTTGTTGGTTTTGTGTATGATGAGCATGTTAGACCTTCTAGGCTAGATGGCTCCTTCTTGGCTGTGATTTAGGTTCTTGTGAGGGTATAGGTTGTTGTGAGTTTCATTTACATGTAGAGAGTGTTGTGAGTATCTTGGATCCTAGGATGCATTCCTAGCTTGAGGGTTAGGTGATCTTGCTTAGATCACTAGAGTGAAGTCTAAGACTTCTTGAGCGTGAGCATGTGTTGATACGTGTATTCTTGTGGGAGCAGGTTGTGTGCTTCCTCTCTAAGGAAGCGAGAGTGTTGTGAGTTGAGTGTGGCGATAAGGTAAGTCTCCGGACTTACTTAGCTCGTATTCTTCGTATTAGCATTGATGTGTGTTTGGTGGTGTGTGTTTAATATTTATGTTATAACAATGAAACCGGAATTAGGATTACCGACCTTTATATTATTTTGGCTCAAGTGTATGATAACGGGCGGTGACTTCACTGCCTAGCTCTTGCGAGAGCTAGGAGGTTCTCGGCGACTAGCCCGTGCTAGTTAGACGGTCGGAGGCATCCATACCGTTCCATGCCGGAAGTGGGGACCGAGGCGAGTTTCGGAAGATTCTCGTGTCACAAAAGAAGTTGAATTAGAACGGGATACGGCTTAATAATAATAATGATAATGAACCGGATTGACGTGTTTTCGAGTATGTTGTGTTTATGATGATTTGCGTGTGTTTGTGCCTTTCCCATTAGTTCTAATGCTTCGAATATGAGCTAACGGTTTTATTACCGAATGTTGTAGATTGCCTTGCAAGTTAGGAATGCGGTCGAGAGATCCGGAAGGGTGGACAGCCGGGGTCCGTACATTTTAGGAAGGGTTTATTAGTTGGAGTCGAGTTGTGTTTTGTCTTTCGGTTATTGCGTTTTGTATGCCGCGTGTTTGGCGTTTGGTTTTGAGTTGTATCTCGGCTGAAGTTTGTTGTTGCATTCTTTCGGATTTCTTATCATTTGCATTAAAATGATTTACGGTTTTGCCTTTATTTGTTCCATGTTGGAAAGGTCCGGTGAAATTGTTGTCAAGCTAAGGGTCGGGACCCATTGTGAGGTCTCGCCCGTAGCATTCCCGAGTCCCGCGGATTCGGGGTGTTTAGAATTTTCATATTTTGTACATAAGTAATAAAAACGCCACACAATTTTTACTAATGTGGTGTAAGAACAACATTTAAGCACAAACGATGTAAATGCTCTAAGGGTAAATCTTCAATAATAGTAATCACTTGATCAAAATAAAAAAAAATTTAAATAAAAATTTAAAATTTGAACATAATTTTTTAAAATATCAAATTCTTCTTTGATAAGCCTCTCTCTCTATATATATATATATATATATATAGGGTTGTGCATACGGTCCAGACCGGACCGGACCGGACCGGATATTTCCGGTCCGGTCCGGACCGGTGGACCGTAAATTAAGAAAACTTTGAACCGTAGACTGGACCGGGACCGGACCGGTTCCGGGCTGGACCGGTTTGTACATAAATTGTGCAATTTTGAATATTGCGGACCGGACGGACCGGATTGGACCGGTTTGTACCTTAATTGTGCAAATTTTTAGAGGTTTTCCGGTCCAAAACCGGACCGGAATGGACCGGATTGGACCGAACTGGACCGGACCGGACCGGAAATTTGTAGTTTACGGTCCAACCCGGGTTACGGTTTTATACGGTCCAAAAACCGGACCGGACCGTAACCCGAATTTTCATAAAAACCTGGACCGTAAATTCCGGGCCGGTCCGATTTTGCACAGCCCTATATATATATCGGTAGGGGCAAGTTCCGGTGAGGAGAAGTCTTGTGGATAGGAATTAGGAGACATGAGAGCCATTGGATGAGATTTAAATCAACGGCTCCCAAACACTCATCATTAATGGTATTTGATAATTACATAAATCTGAAAAAAGAGAGAAGAAAATCGCCGTTCGACTCCAACGACTCACAACTCCCTCACATTCTTCATCCCACATTCTTCATCCCACAAGCTTCATGTTTGCCCGATTTTCAACCGAATCAAAGATTGATTACATAAAAATGGTGAAATTAAAGAGAATACAAGACGATTCAAGTATTATTTATTCGTATTTCCACTGTCACAGTTTAGGTTTCCATTCTTATGGTTTAGGTTTCATTATGATTTATGTTTGTTTTTGAAATCAAATTTGTTTGAATCATTTTTGTTTTGATAGGTTTGATTGAGAAAATACATGTATACACATATGTTGAGTTGGTCTAATAGATCCAATTGAACAATCTATATGCTCTTTTTAGTGTGCACGCCTACTATTCTACAAAATGCCTCATAGAAAAATAGTCTATAATATTTAAATGAACAATGGCATAAAAAGTATGAACACTGAAAAATAAAAACATGAACAATGATGTATAAAATTATGAACACCGATAAATAAAAAGTATGAATTTACACTAGTATATTTTTACATTGCTTTACAAATTCAGTGATGTTGGGTACACAATCATCACCAATCATTGTGTCGGGATTGAGGGTGAATGCTCCATGTAATGAAGGTGGAACTATTATATGTAACGCCTCAATTTTGGTGCGTTTTCGATTTATTATGATTATTATTTTTTCCGGATTTTTTATCGATATGTAAATGGATTAAATATTTTTTTTACGAGTATTTTGCGTCGTAAATTAAATTCTACTAGTATATATATCTCTATATTTTATTATTCGTATTTAAAGTATTATATAATCTCGTAAAAATATATTGCGAGAATGGTTTTTCTATTTCAAATTATATTTCGCGAGTCTACTTATATATTCGATCCACATAGATTTCTTTTACTGCGTCTTTACTCTCGGAAAATCGAGAAGTTTTTGATTCGGAAATCCCGTTCCGAATGTCTTGACCGATTATGATTGTTTTGTTTTTCCCGTCGGTTTTTCTTTCCTTCTGTAACCCGTTAATTTAAATCAGCCAACCCATCAAGACATGCCGTTGGGCCCATCAAGATAGGCCCAGTCCGGCCCATCCGGATATATACTAGTGATGCTCCTCACCCTAACCCTAATTCCCCGCACCTCTTTCACGCTCTCTCCCTGCTTCCCTCTCTACTCACGCCGCCTCCTTGTCACCTCCGCTCACTGCCGCCTCCTTGTCACCTCCGCTCACTGCCGCCCTCCTTCGCTCACCGTCAACACGAGCCGCCAAGAAGTCGGCCTTCTGCTACCGGTTGGATGGATGGAGTATGGCCGCCTCTTCGCTTCGTCTCTCTAGGGGATTCGACAGCCTCCGCCTCACTTTCGTCTTCGCTGTCGACCGGCCGCTGAGGGTCTGCGCCACCACCTCGCCGCCTCCTCGCTTCGTCTCTGTGGGATTTGACAGCCTTCCGCCTCCTTCCTTCCATCTTCGCTGTCGACCGGCCTCGGGGCTCCGTTCTGCCTTTCCCTTCGTCTTTGTGAGATTCGAACAGCTAGTGTGGTTGCGGATTCTCGCCGGGAGGGAAGGCCACCATCTTCCGTCCAAGCTAGGCGGGAGGAGCCTCGTCGCAGTCACACCAGCGCCTCGCTGCCGGAGGGTGCCTGGCCCAGCCGCCGCCTGCAGTGCCGCTCCCCTTTCACCGGACTACTTCATACGTGTGTTTTGAAACCCTAGCCTTTTAATTATTTTGGACCCCCTATTAATTGGTATAATTACAGTTTATAACCCATTTGCAATTATAATATCTGACCCATGTTTTCTGGAATTTCAAATATGCCATGTTGGGTTAACTACAAGTTTTACTAAAACAGTTTTGGATCATTGCAATTTAAACCTTGCTGAAATAAATTTTGGACATGACCCATAATTATGGATATTGTAATTTTGTTTCGGGAAACGTTTGAGAGGTGTTGTTGTCCTGGCTTAGAAAACGAGTATTTCCTTGAGTTGTGATGTTGTATAAGTTTCCCGAAATATATATTGGCGGATTCAAAAACTGTGGTTTACGGGTCAAGTTTTATTATGTAAATGGACTACATTTATTGAGTTTCTTATCTTGCCCGGAAAAGTTGTTTGGCAGTTTTGACCATGTTATAAATTTGTGTGGTTTGCCCGGAATATGTAATTACAGTTTTAACCTTGGGTTTTGGATAAGGGCTATTCCTATATTTTGATATACACGGTATTTTTTTTTATGTCCTTGTTGGATTAAAATCGGTTTGTAGCTCAAAGTATTAGTTACGGTTTGATGACCAAGTTTCAAGAATTTCATATTGTGCCCGGAAGGGTTATTCACGGGGTTTTAATGATGGATTTTGGAAAACGAGTTTTCCGTAAACCTATGTATTTTATTTATTTCGTTCAAATTTAGCGTATGAGCTAAATTTGTTTAGTTGGTTTTAGGTTCGGAGGCGCCCCGATAAAGGCCTAACGAGTCCAAGTTGGACACCCGTCTTTTGACGTCACGTGAGTATCCTTTTCCTTGAGATTTTGATCTTACTCGATATAGTTATGCTTAGTATTAGTATCATGCTAGGTTGAATCTAGCATAACTTAGAGTGAATGCCAAGTAGTGTGGCTTTGGACCTTAGGCGAGTTGGTTGAGCTTGTTGGACCTTCTAGGCTAGATTGTCTTTCCTTAGTTTTTGGTTTATGATCTTGTGAGGTATATGCTGTTGTGAGTTCTAGCATGTGTTTGAGAGAGTGGGTTGTTGGTAGATCTCCTCATGCGTTGAGTGAGAGTGAGTTTAGAAATTCTAGGATGCGGTCCTAGAATTAAGAGTCAAATGGTCTTGCGTAGATCATTTGTATAGAAGTCTAAGACTTCTTGTGTGAGTGGGTTGTTGACATATATCCTCTTGTGAGCAGGTTGTGGGCTTCTTCCCAAGGGAAGCAAGAGTGTTGTGAGTTGAGTGTGAAGACGAGGTAAGTCTCCGGACTTACTTAGCTCGTATTCCTTGTATTAGCATTGATGTGTGTTGGGTGGTGTGTGTTTATTATTCATTGTTTATAACAATAAAACCGGAAATAGGATTACCGACCTTTATATTATTTGGCCCAAGTGTATGATAACGGGCGGTGACATCACTGCCTGGCTCCCCGTGAGAGCTAGGGGGATCTCGGCGACTGGCCCGTGCTGGTTAGACGGTCGGAGGCATCCGACCGTTCCATTGCCGAAAGAAGGGACCGAGGCGAGTTTCGGAGGATTCTCGTGTCACAAAACTAAGTTGAATTAGAACGGGATATGACTTAATAATAAAAAGATAATAAACCGGAATTATGTGCTTTGAGAATGTTGTGTGTTTATGATGATTTACTTGTGTTTGTGCCTTTCCCTTTGATTCTAATGCTTCGAATATGAGCTAACGGTTTTATACCGACTGTTGTAGATTGCATTGCAGGTTAGGATTGCGGCCGAGAGATCCGGAAGAGTGGGCAGCCGGGGTTCCGTACATTTTAGGATTCGGTTTTGGGTGGAGTCGAGTTTGAGTATTGTATCTATTGTATGTTGTATGGCGTTTAGTCTTTGGAGTTGTATTTTCGACTGAAGTCATTAGTTGTATTCTTTCGGGTTTTTCTTTTCATTGCATAAAAATGATTTATGTTTTGCCTTTATTTGTGCCATGTTGGAAAGGTCCGGTGAAATTGTTGTCAAGCTAAGGGTCGGGACCCATTGTGAGGTCCCAACCCGTAGCGCCCCGAGTCCCGCGGATTCGGGGTGTTACAAAAGTGGTATCAGAGCCCTAGGTTGACAACAATGGCACTCGCAATCTTCTAAAGGCCGAATGAGGAATAAACAGAACCCACACGGGTTCTGACTTTTCGTTTTCAAAATCGCATGCATGAGTCGGGGTAGAATGTACGGACCACCACTCCTTCTGAGGATCTCGGCATCCTAGTTTTTTGGACTTGATATATATATATATATGTATATTTGTAGATATGTATATTATATGTGGATTGTAGTTATGCATGATGGACTTGATAGGTATCATTGTGGATTGTTCCTATGTATGATGGACTTGTTATGTATAGTAGTGGCATGACCTTATATTGATATATGCTTATATTTGGAGTATGATAGAATCTTATTAGCTTTTGAACCTTGTATTGTTGTAATGCATTTTTTTTGGAATTGGCATATTAGTAATGATATGGACGTAGGACATATATAGTCGTTTATGCGGATTCTTATAGTAGTAGATAGTACGAGACCTAATAGAAAAGATGATAAGTATAGTATCATCACCTTTAAAGACGATGTGGTTGGCTTGGGATAACGTTCATACGTGGAGTACACTCAAATATCGAGCTGAGCATTTCGTGTTAACGAACACCACGACGTTCTCGGATTCCTTTAAAAGGATGTCGAAGAGGAGGATTAGAGATGACATAAACGAAGGACGAACAAGTAGAAAGAAGAACTCGAGACGAATAAAGAGTGGTCGAGATGGAGCAATACAAGTAAAGGGGAGCAACACTAAGATATATAAGTGGTTAAAAAAAAACAAAAAACAAAAAAAAAAAAACAAAAAAAAACTGTGATTGTACGACGACGAGACCAATAGATATAACGAAATTAAGTCTTCAAGAAGACGCATGAACAACTAAAGATGCGAATCGAGGAGAAGATGGGTACTTTCTAGCAAGTTTAAAGGTGATATTTCATTAAGATGTGAAGTTTCTCTAGGCGCTCCTAAGCACCGGAGACGAGAAGGGAAGAGTGATCGAACCATTTATGAAGGATTTAAGATACCGTAAGTTAAGCTTACGAGGTACAAATAAGTGAAGTGTCAACATTACGAGAGTTACGAGGAGAAGGGCATGGTGGGGATTCACGTGGAGTTGACCGGTTTCCGTTATGACGATAAGGATAAGAAACGCCAAAGAGGAGGAATTGCGTATAAATGATGATCTCAAGAAGATGAAAGATGAAACAAGGAGCTTTGATCGAAAGACTTAAGACACTAACCAAGTGAAATGCGAACGTACGCTATCTAAGGCTATAATATTTGGGAAGGTGCACTGGAAGGACATCAAGGAAGAATGATTAAGCCTATGAAGGGAGTTGTACAAACCAACAAGGCCAAGAAGATATAATTACCTTATAGAAGAGAAAGAAAGCATGGGACATGGAAAGAGCTAATGGAGTTTAAGTAAGAGTACCCCGAGGAGGGTAGCCTTCATAAGAGTGGTAACGTGGAAAGTGTAGAAGAATGGTAAGTCGTTAACTTCGGAGAATGTCAAATACAAGTTAATCAGTGACATCTGAGAATGCACGGGTGCGGGTTGTCTATTGGTGAGTGTAGAGGGGATGAGTAAACAAGATTATGGGCATACAGAGGATCGACAACAAGAGCTTAAAGTATTCGCGGTGGATCAATGTCAATGGTAAGGAAGTACGTCAACAAAAGTGCATTTGTCTTAAATCAAATAATGTTGAATGAGTTCAAGCAAGTAGCTGTTACAGACGTCCTAGAGGAGGACGGATATGACCCTTTGCGACCTTCTTAGGTCATGAGAACGGCATATGGGAGACCCGGATTAGCAGTTTTAAGGTTTGGTCATGGTAAAGGGAACTAGTAGATCAAGAGAAAGGTGAGGTTTCATTGTTTGTGGTGCTTAATAAAGGTTATGTTTTGCGAGCAAAAGTGGAGTCATAGTTTTCCTGACTCACACGGAGAAGCTAGATTAGTGATGGCATGAAACGGGGAACCTGGATTATAGTAACGCCGCAAGCTTAAAGCTTATGACGTTAGCACTTGAGAAGTAATGATTTGGATATGTCAGTGGTTTTGGATGAGACATTTGTTCTAGCGTATTCCATGGGGCATACGGGTATGGTTGTGAATTTGTTTATGGGATACCGAGAGATGCTTAAGGTGACCAACATGAGTAAGAGAAGACCGAAGTTTTGAAGTTTGTTGTCGATATGAGATGTACAAGAGGTACATGAAAGATTGAGGTTAGAGCCTCTACTGTCGGTTTGACGTTACATAAGAAAATGAAGTATTAATTTCTACGCCTACTTAGGAAAAGATGTCCATGGTGAAAGCTTGTGTAGAATACGAAGAGCTCCTCCCATATGTGGGGATGCCAGAGAAGCGAAGAAGATTGTATCGGTTTGTCTTAAGGCATGACTGAGTCCGGTAATGAGGACCTTTGTGACTGGACATATGTGCGAAGTCAAGAGATGGTATTATCGTCTTCCTTTGAAGTGAAAGGAGGGATTAAGCTGAACTATTGCTTAACCAAGACTTCAAGAATCGGAAGATTCGAGCAAGTTCCACGAGTCTTGGAGATGAAGGATTTGAAAAAGAAAGATGGTCAACATGGTAGCTACGGATGGAACATTACACGTATTGAAGGAAGTCGCCCCAACAAGGTCAGGGTGGACCAATTGTCAAGCGTTAGGAACAACTTGTGTCGGTCATTACGATATGAAATGGGTAGAGAAAAGATGGAACCCGAGATAGAACGGATTCCAATACGTCAGAATGTGGAATTTTCCACTAAGGTCGAGCTTGATTTAATTCCGATGTCTAAGGCGCCGTATGGAATAACACTTGTGCAAAGACATGAGTTGTGGAAGCAAGTAAAGGAGTGCCTGCAAGAACTTAGTGATAAGATTTCATTAGAATTAGTGAAATGCCATAGAGAACACCAAACGTTATCTTGAACTCTTGATTTGAAGTTATTATGAGAACACCAAAATTGTTGTGAAAAAGACAAACAATTCTCTCCATTTGAATATCGATTACCGTGAGTCAAACAAGATAATGGTGAAAGACAAGTATTCCTTAGAACAAATGGATGATCTACTCGATCGGTTGCAAGAGTTGGTAGTCTCTTCTAAGAATGATTTATGGTCAATTTGTCACATATTGAGGATTCGAGACTGAGATATTGCGAATACGGCATTCCGGACAAACCACGGGCACTATGAGTTATAGTGATTTCATATGGGCATACTGATACCCGGATGAGATATTTTGGGTCTACTCTTGAAAAAGAGAGATAATGTTTGACAAGTTGTCACGGGATGACAAACCCCGAAAGATGTGAGAGAAGTTACAAGTTTCTTAGATGTGCTGAGCTTTAACAAATTTGTGAAGAGAGATGTTGTATAACATCATTTATGGTAACCTATTACGGATGACGATGAAGTATTGAATTAGACGAAGAATTGGAAATAGAGTTGTTGAGTGTTAAGAGGGGATTGATTGGTGCGACTGCTTTGATTTACCTGGAGGTATTATGGGTTTGTAGTGTACAAGTGATTCTTCAAGACTAGGTCTTGATCGAGTATTGAGGAGCGGTGTAAAAGTAATAACATACAGGTCTTGTTAGTAGAAGTAGTATGGATTAAAGTATTTCCTTTGTTACTTAGAATTACAACAAGAATTGAGGAAACATAATGTCAAGTTTGGTTTGACAAGAACCAAAGCCAGCAATGTAAATTGGAAGTTCGATCTTCTTTGGTAGAGAAATCAAAGGGAAAATAATGGATATGCTGCATTGAGAGAGACCCGAGAAGGAAGTTGAGTTCTGATATATCGGACATTTGTGAGATGTTAGCGCGAGTTGGGTTTCATGTTTATCAATCTAAAAAGTATAGGTATGGCTCGAGAAGTTTTGCCGGTCTTGATGAGTTAGTGGCGTCGTAGAACCAATAAGACTAATAGAAAGTCGGAGGATAATATCTTTAGTTGAAGTTACGGTGAGTTAGTAGCATCGATAGAATCGTTGGGTTAGACCTAGTTCTTCCCTTGGTTGAGTTAGGTGCGTGTGATGTTATATGTAGTTTTTGCCCCGTGTGGGAATGTGCTATATGATTTGATATATCTTGGGGTGGTAGTTTGAGTGGAATGTGTATATAGACCGGAAGGTTTAAACCTTCTTAGTTTGAGAGTACGTACCTCGGCCTTAGGGACCGAGAAGTTCGGCGTATAGCAAGTTTCGGGACGAAACTTGTTTTTAGGGAGATCTGATGTAACGCCTCAATTTTGGTGCGTTTTCGATTTATTATGATTATTTTTTTTCCGGATTTTTTATCGATATGTAAATGAATTAAATATTTTTTTTACGAGTATTTGGCGTCGTAAATTAAATTCTACTAGTATATATATCTCTATATTTTATTATCCGTATTTAAAGTATTATATAATCTCGTAAAAATATATTGCGAGAATGGTTTTTCTATTTCAAATTATATTTCGCGAGTTTACTTATATATTCGATCCACATAGATTTCTTTTACTGCGTCTTTACTCTCGGAAAATCGAGAAGTTTTTGATTCGGAAATCCCGTTCCGAATGTCTTGACCGATTATGATTGTTTTGTTTTTCCCGTCGGTTTTTCTTTCCTTCTGTAACCCGTTAATTTAAATCAGCCAACCCATCAAGACAGGCCGTTGGGCCCATCAAGATAGGCCCAGTCCGGCCCATCCGGATATATACTAGTGATGCTCCTCACCCTAACCCTAATTCCCCGCACCTCTTTCACGCTCTCTCCCTGCTTCCCTCTCTACTCACGCCGCCTCCTTGTCACCTCCGCTCACTGCCGCCTCCTTGTCACCTCCGCTCACTGCCGCCCTCCTTCGCTCACCGTCAACACGAGCCGCCAAGAAGTCGGCCTTCTGCTACCGGTTGGATGGACGGAGTATGGCCGCCTCTTCGCTTCGTCTCTCTAGGGGATTCGACAGCCTCCGCCTCACTTTCGTCTTCGCTGTCGACCGGCCGCTGAGGGTCTGCGCCACCACCTCGCCGCCTCCTCGCTTCGTCTCTGTGGGATTTGACAGCCTTCCGCCTCCTTCCTTCCATCTTCGCTGTCGACCGGCCTCGGGGCTCCGTTCTGCCTTTCCCTTCGTCTTTGTGAGATTCGAACAGCTAGTGTGGTTGCGGATTCTCGCCGGGAGGGAAGGCCACCATCTTCCGTCCAAGCTAGGCGGGAGGAGCCTCGTCGCAGTCACACCAGCGCCTCGCTGCCGGAGGGTGCCTGGCCCAGCCGCCGCCTGCAGTGCCGCTCCCCTTTCACCGGACTACTTCATACGTGGGTTTTGAAACTCTAGCCTTTTAATTATTTTGGACCCCCTATTAATTGGTATAATTACAGTTTATAACCCATTTGCAATTATAATATCTGACCCATGTTTTCTGGAATTTCAAATATGCCATGTTGGGTTAACTACAAGTTTTACTAAAACAGTTTTGGATCATTGCAATTTAAACCTTGCTGAAATAAATTTCGGACATGACCCATAATTATGGATATTGTAATTTTGTTTCGGGAAACGTTTGAGAGGTGTTGTTGTCCTGGCTTAGAAAACGAGTATTTCCTTGAGTTGTGATGTTGTATAAGTTTCCCGAAATATATATTGGCGGATTCAAAAACTGTGGTTTACGGGTCAAGTTTTATTATGTAAATGGACTACATTTATTGAGTTTCTTATCTTGCCCGGAAAAGTTGTTTGGCAGTTTTGACCATGTTATAAATTTGTGTGGTTTGCCCGGAATATGTAATTACAGTTTTAACCTTGGGTTTTGGATAAGGGCTATTCCTATATTTTGATATACACGGTATTTTTTTTATGTCCTTGTTGGATTAAAATCGGTTTGTAGCTCAAAGTATTAGTTACGGTTTGATGACCAAGTTTCAAGAATTTCATATTGTGCCCGGAAGGGTTATTCACGGGGTTTTGATGATGGATTTTGGAAAACGAGTTTTCCGTAAACCTATGTATTTTATTTATTTCGTTCAAATTTAGCGTATGAGCTAAATTTGTTTAGTTGGTTTTAGGTTCGGAGGCGCCCCGATAAAGGCCTAACGAGTCCAAGTTGGACACCCGTCTTTTGACGTCACGTGAGTATCCTTTTCCTTGAGATTTTGATCTTACTCGATATAGTTATGCTTAGTATTAGTATCATGCTAGGTTGAATCTAGCATAACTTAGAGTGAATGCCAAGTAGTGTGGCTTTGGACCTTAGGCGAGTTGGTTGAGCTTGTTGGACCTTCTAGGCTAGATTGTCTTTCCTTAGTTTTTGGTTTATGATCTTGTGAGGTATATGCTGTTGTGAGTTCTAGCATGTGTTTGAGAGAGTGGGTTGTTGGTAGATCTCCTCATGCGTTGAGTGAGAGTGAGTTTAGAAATTCTAGGATGCGGTCCTAGAATTAAGAGTCAAATGGTCTTGCGTAGATCATTTGTATAGAAGTCTAAGACTTCTTGTGTGAGTGGGTTGTTGACATATATCCTCTTGTGAGCAGGTTGTGGGCTTCTTCCCAAGGGAAGCAAGAGTGTTGTGAGTTGAGTGTGAAGACGAGGTAAGTCTCCGGACTTACTTAGCTCGTATTCCTTGTATTAGCATTGATGTGTGTTGGGTGGTGTGTGTTTATTATTCATTGTTTATAACAATAAAACCGGAAATAGGATTACCGACCTTTATATTATTTGGCCCAAGTGTATGATAACGGGCGGTGACATCACTGCCTGGCTCCCCGTGAGAGCTAGGGGGATCTCGGCGACTGGCCCGTGCTGGTTAGACGTCGGAGGCATCCGACCGTTCCATTGCCGGAAGAAGGGACCGAGGCGAGTTTCGGAGGATTCTCGTGTCACAAAACTAAGTTGAATTAGAACGGGATATGACTTAATAATAAAAAGATAATAAACCGGAATTATGTGCTTTGAGAATGTTGTGTGTTTATGATGATTTACTTGTGTTTGTGCCTTTCCCTTTGATTCTAATGCTTCGAATATGAGCTAACGGTTTTATACCGACTGTTGTAGATTGCATTGCAGGTTAGGATTGCGGCCGAGAGATCCGGAAGAGTGGGCAGCCGGGGTTCCGTACATTTTAGGATTGGGTTTTGGGTGGAGTCGAGTTTGAGTATTGTATCTATTGTATGTTGTATGGCGTTTAGTCTTTGGAGTTGTATTTTCGGCTGAAGTCATTAGTTGTATTCTTTCGGGTTTTTCTTTTCATTGCATAAAAATGATTTATGTTTTGCCTTTATTTGTGCCATGTTGGAAAGGTCCGGTGAAATTGTTGTCAAGCTAAGGGTCGGGACCCATTGTGAGGTCCCAACCCGTAGCGCCCCGAGTCCCGCTGATTCGGGGTGTTACATTATACAAGTAACTCCAAATAACTCTACCGATTGGGTACCAATTTGTGATGATACATTGAAGTCACATGTTGGTCAACAATTTTTAAGTGTGGAGGAAGTTGAGGACTTCTATAGGAGGTATGTATTTATTTGTGGATTTGAGATTCGTGTTTCATGTAATCACAAACCCAACAATGTTGTGTTGATGAAGTATTTTGTATGCACAAGAGAAGGTAAAAAAATGGCAAACATATTACGGGCAAAAGGAAGACAACTTACAATCGATGTGGTTGTAAAGCAATTTTCCAACATAATTAAAGAGTACAAGAATTCGGTGGTGGAATCAGCTGACTATACAACACCTTCTAAAAGAGATTTCTTTGAGGCATTTGCAACAACAACTGTCACTATATTGCCACCCGAACAAGCAAAGAACAAAGGGAGGCAGAAACGCTACATGGATGGACAAGAAATACATTTGAAAGAATCTTAGAAGGGTGAAAGAAAGTGTGGCAAGAGTGGACATGACAACAAAAACTGTGAAAAGTTTAACAAGTAAGAAAGAAACAACATGTAAAATAAATATGAACAAGCTTGTTTTTGACTTATTATATAGTTTTTCTATGTGTTTGAAGTTTGTTATTTTGTTTTGAATATTTTTTGTAGGATGAGATTGTCTTAGAAAGAGCATCGTTTAAGTACGAACACCAATGTCTTGCCTATAAAAGTATTGTAACACCCCAAGTTCTCGCAACTCGGGGAGCTACTAGTTAAGACCTCACAATGGATCCCGACCTTGGTTTAACAACAACTTTACTAGGATCTTACAACAAGGCACAAATGTAATCAAAACAATTTCAAAACATAATATTTTATTTTGTGAATGTACACATGTTACAGCCTTGCAAAACATATATATAACATGCATGTCGTATGAAAGACTCCCCCGTCCCCATCTAATGAGTACGTGCACTCGGCTGACCATCCGTCTTGAATCTCTCTGCAACTATTTATCTCTACAAAATCTACAACACGGATAAACCGTTAGCTAACAATCTAAATATAAGAAGAATAAAGATAGCACAAACACAACCAAGATAACATAAAACAATCATCATGCTGACACACAAACCGGTTATTATCTAGATAATTTAGGTGATTCACTTTATTCCGTTTTTAAAGTTGTGGCACGAGAAATCTTAAGATTCTCGCCTCCGTTCCTTATCCAACTAGTGATGGTTTGGCACACCTCCGCCGGTGGCGTCCCCGCAAACCAAGTATGGACTAGTCCCGAAAGAGACCCCCAGCGTCCTCGGGCTAACTGAGCAGAATGCCACCACCCGTTACTCTTAGGCCACATGTGTAGGTCGGTGATGATTACTATGAAATGCACTAATACACACATCATTCAAACACCATTATCATCATTCACACTCATATCTGAAAGCTAGCTAAGTAAGCCCAAAGGACTTACCTGAATCAAAACTCGATTCCCGTTATCTCGACTTAGTCTATAACCGTAGAAACTCAACCACCTGTTATACAAGGCAAGTGGATCAATAATGTGTCTTACTTTCTTAGAAGTTTCCAACTTCTAAGATATTCAATCGATCATAAAGGGATTACCAAAAATACCCTTATAAGGGTAAATGACCATTTTACCCCTGATCCCGGAACTCTAGAAAATTCTATAACAAAGTTCCAAACTATGCTTTGGAACTCAAAACCACTCTCTAACTCTCAAAAGGAAGTTCTCTAAAGATTTAGAAGAGTTAATCACCTTCTTGACTTTCATAAAAGTCGCTAAGGTCCAACTTTGGCTTAAGATATGAGGCCCAAATAAAAAATATATAAAAATTTCAAATAAAATATTTAACAACCTAAGAGGTGCACTCTCCTCACTAGGATAAAGAGATTCCGAAATGGATCAAAGGATTCTCCTACACAAAAATCCCAAGTTGACTACTCAACACAAACCTCTCATACTTAGCCAAATATCCATTGTTAAAAAAAACTGTCCAACTACCCTTCTTTGGGACATTGTAACTTTAGATCCGACCGTTGGATTGTTCCCAAACTTTAATATCATAAACTAGTCATATCAACCTATAACATATAAAAAATTCAACGGTGGATGTTTCTTCTAAGATATCAAAACTCCGTTGTAAAAACAGGAGATACAAATTGGAATAAAGAGGTGTGCAGAAGGTCTCTACTTCGAGCCTCTCTGCCAACATAATTTGGCACTCAAGCTACCCGATGGTCTCAAGTTTGATGCTCAACAGAAGCAAGTCCAGGACTTAACTAAATTTATATACAATATCCTTGCCCTAACATTTACTCCCACACATGTCCTCCTTCAGCAATGTACAGAACGTAAGGTTAGAGTACTCACCAGGTCACTGCAGCCGGCTGGGAGGTGGTCCAGTCCTATCTTTGGTTCGTGTTAGAAGCGGCTAGGGGTTCTCCTTTGTGTGCTGTACGGTTGGAGACACATGTGTTGGTGACCAACTCTAAGCACATGTAAGTGACAAGAACGAGATCAGGGAGGATGTCTGACCAGAAGACTCGTCTTTGAAGGGTTTATCATGGCTCTAGCGTCGGGTTTGATCGAGACGTGCAAGAGGATTGAGGGGCTCGTTACTTCCGGATCTGTTCGGCAGAGGGGTAGATATGACTCGCTTATTACGCTCCATTTTGATACCGACTAAAGAGGGGAGATTAGGTGTACCTGGACGTCCGCGTACGTGACAGTGGTGAGGTTGTATGACCAGCGGCGCCAAGGGAAAGAGAGTTGATCTTCAACTGTTGTGTGTGGGACAGTTTGACGGTGGTGAAGGAGGCCGGTGTTTCTCGCAGAAGCAAGCCAAGACATCTCCGTTACACTCACTATAGGGTCCTTGATGGCGACTAAGCGACTGGATCTCGATGGCTTCCAACGTCACTATTCTAGAGGGGTAAGATCACGGTACGGGATTGTTTCTAGGTTCACATACTCTTAGAAGGAAGGCTACTGGAGAAGGATACCCGCGTACGTCAAGGTAGAGGAGGTGTGCCCACTGGTGCGGTTGAAGAGATAGCCGATGTTGCTTCTCACAATAAGAGAGAAGGAGGGTGGTGAGGCGATGGTGGTAAGACGACGGCTAGGGTTATGGCTACACAGGCGTGGGGAGAGGGAGATGGACGGCCTGGTGCCGAAGAAGGAGATGAGAGTTGGTAGTCGACGAATCTGGACGTGCGTTTGGAAGGAGAACTTCAGCGTGATTATAGGAACTGTTTCATTCAGCAGGCTCCTTGTAACACCCCGTAAAATTGTCATCCCGCATCATATGAATGGGGATTTATGGTTCACTTATAAGGATGGGTTGCTACCCATGTCAACAAGAATTCTTCTGTTCTAGTGGTAGAGTGAGGACAAATAACTCTGGAGTTAAGCGTGCTCGTGCGAGAGCAATTTCAGGATGGGTGACCTCCTAGGAAGTTTTCTGCGCATAGTCGGGTTGTTGGGTCAGTAGTACGTCGGACCACCATCGATTTCCGTGGGTCTCTGCAACTTGGATCGATAGGAGTTAGCTTATAGACTTTTTATGATGTTTATTATAATATGTTATATACATGTGTTTGCTTAGCTTGTTAGTATCCTAAAGGATATTTTATACCCTTAGTCGTTGTTCGCTCCAAACGGTGTGTGCAAGCTTTAAATTTATAACCCTAGATGTAAGCTTAAAACAAGGATGCGAACCCGCAGTGTACGGGTCAATCGTAGTAAAAAGCAAGAAATTCCAGGGGTCGATCACAGGGACTTAGTGAAACAAAGTCGATAACGGTAAGCTTTAGCAATTTCTAACCACAAAAGCAATTAAAACAATCAAAGATGATAAAAAGTCAATAAAGGAAATATGCAATTCTAGGGATTAAAGCATCTAGTTGTGGTTCCAACTCAAGATCTAAAGATAAGCGGACAAAGCTGAGGTTTTTGCAAAGGGAAGGTGTTACTAAAGTGGAATAGATCACCGGGTAAGTCTCACTACTCACTAATCCCAAACCGTAACTCCTATTACCGGGTAAGTCTCAAGGAATTAAGATAAAGAACTATAACCTCAAACTAACACAACATCTAAGGGAATAAAATAAACCTTTACCGGGTAAGTCTCAGGCTAACTCACAAAGATGGGACGAAAGCACACTCAAATCCCAATAAAGGATAAACCTTTATTACCTACACTTATGATCTTTGGTGAACAAACAAAGGAATTACCGGGTAAGTCTCATCCTAGGCTTGCATTGAACCAGGAAAGGTGTAATAAGAATAGGATTTGGCAAACTCTAACACTTAACTCTCAGTTTTGGATCAGATAAGTCATCTCGGTCAGCCAAATTCCACCCCGGCCGAGATGTTCATCGACTGAGCGAGATGCTTAGGGTTAAGGTAAAGACTCGAACTTTCAGGGTCCTACTGTGATTAAGATTATTCTATCATTGTTTTTCCCACAACCTTCAGCCAATCACCCTAGAATCACACAAAGAGATTAGCCACTCATCATCATGAAAGTATTAATCAAATATATGGGAAGAAAGAGAATAATTGAACAAGAAAACCTTAAGAGAAAGGCTTCAATAACTGAATCAATTATCAAACCAACAAGCGTTCCTTGGACAGAAATCCAACAAGACAACAAACAAGAAGAGAATCTAAGATGATCTTACAAAAACCCTTCAAAAAGCTATAAAAGCTATAGACTTTCTTCCTTCAACCTTCAAAAAGGTTCTTCAAATCTCCCAACTGGAGTATGGCTGTTGCGGTGTAGTAGGTGTAAGCGGATGTATGCAGGATGTCGGATTTGTGGGAAATCCGACCTTTTTTATAGGAAAATTACTCTCCAAAGATAAGATATCTTAGAAAGATCTCTTCCCATAAAAATAGGTAAAATATATGATCTAGCATATCTTCTTCCTTCCAAGAGCCAAGCCCAAAAATATAAGATCTCTTTCCAAAGATAAAAGATCTCAGCCAAGAATAAAATATTCTCGCCGCGTCCCAGGTGTTCGCCTCGGTCGAGTCGACTTTTCTGGATCACCTCGGTCGAGGTGACTATGTAGTCAACCGAGGTGAGTCATAACTGAATGTGAAATCTCTCAAATCTGGTACAAAGTAAATCTTTAATCCATGGCTATGCTTCGTGGATGTTTCCTTATGTTCCTGAATGTAGCTCCAATGACTCCATAGCTCCTTTTGCTCCTTTTTGATGCAAAACGTGCCATTTTACCTACGATTATAACAAAACTAGGTGTAGACCTCGATTCCCGCAAAGGTAGATGAAATGGTAATATAATCACATATTATACATACAAACATGCAGATTATTGAAGATAAAACGTCCAAAAAAACCCCAAAATATAGACTATAATTCATGCTATCAAAATACCCCATACTTAGCCCTTGCTTGTCCCCAAGCAAGTTCCGCATATAAAAGGCAAGATAGAATGGATTATAAGTTAAGAAAATCAATGATAAAGTCTTTCAAAAACATTTTTATGGTGTGCTACAATCATAGATCACTCTAAGAGAATACTTCATGGAATTTAAAATCAAAATATGATCAAAACATTTTATAAATATAAGAAAGTTGTTCATCTTTGCATAAAATCATAGAATGCATAATAAGTTATAATTATCGAAATTAATCATGCATAATCCAGTTTAAACCAATAAGTCAATCAACAAGCTCGAGGTCTCAAGGGCTTCCCTAAAGAAAGGTCAAGAAACGTGTAGGGTAGGGATGTATGTAAGGTAATGTGGTGCTAGAATCCGGGAAAAGGATATACTTCACTTTCACTTTGACTTTCAACATCTTCCATCAATAAGCTTTGCTTATTTCACACTTTTCTTTTTTTTACTTTACTTTTTGGGATGCATGGACAGAGGTGCACAATAACCGAAGTCTAGGAAATCAGCAATCATCAATTTCTTGAGATGCATCAAACCCTTGATGCACATACCATGACCCGTTAGAAATATCGCTCAATCCGACTTTGACAAGACACAAACACCCGACTATGTGAATGGTGCCGAGTTACTCATCATCATGATTTACTTCCCCAAACCTATTTATTGCTTTCTAACACTTTCACTTCCAGCCAACTTCTCAACTTTAACTTCACTTGCTTTCACCACTTCGCTTGCTTCCAAATTCCCGGATAGGTAAAGGGAGGCAAAAATGTATATGAGGGGCTAGGCATGATCAAGAAGAAGAAGAGAGAAGAATGAATTGCCTTGGTCTTTCCAGGTAGAAAGTGAGAGAACTCATAACATGGTGTCAACCTTCAAATTCAACATAATTTGGATAAAAACAAAGTATTAAACATCCCAAAAATTTTAAACAAAGCATTTAGCAACTTAAACATATTATAAAACCTTTCAATCATATAAATATTTCAAAACCAGTCAGCAACAAGATCTTCACTGAGATCATATCCAGATAAAAAGCACAAAATCGTTTCGAAAAAACTCTTAGTTAAACCACCTCGGTCGAGGTGTTCTTAGGTCAACCGAGGTGAAGTACCTCGTTCGGCCAGAACTACCCCGGTCGAGGTCAAATTTTTTTTTTTCTATCCAGTTTGACGTTTTTCTCAATCAAATAACCTGTGTATATGCATGTAAACTCAGATAAAACCATAGAAGCAAACTGAAGCATAAATATCCAATAATGTAGAGTCATACATCACATAAGTCAATGAAATACATAAACACCCCATACTTGGGACACACTGTCCCAGTGGGTCAAAATAAGTCTAAGGAAATAAAATACTCACCGGACATAAAGTTGAGCTGCATAATAAATAAGAAAGAAAATCCTGCGGCTCTCAATAGTCACGATCCGGTGGTGGTGGTGGTGGTGGTGGTACATACGGATACTGAGATGGGTCGAACGGGTAGCCCATGATCTGCTGAAACTGAATCTGCGCCATCATGTGCTGGTAATGCTGTCTCTCCTGCATCTCACGGATATCCAGTGATAGGGCAGCATAAGAATCGATCATCTGATCCGTCAGATCATCGATCCGACGGTGAGCCTCTGGATCTCTGTGTCGGCGTACCCTACGCCTAGTAGGTCTCACTGGTGATGTGGCTGGTGCAGGCTCAGTGTCATCATCATCAATGTCAATAACCGGCACACTCGTCCCAACAGTGTCTGTCCCTGTATCCATCGGAACTCCACCATCCCTGTCATCGTCATCAGCTGTCTCCTCCTCTACCTCGTCCTCCTCAGCTGGTGCAGCTGCTGCCTCTCTAGCATCCTCCATCAATGGAATCCAGGCAGTCTGCCAGTAGTGAGGATCATAAACAGAGAACTAGGGCGACCATCTGATCCCCTGTGGTGTAGTCGGCTCCCATGGCATGGCTACGTATGGTGTAGTGAGTCTTCGGGGAACCAGAATCCTTCGAGTGATCATCTCCTGTAGCCCTAGCGGTTTGGCAGCCGCCACCATAGTACAAGCGCTGAGATCCATATCCTGATAGCTAGCAATGTGGGTCACAAGGCCTCCGCAGCAGATATCCCCCTTCGCCTTGGCCTTGATCTTGTGCAGGTCCTCTGCCAACATCAAGCCAAAGTCTGGGATCCCTCCAGTCACCATGCAGTAAAGGCTGAAAAGCTCCCCCTGTCGGACCTTCTGGGGCGTCTCAGTACGCGCCAGAAGAGTCTCACTGAAAATACGGTGGGCCAACCTAAAGGCTAGGTGAAATATGATGCGCTCCCTGGAGTCTCCAGGACGCCATCGGTCTGCGTGCTCAACTACGTGAGCAATCTAACCCCAGAACTCCCTAACTACAGTCCGGGAGGGGAAATCTACAGCAGTCGGGGCCGGGAAACCAAAAATGTCTCTCCAGTACTCTAATGGAACTAAGAAGTTCCGGTTCATCAACCGGTACTTCACAGAACGCTCTGTGGGGAGGTAGGTGAAGGAGCTGACAAACTCCAAGGTAGGCTCTAAATAAGCAGGCGCACGGATCTCAGTAAACTGATCTAGCCCTACCATCGAGATCATCCGTCTAAGGTCTCCATCCACATGGAGACAATCAAAAGCCGATACGTCCAAGAAACGCGGTGCAATCACTGGACGGGCTGCTATACGGTCATAGTCGACCTGGTGTCTCTCATGGATCACCGGTCTATAAGGTGTAGAAGAGGAAGAAGAAGGGGAAGGGGAGGATCTATCCCTAAGGACAAGCTGCCTATCTGAACTCATTCTCTAAAACATTCTGTCAGTTCACCTCGGTCGGCCTGACACAACTCAAGAACACCTCGGCCGAGGCACAACACGACTAGACCGAGGCGAAGAACTGCGCGACGAATTTCTTCAAAAATCTAGTTCTTTTCCCCCAAAATCACTACAACTGGTTTCTATGGGGTACTTAATCTGTTTATCAGCAAATGCAAGGGCAACCAAAGCCCAATTCAAAGCAAAATAGTGAAGAGAACGAGATTAGGATTTTTTCGATGTTTACCCCGATTCGGTCGATTCGGTTCGTTTTTCTCGCAGATTGACGCTTGCACTGAGATCCTCTATCCTTTCTTAGCAATTTGGAAGCAAGAATCGTTGAAAACGATCGAAGAAGGGCGAAGCGAGGTGAGGGGCTGCCGCGGTCGAGGAGAGGTAAAAAAAGAAGAGAGAGAAATTTAACCCCCTTTTTATACCCTTTCTGGAATTGCTGTCACCTCGGTCGAGGTGGTCTCGACTGGACCGAGGTGGTTCTTCAGAAACCCTAGTCGCCTCGGTTGCTCAAGAATCATCTCGGACGAGGTGCTTTGACAGCAACCGAGATGTGCCTCAGTCAAACTCCGTCTTCTCAAATTCTCGAACTTCTGTCCTTCCAGTTGTGCTCCTGGTTTGTATTCCTTCCTTAGATGTCACCTGTTGTCTGTCTAGGACGCCATAAACAAAACAAAGCAAAGCAAAAGCAAAACTATCTAATCTAGACTAGAAAAAGGAAAAAGAAAGCAATACCTTGGGTTGCCTCCCAAGAAGCGCTTGGTTTAAGGTCGTTAGCTGGACCATACGGCATCTCAAACGAGGTATAGTGGTGCAACCTCCTCAACCGGAACTTCCGGTTTGTATTTCTTGAGTCTATGACCATTGACCTTGAAGCTTCCGCTCGTTTCACCCCATATCTCGACTGCGCCATGAGGAAAAACATGTTTCACAACATAAGGTCCGGTCCATCTAGATTTCAACTTACCTGGGAAGAGGCGGAGGCGGGAGTTGAAGAGTAGAACTAAGTCTCCTTCGTTAAGCTCCTTAGGGATGATACGCTTGTCATGCCATTTCTTCGTCCTCTCTTTATAGATTTTGGCATTCTCATAAGCGTTCAAACGCAGCTCCTCCAGCTTGTTGATATCCATTAGCCGCTTCTCGCCGGCTTCCTTAATGTCGTAGTTCAACCATTTGATCGCCCAATATGCTTTGTGTTCTAACTCAACGGGCAAATGACAAGACTTCCCATATACCAAATTATAAGGGGTGGTACCAATGGGAGTCTTAAATGCGGTCCTGTAGGCCCAAAGAGCATTGTCCAATTTCATGGACCAATCCTTCCTCGTCCTAGAGACGGTCTTCTCCAAAATTACTTTGATTTCTCTATTCGAGATCTCGACCTGTCCACTAGTTTGAGGGTGATAAGGGGTTGCTACCTTGTGGGTTACCCCATACTTCGATAGAAGTGCCTTAAACTTCCGGTTGATGAAATGCGTCCCTCCATCGCTGATGATGATACGTGGAGTTCCAAAACGTGGAAAGATGGTCCTGTTTAAGAACTTCACAACCACCTTGGCGTCATTAGTGGGAGAAGCAATGGCTTCGACCCATCTAGAGACGTAATCGATTGCTAGAAGAATATAGAGGTTTCTTCCGGAGGATGGGAAAGGTCCCATGAAGTCTATCCCCCATACATCAAAGATTTCCACCTCTTGAATGTTATTAAGTGGCATTTCGTTCCTCCTAGATAGATTTCCTGTTCTTTGGCATGCATCACAAGAGACAACAAACGATTGTACATCTTTAAATAATGTAGGCCAAAAGAAACCGGAACGTAATACCTTAGCACATGTCTTATCGGTGCTAGCATGTCCTCCACAAGGAAGTGAATGACAATGCCGTATGACGCTATTAACTTCATCTTCCGGAATGCATCTTCGAAGCATCCCATCCGGCCCGCGCTTGAATAGCAACGGTTCATCCCAGTAGTAATGGCGTACTTCCTTGAAGAATCTCTTCTTTTGAGAGTACGTCAATCCTGGCGGTATTTCCTGTCAAACAAGATAATTCACAATATCAGCGTACCAAGGTCCTTTATTATCAGAAAGTTGGTGGATAGAATGTTCCACCAACTGAGGATGAATGTTAGAGAAAGGAGTAAGAAGTTTGTTATTTTCAGCAGTCTCAGTTGACATCATCTCGCCTTCGACCTCGGTCGAGGCGCAAATGCGTTGACCGAGATGTTCTTCGGTCGCCTCGCTTAGTCCAGAAAGTGCCTCGGTCGAGGTACTGCAACTGGAACCGAAACTGGAGATCTTCGTCTCCTGGATTAGCTTCTCAGTTTCAGCTCCTGGATCTTCTTCCAGTGCCTTTAAGCTCCGTATATCTGCATCACAAGAAGCATCTATACCTTTCTCCGTTAAACTGAAACTAATAACTCTTTCAAGTGGATCGTTAATAAGGATAGAGCTCACCAATTCTATTGATTCTTCTTCATCATAGATGTTGAAGATATCATCTCCTAGCTGCTCTCCCTTAATCCGAACTCCACTTCATCTCCACCAATGTTGAATTTCAACTTGGCGTTCTTACAATCCACGTTGCAACCCAAAGTTGCTAGAAATGGCCTCCCGAGAATAATAGGAACATGATAATCTGTGGGAATGTCAAGTACAACAAAGTCTATAGGTAAATAGAAGTTACCTAACTTGACCGGAACGTCTTCCAAAATGCCCACGGGATGGGTAATAGAGCGGTCCACCATGTAAAATCGAATCTTGACCGGCTTGGGCTCTCCAATTCCGATCTTCACACATAGCTCCAGCGGAATGATGCTCACGCTGACTCCTAGATCACATAGAGCTTCACAAGTGACATCCCCAACTTGAATGGGAATGCAAAATGAGCCGGGATCTCTCAACTTAGGTGGCATCTTCTCCTTCTTGATTTGAATGAGCTCCGAGGATTTAGATGTCATCCTTACTTCACCAAAGTCTTCCAGTTTCCTCTTCCTTGATAAGATCTCTTTCAAGAACTTCCCATATGCGGGCATCCCTAGAATAGCATCAAGGAAAGGAATATTAATGTGCAATTTATTCATCAAGTTAAGGAACTTACCAAAGTGCTTGTATAGATGTGCTTTGGCCCTTGACTGGGGGAATGGAAGTGGTGGTTTGTATGCAAGAGGTGGAACATAAACTTCAGTTTTCCCCTCCGCTTTCTGTGGCTCCACCTTGGTTGGCATCTCGGCCGAAGTGTTCTTTGACTGCACCTGGACCGAGGTGGTCTTCGTCGGTATTGGCACCGACCGAGGCACTGGATCTACAGTCTTCAGTCCACTCCTCGTAGTTATGGCCATAATCTGGCCCTTAGGGTTGCTTTCCGTCCTTGTTGGAAGCTTCCCTGGATCTCTTGGCGCTTCATTCGCCCTACTAGCAAGTTGTTGTTCAACGGCCTTTTGGGCCTTCGAAAATGAAGTCATAGAAGTCTCCATAGCACTAAGCTTGATCAAGATGGCCTCCAGCACTGCGTCTTTCTTTTCCGGCTGAGACGAACTTGATCCTTGCCCCTGGCTCTTTAATGGAGTAGAAGAAGAAGAAGAAGGGGAAGAGAGGAAAGGATTAGAGGAATCGTTAGAATTGGAGTTAGAACGATTGTTACCAGAATTTTGGTTGTTCGCTCTCCAATTATTGCTGTTGGACCCTCTATTGTTGTTGTAGTTGTTATTCCGGGAACCGTTGTTGTTGTTACGGTATCCATTGTTGTTGTTCCTTTGTCCTTGATCTTCCTTCTTGGTTTGAGCAACCAAGAGTTCCTTCAATTGCTTCACGTCATTCTTCAAAGACGTGAGTTGATTGTTGTTAGGCTGAGTATCTTGGAAGTTAACTCTTTTAACTCCTCCTTCAGCTCCTTGATGGGTGTATTCCTCCATATGCAAAGCTTGTTTCTCGATAAAGTCCCAAGCTTCGTCAATCGCCATGTCCATAAATGTACCGGCGGAGAGTAGTTGGAGGTTGAACTAGGTGCTTCCATCCAGTCCCTTGAAGTATATCTCCAACAACTCTATCTTTGGAATCCCATGATGTGGGCAATCCAAAAGAATGTCCTTAAACCTCTCCCATGACTTGGACAAGCTCTCCTTGTCCTTCATAATGAATGCATTAATCTTCCCTCTCATTTCAGCGGTCTTAGAGGGGGGGAAATAATTTAGTCAAGAATTCCGTAGTCATCTCCTCCCAAGTGCTAATTTTTCCTGGAGGAAGAGATTGATACCAAGTAAGAGCTCTATCTTTTAAAGAAAAGTAAAAAGGTCTTAGCTTGTAGTTGTTATTTTCAATTCTTGAGGGTCTCAAGGTCTCCATCAAGATCTCATAGTTTTGAAGATGTTGATGTGGGGATTCCTTCTCTAGCCCTCCGAACTGGCATTGGCGGATCATGGACAGAACTTGCGGTCGAAGTTCGTAGTCATGGTCCGCTGGATCTCCTAGGTTAACTCCTGGACGCCTCAGTTGTTGATTGGGGTCCATCCTTTGACCTAGGGTTTGCGGGATTCCTGCAAAAAGAGCGCCTCGGACTGGCATCCGAGGTGGAAGTACCTCGGCCGGGGCGTCAGGTACTGGGACCTGCCTCGGTCGAGGGTCTACGACTGGGACCTGCATCGGTCCAGCATCGGGAACTGGGTCTTCCCTCGGTCGAAGTTGATATTGGTCTCGTAAGGCTGCCATATCTGCTTCGATCGCTTCAGTCTTGGTGCGAGTTTCCTCCTTCTCTTGCCTTAGTTCTTCCCTGCCGAGGCGTAGCTGTTCTAACGCCTCCTTCAATTCGGCCTCAAGATCGCGATTGTCTTGGTTGGCCATCTTTGCTTCTCTTAAGCGTCGTTTGTATGTCTTTTCTGGTTCGGGATCGTAAGGAACGATTTCCTTCCCAGTGCGGGTTCTTCGCAT
Organism: Fagopyrum esculentum; assembly: GCA_033239045.1. Lineage (NCBI taxonomy): Eukaryota > Viridiplantae > Streptophyta > Magnoliopsida > Caryophyllales > Polygonaceae > Fagopyrum > Fagopyrum esculentum. The sequence continues at coordinate 96,050,979 of BSUD01000008.1, read as the reverse complement.
AAACCTAATAAAGAACCTGCAAAAGTCACTCAAGTAGAATGGTTAGTAGACACGGGGGCAAGTGCCCCAAAAGCAAACCGTAACCGGCTCGGTCTAGACCAAGTCCCCGACAATGGCGCCAAAAACTTGTTCGCTCTAAACGGTGTGTGCAAGCTTTAAATTTATAACCCTAGATGTAAGCTTAAAACAAGGATGCGAACCCGCAGTGTACGGGTCAATCGTAGTAAAAAGCAAGAAATTCCAGGGGTCGATCACAGGGACTTAGTGAAACAAAGTCGATAACGGTAAGCTTTATCAATTTTTAACCACAAAAGCAATTAAAACAATCAAAGATGATAAAAAGTCAATAAAGGAAATATGCAATTCTAGGGATTAAAGCATCTAGTTGTGGTTCCAACTCAAGATCTAAAGATAAGCGGACAAAGCTGAGGTTTTTGCAAAGGGAAGGTGTTACTAAAGTGGAATAGTTTACCGGGTAAGTCTCACTACTCACTAATCCCAAACCGTAACTCCTATTACCGGGTAAGTCTCAAGGAATTAAGACAAAGAACTATAACCTCAAACTAACACACCATCTAAGGGAATAGAATAAACCTTTACCGGGTAAGTCTCATGCTAACTCACAAAGATGGGACGAAAGCACACTCAAACCCCAATAAAGGATAAACCTTTATTACCTACACTTATGATCTTTGGTGAACAAACAAAGGAATTACCGGGTAAGTCTCATCCTAGACTAGCATTGAACCAAGAAAGGTGTAATAAGAATAGGATTTGGCAAACTCTAACACTTAACTCTCAATTTCGGATCAGATAAGTCATCTCGGTCAGCCAAATTCCACCCCGGCCGAGATGTTCATCGACTGAGCGAGATGCTTAGGGTTAAGGTAAAGACTCGAACTTTCAGGGTCCTACTGTGATTAAGATTATTCTATCATTGTTTTTCCCACAATCTTCAGCCAATCACCCTAGAATCACACAAAGAGATTAGCCACTCATCATCATGAAAGTATTAATCAAATATATGGGAAGAAAGAGAATAATTGAACAAGAAAACCTTAAGATAAAGACTTCAATAACTGAATCAATTATCAAACCAACAAGCGTTCCTTGGACAATAAATCCAACAAGACAACAAACAAGAAGGGAATCTAAGATGATCTTACAAAAACCCTTCAAAAAGCTATAAAAGCTATAGACTTTCTTCCTTCAACCTTCAAAAAGGTTCTTCAAATCTCCCAACTGGAGTATGGCTGTTGCGGTGTAGTAGGTGTAAGCGGATGTATGCAGGATGTCGGATTTGTGGGAAATCCGACCTTTTTTATAGGAAAATTACTCTCCAAAGATAAGATATCTTAGAAAGATCTCTTCCCATAAAAATAGGTAAAATATATGATCTAGCATATCTTCTTTCTTCCAGGAGCCAAGCCCAAAAATATAAGATCTCTTTCCAAAGATAAAAGATCTCAGCCAAGAATAAAATATTCTCGCCGCGTCCCAGGTGTTCGCCTCGGTTGAGTCGACTTCTCTGGATCACCTCGGTCGAGGTGACTATGTAGTCAACCGAGGTGAGTCACAACTGAATGTGAAATCTCTCAAATCTGGTCCAAAGTAAATCTTTAATCCATGGCTATGCTTCCCAGATGTTTCCTTATGTTCCTGAATGTAGCTCCAATGACTCCATAGCTCCTTTTGCTCCTTTTTGATGCAAAACGTGCCATTTTACCTAAGATTATAACAAAACTAGGTGTAGACCTCGATTCCCGCAAAGGTAGATGAAATGGTAATATAATCACATATTATACATACAACCATGCAGATTATTGAAGATAAAACGTCCAAACAAACCCCAAAATATAGACTATAATTCATGCTATCAGTCGTGATATCACGAATCGATTATCGCCTCATGATAAATCAGCTGCGGACTTGAAGAATCTCCAATACGAGGCAATGGAATCGGACCTTGAATTGAGTTTTATACTCGGGTAGGCTGCTTGGTGATCCTTACAAATCATCCAAAGAAATTCCTGAGTCAATTCAATTAGAAGGAATAGAAGGTCGTACAAGGAACTCGGGCATACGAGGCCGAGAGACGGAATTAGAAGAATCATGCAAGAGACGAGAAGATCTCCGAGTTGAGATAACAACATTAGAACAAGAACCAAGTAGAACAGAGTACAACCAAGAGGGCGAGATAAAGGACGTTACAATCGTGGCGAATTTCCCATAGACAATTATGGGCATGAGAGATCTGAAGAGATTGGGTGTCGACCTAGAAATGAGAATCTAAGGTGCACAGAATGAAGACCTACAATTGAGTGTAAAAGCAAAAAGGCAGACCCCACAAGCGTGGGGAGGTTTTGACCTCCTCAGCAATATAAGAAGTTTGAAAGAAACCGCGACGCCAATATCCAAAGAAGGGAAGCCTGTAGCAGAGTCAACGGAGTTTCAGGAAGGCGATATTATCACCAACACAAGTGAAGAAATCGGTATGGGAGAACGGCCTTGAAAGACTCGAGAGTCCAAGGTAACCCGAATTATCACCGGACCTAAGCAATCAACACAGATGGTCCCTGCAAAAGGAACTGCAAGTGGATGATCATTACGGCCATAAGAATTTCAAAGACGCTTGCAAGCTATCTTGGAAACTTGAAACGACTATTTATGCCAGATGAATGACACAATCAGACTAGAAAAATGGAGTTAGGCCATAAGAAGCGGAAGGGTGGAAGGTAGTTTGAACTAAAGAAGTATAAAAGGATTGTTGTGAGCAACTGTTTACCTACTAGCTAAGGAAATTTTGACATGGTATCAGAAGGGTCAGCCTCAATTCGGCCCGCAATCCTAACCTGTGGACAAATGCAACTCGGTCTATATCCTCTATTAGTATATAAGGTCGGTAGGCTACTCCTCCTATTGCCAATTGGTTTTAGGATGGAACCTCGCCGAGTTTATGTGTTGGGCTTTGGCCTAATGCGCATATGCGCTCGTATGCACAAGCCCCCGCTCTACCAGTCCGTTTGTATCGGACTTTGACATGGTATTAGAGCTAACCCTGAGTTACGAGTGTGCTCGCCCTAGTAGGCGGTCACTCGGCTCGGTGGACGGTCCTTCGGCCTGAAGTGGACGTCAGGAGTTTAAGTGGGGAGATTGTAACACCCCGTAAAATTGTCATCCCGCATCATATGAATGGGGATTTATGGTTCACTTATAAGGATGGGTTGCTACCCATGTCAACAAGAATTCTTCTTTTCCAGTGGTAGAGTGAGGACAAATAACTCTGGAGTTAAGCGTGCTTGTGCGAGAGCAATTTTAGGATGGTTGACCTCCTGGGAAGTTTTCTGCGCGAGCATGGTTGGCATTGCTACATCGGCCCTTTTCTTGTTGGGCTGGCGGAAAGCAAAGAGCAGGCCTGAGTTTAGGTAAGGATGGAAAGCATGGAGAGGTGGGCTGGGCTGAAACAAGGGAATAAGAAGTGGGCCAAAAGTTGTCATGGCTTGTCAAGTTGTTCGCTCCAAACGGTGTGTGCAAGCTTTAAATTTATAACCCTAGACTTAAGCTTAAAACAAGGATGCGAACCCGCAGTGTACGGGTCAATCGTAGTAAAAGCAAGAAAATTCCAGGGGTCGATCACAGGGACTCGGTGAAACAAAGTCAATAACGGTATGCTTATGTCAATACTAACCACAAGAGCAATTAACACAATCAAAGATGAATAAGAAGTCAATAAAGCAAACATGCAATTCTAGGGATTAAAGCATCTAGTTGTGGTTCCAACTCAAGATCTATAGATAAGCGGACAAAGCTGAGATTTTTGCGTGGGGAAGGTGTTACTAAAGTGGAGTAGATCACCGGGTAAGTCTCACTACACACTAATCCTAAACCGTAACTCCTATTACCGGTTAAGTCTCAACAAATCAAGATAAAGAACTATAACCTCAAACTAACACACCACCTAAGGGAATAGAATCAACCTTTACCGGGTAAGTCTCAGGCTAACTCACAAAGATGGGATGGAAGCACACTCAAACCCCAATAAAGGATAAACCTTTATTACCTACACTTATGATCGTTAATACACAAACTAAGGAATTACCGGGTAAGTCTCATCCTAAGCTTGCATTGAACCAGAGAGGTGTAATAAGAATAGGATTTGGCAAACTCTAACACTTAACTTTCTGTTTAGAATTGGATAAGTCACCCCGGTCAGAAGAATTCCACCCCGGCCGAGATGTTCATCAACCGAACGAGATGCTTAGGGTTAAGGTTAAAGACTCGAACTTTCAGGATCCTACTGGAATCTAAGATTATTCTATCATTGTTTTTACCACAACCTTCAGCCAATCACCCTAGAATCACACAAGGAAATTAGCCACTCATCATCATAATGAAAGTATTAAATATATGGGAAGAAGGTGAATATTTGAACAAAGAAGAATTTAAGGAAAAGACTTCAATAACTGGATCAAATATCACAACAAAAGCGTTCCTTGGATAACAATCCAAAAAGACAACAAATGAGGGAATTAAAGACAATCTTACAAAACCCTCCAAAAGCTATAAAAGCTAATATCTTCAATCTTCCTTCAACCTTCAAAAAGGTTCTTCGAATCTCTCCAATTGGAGTATGCTGCTGCGTTATGGGTGTAAGCGGGTTGTATGCGAGATTTTGCGCTGATAGCGGATGCCGGATTTATGGGAAATCCGACCCTTTTTATAGGAAAATAACCCTCCAAAGATAATAAATCTTAGAAAGATATTTTCCCATAAATATAGGTAAAATATATGATTCTGCATATCTCCTTCCTTCCAGGAGCCAAGCCCAAAAATATAAGATCACTTTCCAAATTTAAAAGATCTCATCCAAGAATAAAATAATTTCGCCGCGTCCTAGGTGTTCGCCTCGGTCGAGTCGGCGTCTCTGGATCGCCTCGGTCGAGGTGAATTTCTGGTCAACCGAGGTGAATCACAACAGAATGTGAAATCTCTTGAATCTGCTCCAAAGTAAATCTTTAATCCATGGCTATGCTCCCTGGATGTAGCTCCAAATGACTCATGACTCCTTTTGCTCATTTTTGATGCAAAACGTACCATATTACCTGCAATCACAACAAAACTAGGTGTAGACCTCGATTCTCGCAAAGGTAGATGAAATGGTAGTAAAATCACATAATGCACACACAAACATGCAGATTATGAAAGATAAAACGTCCAAACAAACCCTGAAATATAGACTATAATTCATGCTATCAAAATACCCCATACTTAGCCCTTGCTTGTCCCCAAGCAAGTTCCTCATATAAAAGACAAGATAGAATGGATTATAAGTCAATAAAATCAATGGAAAAGTCTTTCAAAAACATTTTATGGTGTGCAACCATCATAGATCACTCTAAGAGAGTACTTCCTGGAATTTAAAAACTCAATATGATCAAAACATTTTATAAATATAGGAAAGTTGTTCATCTTTGCATAAAACCATAGAATGCATAATAAATCATAATTATCAAAATTAATCATGTATAATCCAGTTTAAACCACTAAGTCAATCAACGAACTCAAGGTCTCAAGGGCTTCCCAAAAGAAAAGGTCAAGAAACGTGTAGGGTAGGGATGTATGTAAGGTAATGTGGTGTTAGAATCCGGGAAAAGGACGAACTTCACTTTCACTTCGACTTGCAACATCTTCCACCAATAAGCTTCGCTTATCTCACACCTTTTCTTTTTTACTTTACTTTTTGGGATGCATGGACAGAGGTGCACAATAACCGAAGCCTAGGAAATCTGCAATCATCAATTTCTCGAGATGCATCAAACCCTTGATGCACATACCATGACCCGTTAGGAATATCGCTCAATCCGACTTTGACAAGACACAAACACCCGGCTATGTGAATGGTGCCGAGTTACTCATCTTCATGATTGACTTCCCCAAACCTATTATTGCTTTCTAACACTTCACTTCCATCCCACTTCTCAACTTTGACTTGCTTTCACCACTTCGCTTGCTTCCAAATTCCCGGATAGGTAAAGGGAGGCAAAATGTATATGAGGGGCTAAGCATGATCAAGAAGAAGAAGAAGAAAAGAATGAATTGCCTTGGTCTTTCCAAGAAGAAAGTGAGAGAACTTAACATGCGGTATCAACCTTCAAATTCAACATAATTTGGATAAAAATAAAGTATTAAGCATGCTAATAATTTCAAACAAAGCATTTAGCAACTTAAACATATTATAAAACCTTTCAAACATATAAAGAATTTAAAACCAGTCAGTAAACAAAATCTTCACTGAGATCATATCCAGACAAATAGCACAAAATCGTTTTCGAAAACTTTCTGTTACGCACCTCGGTCGAGGTGTTCTTGGTTCAACCGAGGTGAAATGCCTCGTTTGGCCAAGACTGACTCGGTCGAGGTCAAAAAAATTTTTTTAAAACCATTTTTTTTTTCGGTTTCGACGTTTTTCTCAATCAAATAACCTGTAGGTATGCATGTAATATCAGATAATCATATAAATGCAGAAGTGAAGCATAAATAAAATATCCGATAAATAAAATGTTATACATCAAAAGTAGTCGAAATAAATACATCACGTAGTCAGGTAATTACAAACACCCCATACTTGAGACACACTGTCCCAGTGGGTCAAATAAAAGTCTGAAAATGAGAGTACTCACCGGATAAATAGTTGAACTGCATAAAAGAAAATAAAGAAAATCCAGCAGCTCCTCAATAATCCTGATCCGGCGGTGGTGGTGGTGGCACGTACGGATACTGTGTCGGGTCGAACAGATAACCCATGACACGCTCGAACTGAAGCTGGGCCATGACGTGCTGATAGTGCTGCCGCTCCTGCATCTCGCGGATATCCAGCGATAGTGCAGCATATGAGTCGATAACCTGATCCGTCAGGTCATCGATCCGTCGGTGGGCAGCTCGATCTCTCACTCCGCGCCTCCTGCGTCTAGCAGGTCTGACTGGAGAAGTCTCAGCTGGTGCAGGCTCCGTCTCCTCCTCATCATCCAGATCAATGATCGGTGGCGCGCTCATCCCTGCAGTATCCGTCCCTGTATCCATCGGGACTCCACCATCTCTCTTATCTACCGTCTCCTCGTCGTCGTCATCCTCCTCCTCCTCAGCCGGGGCAGCTGCTGCCTCTCTATGATCCTCCATGAGCGGAGCCCAAGCTGTCTGCCAGTAGTGTGGATCAAAAACCGTGAACTGTGCAGACCAGCGGATCCCCTGTGGTGCAGTCCGCTCCCAAGGCATGGCAACATATGGAGTGGTCAAACCACGGGGAACTAGAATCCTCCGTGTGATCATCTCCTGTAATCCAAGCGGCTTCGGAGCCGCCACCATCGTGCAAACACTGAGGTCCATCCCGTGATATGTAGCAATATGGGTGACTAGACCTCCGCAGCAAATGTCTCCCTTCGCTTTAGCCTTGATCTTGTGTAGGTCCTCTGCCAAGATCAAGCCAAAGTCTGGGAAACCTCCTGTGACCATGCAGTAGAGGCTGAAGAGCTCGCCCTGTCGGATCTTCTGGGGCGTCTCAGTACGCGCCAGAAGTGTCTCGCTGAATATCCTATGGGCTAGTCTGAAGGCTGGATGGAAGATGACCTTCTCCTTGGAATCTCCAGGGCGCCATCTGTCTGCATGCTCGGTAATATGGGCAATCTGCCCCCAGAACTCCCTAGCTACGGATCGGGAGGGGAAATCAGTGGCGGTGGGCTCAGAAAAGCCGAATATCTCTCTCCAAATCTCTAATGGAACTATGAAGTTCCGGTTCATCAACCGGTACTTTACAGACCGGTCTGTGGGAAGGTAGGAGAAGGAGCTAACAAACTCTAAGGTCGGCTCCAAATAGGTTGGGGCTCGGATCTCAGTAAACTGATCCAGCCCGACAGTAGTGATCATCCTCCTAAGGTCACCATCTAACCCTAGGCAATCAAAAGCTGACACGTCCAAAAACCGTGGTGCAATAACTGGACGGCTAGCTATGCGCTCATAGTCTACCCGGCACCTCTCGTGGATCACCGGGCGGTAAGGACGGGAAGAAGAAGAAGAAGGGGAGGGTGAGGATCTGTCTCTAAGGGCTAGGCGACGATCGGAACTCATTTTTCTCTCAACATTGTCAGAACACCTCGGTCACTGACAAGACTCAGAAATCACCTCGGTCGAGATGCAGTTCGACCGGACCGAGGCGCAACAGTCGCGATTCCAATTCTCAGAAATTCAGTTCTTTTTCCCCCAAAATCACTACAATTGCTTCCTATGGGGTACTTAAATCCTTTCTCAGTAGAATCAAGGGCAACCAAAGCCCAAATCGAAACGAATGAACGAGTTAGGGTTTCGACTTATTTTACCTCGTTTCGGTCGATTCGTTCGATTTCTTTGCAGATCTGTTGTTGCAAAAGGTTCCTCTACCCTTCAATCGTAGTTTGGAAGCGGAAATCTTCGAAAACGAGCAAGAAACGAGAGGGAGCGAAGTGCACTGTCGCCGCGGTCGAGGTGAAGAAGGTAAAAAGGTAAAAAATAAATTTTTCCCCTTTTTATACTGTTCCTGGATCTGCTGTCACCTCGGTCGAGATGGTCTCGACTGGACCGAGGTGGTACGGACCGAGGTGGTTCTGCAGAAACCCTAGTCGCCTCGGTTGCTCAAGAATCAACTCGGTCGAGGTGCTCTGACAGTAACCGAGATGCTTCTGTCTTCTAAATCTCGAACTTCTGTCCTTCCAGTTATGCTCCTTCCTTAGATATTCCCTGTTGTCTGTCCAGAACGCCAAAAACAAAGCAAAGCAAAGCAAAAACAAAAACTATCTAAGCTAGACTAGAAAACGGGAAAAAGAAAGCAATACCTTGGGTTGCCTCTCAAGAAGCGCTTGGTTTAAGGTCGCTAGCTGGACCATGATGCGTCTCAAATGAGATGGGAGGTGCCCTCACCCCATACTTCACCTCCATTGTGGGGTGAAGTAAGTAAATCCATCAAACGCTCCAATAAGTGTAAATGCTCATCGGGGAATGAATCGTCTATGGGTGGATCATCCGTCTCGCGGGAAGATTCCGGTAGCCGGCTGAGGTGATCCGCAACTGAGTTCTCGGATTCCTTCTTATCGCGGATCTCTAGGTCAAACTCTTGAAGCAAGAGAATCCATCGAATAAGGCGCGACTTGGCATCTTTCTTAGCCAACAAGTAACGAATGGCTGCATGGTCGGTGTAGACAATGACTTTCGCCCCCACTAGATAGGAACGAAATTTCTCGAAAGCATATACAACCGCCAATAACTCCTTCTCGGTGGTAGCGTAGTTGCGTTGTGCTTCATCTAGCGTCTTGCTAGCATAATAAATGGCGGTGGTCCGTCCATCCTTCTTCTGTCCAAGCACCGCTCCTACGGCTACATCACTAGCGTCACACATGACCTCAAAGGGCAAGGTCCAATCAGGAGGTTGGATAATAGGAGCAGAGGTCAACGCTTCCTTAATCCTGTAAAAAGTATCAAGATACTCCTGCGAAAACTCAAAAACAACATCTTTATTCAAGAGGTTAGTTAGAGGTTTAGAAATCTTAGAGAAGTCTTTGATGAATCTCCTGTAGAAACCTGCATGCCCGAGAAAACTCCTCACACCTTTAACAGAACAAGGAGGAGGGAGTTTCTCAATAGTCTCGATCTTAGCCCGATCGACCTCAATACCTCGATTAGAAACGAGGTGTCCTAGCACAATGCCTTCATTAACCATAAAATGACACTTCTCCCAATTAAGAACAAGGTTAGTGTCTTCACATCTTTTAAGCACTAGAGAAAGGTTAGATAGGCAATCATCAAAAGAGGAACCATATACTGAAAAATCATCCATGAATACCTCCATGATCTCCTCTATGTACTCGGAAAAGATAGCCATCATGCATCGCTGGAAGGTAGCGGGTGCATTGCACAATCCAAATGGCATCCTCCGATAGGCAAACGTCCCCCAAGGACAAGTGAAAGTGGTCTTCTCCTGATCATCCGGATGGATAGGAATCTGGAAGAATCCACTATAGCCGTCCAAGTAGCAAAAGTGTGAATGCTGGGCCAACCGTTCAAGCATTTGATCGATGAAGGGAAGCGGAAAATGATCCTTCCGAGTCGCCGTGTTCAGCTTCCTATAATCGATGCAGACTCTCCAGCCCGTAACGGTCCTCGTTGGGATCAACTCGTTGTTCTTATTCGTCACAACGGTCATCCCTCCTTTCTTCGGAACGACATGCACCGGGCTAACCCACTTGCTGTCCGAGATAGGATAAATAATACCTGCATCCAACAACTTAAGAACTTCCTTCTTCACAACCTCTTTCATGATCGGATTTAACCGTCTTTGAGGTTCCCGTGAAGTCTTATGATTATCTTCCATTAGAATTCTATGCATGCAGAAAGAAGGTTTAATGCCGATAAGATCATCCGTGGTATAACTTATAGCCCTTCGATGCTTTCTCAGGACATGCATTAATTTAGACAATTCAGATTCGGAAAGGGAAGCACTAACAATAACGGGATAAGTAGAATCCGGTCCGAGAAAGACGTACCTCAAGTGATTAGGGAGTTGTTTAAGCTCCACGACTGGGGGTGCTTTCTGAGATGGACCCTTGCTTCCTCCTTCCAGTAGAGTGGTGTCAGGAACTGGACTCTCGAAAGTCTCAGTTGGAATCGTTTCGCCATCGACCTCGGTCGAGGCGCATAGGCGTTGACCGAGATGTTCTTCGGTCGCCTCGCTCAGTCCAGAAAGTGCCTCGGTCGAGGTACTGCTACTGGAACCGAGACTGGAGATCTTCGTCTCCTCGATTAGCTTCTCAGTTTTAGCTCCTGGATCCTCTTCCAGTGCCTTCAAGCTCCGTATATCTGCATCACAAGAAGCATCTATACCTTCTTCCATTAAACTGAAGCTAATAACTCTTTCGAGTGGATCGTTAATAAAGATAGAGCTCACCAATTCTCTTGATTCTTCTTCATCGTAGATGTTGAAGATATCATCAGTTAGCTGCTCCCCTTTCATGGCTGCAAGTAGTGCGAACTCCACCTCATCGCCACCAACGTTGAATTTCAACTTGGCGTTCTTGCAATCCACGTTGCAACCCGAAGTTGCTAGAAATGGTCTCCCGAGAATAATAGGAACAGGATAATCTGCGGGGATGTCAAGTACAACAAAATCTATAGGTAGATAGAAGTTACCTAACTTGACCGGAACGTCCTCCAAGATGCCCACGGGATGGGTAATGGAGCGATCCGCCATATAAAGTCGAATCTTGACCGGCTTGGGCTCTCCAAGACCGATCTTCGTGCATAGCTCCAGCGGGATGATGCTCACGCTGGCTCCTAGATCGCAAAGGGCTTCACAAGTGACATCCCCAACTTGAATGGGAATGCAAAATGAGCCGGGATCTCTCAACTTAGGTGGCATCTTTTCCTTCATGATCTTGATAAGCTCCGAAGATTTAGACGTCATCCTAACTTCACCAACATCCTCCAGCTTCCTCTTCCTTGATAAGATTTCTTTTAAGAACTTCCCATAGGCGGGCATAGCTAAAATAGCATCAAGGAAAGGAATATTAATATGTAGCTTATTCATCAAGTCAAGAAACTTACCAAAGTGCTTGTCTAGATGTGCTCTGGCTCTGGACTGAGGGAATGGAAGTGGTGGTTTGTATGCAGGAGGTGGAACATAAGTTTCTGTCGTCCCTCCTGCTTTCTGTTGCTCCGCCTCGGTTGGCATCTCGGTCGAGGTGTTCTTCGACTGAATCTGGACCGAGGTGGTCTGCGTCGAGCGAGGTACTGGATCTGCAGTTTTGAGTCCGCTCCTCGTCGTTATGGCCATGCATTGGCCCTTAGGGTTGATTTCCGTCTTTGCTGGAAGCTTCCCTGGATCTCTTGGCGCTTCATTCGCCCTATTAGCAAGTTGTTGTTCGAAGGACTTTTGGGCCCTCGAAAATGAAGTCATAGAATTCTCCATAGCGCTAAGCTTGATCAAGATAGCCTCCAGAACTGCGTCTTTCTTTTCCGGCTGAGACGAACTTGATCCTTGCCCTTGGCTCTTTAATGGAGTAGAAGAAGAAGAAGGGGAAGAGAGGAAAGGGTTAGAGGAATTACTAGAGTTGGAGTTAGAATAATTGTTACCAGAATTCTGGTTATTCGCCCTCCAGTTGTTGCTATTGGATCCTCTATTGTTATTGTTGTAGTTGTTATTTCGGGGACCGTTGTTGTTGTTACGGTACCCGTTGTTGTTGTTGTTCCTTTGCCCTTGCTCTTCCTTCTTAGTTTGAGCCATCAAGAGTTCCTTCAATTGCTTCACGTCATTCTTCAAAGACGTGAGTTGATTGTTGTTGGATTGAGTCTCTTGAAAGTTGACTCTTTTAATCCCACCTTCATCTCCTTGGTGGGTATATTTCTCCATGTGCAAGGCTTGCTTCTCAATGAAGTCCCAAGCCTCATCAATCGCCATGTCCATGAAGGTACCGGCGGAGAGTAGTTGGAGATTGAACTGGGTGCTTCCGTCCAGCCCTTTGAAGTAGATCTCCAACAACTCGATCTTTGGAATCCCATGATGTGGGCAATCCAAAAGGATATCCTTGAACCGCTCCCAAGATTTGGACAAGCTCTCCTTGTCCTTCATGATGAAAGCATTGATCTTCCCTCTCATTTCAGCGGTCTTTGAGGGGGGAAAGAATTTGGTCAAGAATTCCGTAGTCATCTCCTCTCATGTGCTAATTTTTCCTGGAGGAAGAGATTGATACCAAGTAAGAGCTCTATCTTTTAAAGAAAAGTAAAAAGGTCTTAGCTTGTAGTTGTTATTTTCAATTCTGGAAGGCCGCAAGGTTTCCATCAAGATCTCATAGTTTTGAAGATGTTGATGCGGTGACTCCTTCTCTAGCCCTCCGAATTGGCATTGGCGAATCATGGATAGAACTTGCGGTCGAAGTTCGTAGTCATGATCCGCTGGATCTCCTAGGTTCACCCCTGGACGCCTCAGTTGTTGATTAGGGTCCATCCTTTGACCTAGGGTTTGCGGGATTCCTGCAAGAAGAACATCTCGGACTGGCATCCGAGGTGGAAGTACATCGGCCGGGGCGTCTGGTACTGGAAACTGCCTCGGTCGAGGATCGACTACTGGATCCTGCATCGGTCGAGGATCAACAGGAAGATCTTCCCTTCGTGGCTGTAGAATCTGATTTCGGATGACTGCTATTTCTGCTTCGATAGCTGCAGTCCTGGTGCGATTCTCCTCTTTCTCTTGCCTTAGTTCTTCCTTGCTGAGACGTAGCAGCTCTTGCGTCTCTTTTAATTCGGCCGCAAGATCGCGATCGTCTTGTTGGGCCATCTTCGCTTCTTTTAAGCGTCGCTTGTATGTCTTTTCTGGTTCGGGATCGTAAGGAACAATTTCCTTCCCAGTGCGGGTTCTTCGCATATACCTAAGAAAGAACCTGCAAAAGTCACTCAAGTAGAGTAGTTAGATGACACGGGGCAAGCGCCCCAAGAGCAAACCGTACCGGCTCGGTCTAGACCAAGTCCCCGGCAACGGCGCCAAAAACTTGTTCGCTCCAAACGGTGTGTGCAAGCTTTAAATTTATAACCCTAGACTTAAGCTTAAAACAAGGATGCGAACCCGCAGTGTACGGGTCAATCGTAGTAAAAGCAAGAAAATTCCAGGGGTCGATCACAGGGACTCGGTGAAACAAAGTCAATAACGGTATGCTTATGTCAATACTAACCACAAGAGCAATTAACACAATCAAAGATGAATAAGAAGTCAATAAAGCAAACATGCAATTCTAGGGATTAAAGCATCTAGTTGTGGTTCCAACTCAAGATCTATAGATAAGCGGACAAAGCTGAGATTTTTGCGTGGGGAAGGTGTTACTAAAGTGGAGTAGATCACCGGGTAAGTCTCACTACACACTAATCCTAAACCGTAACTCCTATTACCGGTTAAGTCTCAAGAAATCAAGATAAAGAACTATAACCTCAAACTAACACACCACCTAAGGGAATAGAATCAACCTTTACCGGGTAAGTCTCAGGCTAACTCACAAAGATGGGATGGAAGCACACTCAAACCCCAATAAAGGATAAACCTTTATTACCTACACTTATGATCGTTAATACACAAACTAAGGAATTACCGGGTAAGTCTCATCCTAAGCTTGCATTGAACCAGAGAGGTGTAATAAGAATAGGATTTGGCAAACTCTAACACTTAACTTTCTGTTTAGAATTGGATAAGTCACCTCGGTCAGAAGAATTCCACCCCGGCCGAGATGTTCATCAACCGAACGAGATACTTAGGGTTAAGGTTAAAGACTCGAACTTTCAGGATCCTACTGGAATCTAAGATTATTCTATCATTGTTTTTACCACAACCTTCAGCCAATCACCCTAGAATCACACAATGAAATTAGCCACTCATCATCATAATGAAAGTATTAAATATATGGGAAGAAGGTGAATATTTGAACAAAGAAGAATTTAAGGAAAAGACTTCAATAACTGGATCAAATATCACAACAAAAGCGTTCCTTGGATAACAATCCAAAAAGACAACAAATGAGGGAATTAAAGACAATCTTACAAAACCCTCCAAAAGCTATAAAAGCTAATATCTTCAATCTTCCTTCAACCTTCAAAAAGGTTCTTCGAATCTCTCCAATTGGAGTATGCTGCTGCGTTATGGGTGTAAGCGGGCTGTATGCGAGATTTTGCGCTGATAGCGGATGCCGGATTTATGGGAAATCCGACCCTTTTTATAGGAAAATAACCCTCCAAAGATAATAAATCTTAGAAAGATATTTTCCCATAAATATAGGTAAAATATATGATTCTGCATATCCCCTTCCTTCCAGGAGCCAAGCCCAAAAATATAAGATCACTTTGCAAATTTAAAAGATCTCATCCAAGAATAAAATAATTTCGCCGCGTCCTAGGTGTTCGCCTCGGTCGAGTCGGCGTCTCTGGATCGCCTCGGTCGAGGTGAATTTCTGGTCAACCGAGGTGAATCACAACAGAATGTGAAATCTCTTGAATCTGCTTCAAAGTAAATCTTTCATCCATGGCTATGCTCCCTGGATGTAGCTCCAAATGACTCATGACTCCTTTTGCTCCTTTTTTATGCAAAACGTACCATATTACCTGCAATCACAACAAAACTAGGTGTAGACCTCGATTCTCGCAAAGGTAGATGAAATGGTAGTAAAATCACATAATGCACACACAAACATGCAGATTATGAAAGATAATTCGTCCAAACAAACCTTGAAATATAGACTATAATTCATGCTATCACAAGTGCATGCCAAAATGTATGCCATGACTTCGTCAAAAGGGTGTCATGACTTGTCAAAACACATAGACATCAACTAGGGTTTGTAAGATTAGGGTTTAGTGTATATTTCATCATTTCATGTAAATTAAAACTTACATAAAATTATAGAATTTGTGATAGTGTGCAACACTAGGTAAGATGAGAAAAGGTCACCGGATCTAAATCCGGTTTGACTCGGAAATAAACGAAAATAAAATTTCGGATATTACATGTATGAACACCGATTGATAAAAAAATGAACAATGGAGCATAAAAGTATGAACAATGACGGATAAAAGAATGAACACCGATTAATAAAAACATGTTTAATTTACAATTTTGAAACATAATTTCCGTTTAACAATTTTACCCTTTGTTGTGTATTTGTTGAAAATAACCCGATGTTTAATTTACAAGAACCATAGTTTCGGACCATAGTATGAACAATCAGGTGACTATATAAAAATATGAACACCAATTAATAAAAACATGAACAATTGAGCATAAAAGTATGAACAATGACCTATAAAAGTATGAACACCGATTAATAAAAACATGTATAATTTACATTTTCAAACCATAGTTTCCGTTTTAACAATTTTATCCTCTGTTGTGTATTTGTTGAAAATAGCCTGATGTTTAATTTACAAGAACCATATTTTTGAACCATAGTATGAACAATCAACTGACTATATAAAAGTAAGAACACCGATTGATAAAAACATGAACAATTGAGCATAAAAGTATGAACAATGGCATATAAAGTATGAACACGATTAATAAAATAATGACAATTAATATCTCAGTCCATACATGCATTCTCTAATTATAGTTTTGAAGTGACGATCATATGAGGGCTACTCATGAGATCAATCTCTTATAATTTGAACACCAACATGAGTAAATATGAACAAAAAGAAATCTATGCAATAAAAACGTTTGGTTAACTCTTTTTGAATACAATGAAAATCATCTTTTAAAAAATGAACACCGGTTAATAAAAACATGAACAATGACACATTAAAGTATGAACACCAATGATTTTTCTATAATTTCTGCACATACATAACATTAATGCATAATAATATAAATATTATGTAGTACCTAAAAAACGATGATAATATAGGAACATCGAAGACGTAAATTCCAAATAGTATCTAAAAAACCCAACATTCAAACTATAGATGCAAACACAATTTCATGTTACAAACCACATCATTTTTTACATCTTCGAAAGCAAAATGTAAGTTTTAACAACTTAACAATTCAAATGTTTCTTGTTTGTTCAACTGATTGAAGTACTAGATCCTTGACTTCATTGTTCTTCCAACTGAGCAATTGAGACAAATATTTCTCTCTACAAAGCCTGACAAGCTTTTCATTGTTCTTCTTACCAAACCCAACTTTCCAATTTTTTGTCTCACCTCCCATATATGTTTCCATGTGCCTTATGGCATATACTGCAAAATCATCATTTGGCTTGTGAGTTGCCTATGGTAAAGATACGAATATCGGATCCATACTCCTTAACATCACGCATTTTTTTGCAAAATAAAACCCCAAGTAATCCAAAAATATTTTTCCTACACAAACAAGATAGATACAATGTATGTTAAACATAAATGATATGCTAATAAAAAATTAACATATAAGACTGTACAAAAATTGATATTGAATAATTATAACAAATTTTTTTAAATTTTACCAATCTTGTGGTGTTCTCTTCAAAGTTTGTCTTTGGGACATCGTCCGATGTAACTCGTGGTGCTCTATCTACGCTTCAGATAATATTGATGGTCAAACTAG
Source organism: Fagopyrum esculentum (assembly GCA_033239045.1). Lineage (NCBI taxonomy): Eukaryota > Viridiplantae > Streptophyta > Magnoliopsida > Caryophyllales > Polygonaceae > Fagopyrum > Fagopyrum esculentum. The sequence goes on along the minus strand of BSUD01000008.1, from coordinate 96,033,845 downwards.
CTTAAATTCTCATTCAACAACAAACCACATTAAGTGTTATGTGAGGTTAAGGCAATGTTGTTTGAAGTGGTAGATGAAGAAAGAAAGCTCATTTCTTCAAGAGGGAGATCATGAGCAAAGTGTGGGTGAAATTTAGACCTGCTATTGCTAGGCAGCTGAACATCGAAGTATGATTTTTAAGTAACCAGTTTGAACATCCAAATTGATACTATATTTTTTTTTGATGTGGCTCTTTGCAAAACTAAATCTAGACAAATCTAGCTAGGATTACGATGATTAAGAACATTGATCACAAATCATGAAACTAAAGGAGCAAGAAATCAACTAGATCTTTATAATCTGAACATCGGGTCATCGGTCTCTTACTTACAATTTCAAAGACACTCATGTTTATAATATAATCTCTCGTGGTTGTGGTAGCTATACTAGTAGTGATAAATTTCTTTTGTTTGAGAAAACATATATTAAAATAGCAAATTCTTTTGGGTATTAGCATGGTTATAGGTCAAAACTAAACTGTATCCGAACCACTCCTTTTAATATTTAAAATTTCTATGAGGCATTTTGTCGAATACCTTGCATGCATATAAGAAGCAACAGATAGATTATGCAATTGGATGATTTAAACCAACTCAACATATGTATATACATGCATTTCGCAATCAAAACTATCAAACACAAATAAAAGGAACGAATTTGATTTGAGCCACAAATTCAAAGGTAACCAACCCTAAATATGAAAAGAGTAAAAACCTAATTAAGAGTACAAATTGAGCAAAAAAACGTACCTGAATCGTCGTTTCTCTTTGATTTAACCATTGTTTCAATGAAAATAGGAGGAAATCCTGATTCTGTTGTTAAGAGCCGAGAAGGAGAAGAAGAATGGCATTTGCGAGAAGAAGAATGGCGTCCGTCTACGAGTGCGAGTGAAGAGAAGAAGTCTAAACCTATTTTTTATTGTTTGCAAAATTTTAAGTCTATCTACCAAAATGCCATTAATGAAGAGTGTGTGAGAGCCGTTTATTTAAATCTCATCCAATGACTCACATGACTCCTAATTCCTATCCACAAGGCTTCTCCTCACCCGAACTAAAATCTATATATATATATATATATATATATATATATATATATATATATATATAGCGTAGTTGAACCGACATTTGACATAGGGTCCGTTTGAAAAATGGCAGATTATTAGAGATAAACTTATTGGTAGTTGAAGCTGAAACTGAGGATGAATGAGTAACTAAAATAAGTATCTATTGACGAGCTGATGTTTTTGTATAAGCTTAGTTGGTGTTTGGGAGAACGAAGTTTATGAAAGCTGACATAAATATAAAATTACTAAAAAAGACATCCTTTCATTTATCACTAATTTCAAATAAATTTTACAAGCAACAATTATAATTACCTTAAAACAAATTTATGTTCCAAGAGTTATGTAACAATAATTTAGTATTTTGAACAATCTAAATGCAATCATCAAATTTTATTTATATGTAATTTAATTTAGTTTGTTAGTTTTAAATATAATTTTCTGATAAATATCTTGTTTTATAGTTATATTTATCGTTATAGAAGTATAATAAAAAAATAGTAATATTAAGAATAAATTTACTAATGAACAATATAAATAAAATATTTTTTCTAGGGCAAAATTGGAAGAAATGTAGTTGAAGGTTCCTTCATCTCCACAATCTACCATTTGTAGATGATGAATTTTTCAATTCTTTATCTTCCTTCATATATCTTCATCTACCTTCATTACCCTCAACTTTGGTTCCCAAACACCACATTCTCATTTTTTCATCTATCATCATCTACCTTCATCTACTTTTTTTAGCCTCCCAAACACATAATCACGTTATCACGTCATTTAATTCTCATGTGTCGCTTATTAGTGAAGACACTTGGCATATCGTCACGTGTCACAATTTTATTAAGTTATTGATAAGGATTGAAGTGTGAGACTCATATCTTGCAAATACTACATTACCCTCTATAACAAGGAAGTCGGAATCGAACATGATGCATACACATCTTTATATCTAGTTAGACTCGAGATCATAATCATGGAAGGTAGGAGTGAGGATCGTTCTAAGGGGAAGAGGATGAAGAATTAAGATCACTCACGATAAAAGAGAAATAAAAACCATTTCTATGAGAGAAATAAAGATCATTTCTAGGAGATGGATGGCATCAAGGGTAATGTCCAGGACTCGAGTCAAATCAATCCGGTCAAACTCGACAAGTATAAGCATGAAGTTGGACATGCAAGAGAAGTAATACATGTGGTTCATGGTTGTATTTTACAGTTCACAAATGATGTGGAAGTTTTAAACCAAAATAGTTTACAACAACCTCACCCACAAGGATAACGGGATTAGATGTAGTATATTCGAGTATCGAATTCACAAGGACCGCGTTTGTTTGAATATATATGATAAGAGTTACGCTAAGTAAAGGGAGAAGAAAGAGAGAGAAAACAAAAGAAGAAAATCTTGTCTTTAAATGGTATGAGAAAATAAGAAAGAAAGCAATGATTGTTGGTAACAAGGATAAGGAGGGAGGTGATCTAAGGAAACAAGAGTCTCCACTATAATGAATTAAAGTAAGATTGCATATATAAAACTCATGAACATTGATATATGAACATTGCACGTAACCATTTAAATAACTTTTGACATAGACAAATAAAAACCGTGCTTTCCAACTTGTGTAGCTCTCAATCCCACGGTTCGACAAGCATAGAAAAACCCATTAAGAACTTAGAAATCCGGAAAAGACCAAGAGAAACCTTCGTTTGTGGTCCTTCAGTTCAAAAAGGTACAAAGACCCGAACTTTCTACGATGATTAGAAATACTCGAAGTTTTGATAAAACGTTACTCTCAAAACCAAGTTCTTTTCAATAAATTCAATAAAACAAACTTCGTTTTTGGCACTTCACTTGTTTTATTCAAACCAATTATAAACACCACTTCTTTCGAAGGTAAATAAAAGGTGGGAATGAAGCATTTTGAAAAAAATCAATATCGCAATCTCAATTCACAAGCATATATGCAATAATAAATCAAATCATTATAAGGATCATCTAATCCTTAAATCAAGAAAACAACTAGGCATGATAACTCGTCCACCCTACGGTGGGATGCGACACACCTCTCCACTCGAATGCGACACACATATAATCAGACCTAGAAAAGTTTATTTATAATGTTTGGATAAAACCCTAGGGGGGACATAAAAGCTCAACCCATACACATAAGATACAATAAGATAATATATGATTTCCGCGTCTCAACGCGGCAAAACGACCACTAAATGGCCGTAGGCTGGCCGTTTGGGCTTTTGATAACTTTTCAACAATTTAGTAAAATTGATTTTTCCGCTTCTCTAGTTGGAACTACGAGAACCATGAGTACTACTTTCGAAGTTCTTTTGAAGATGTACAACTTTGCAATTGACACAATTGTCCAAATTTAAAAAGAAGATGGTAGAAATTGTGAATCTTTTAGAGGTTGTCATGAAATGGGGTCCAACATCAATGATCTTCACATGGTTCTTCAATTCATCATTTTTCAACATAAATCTACCTCGAAACTTCGATCCTTAGTTGATATAGATGTCTTTTATGATATGCTTCACCTTAGGGAGGATATAAACTCGCATTGTGACATTCTTTCATCGTTCTTGCTCATTTTCGTCCTCGAATGCCTGAAATACGAAATAAACCAAAATAGACATCACAATATGCAATAGGAAGAATTTATGCTCTATATGAACACAAATCAAACCAAATGAGGTATGAAATGCATGTATTTGATGCCTTAAAAGACGTATGTTTTGGACTTATCAAATACCTCATCATTAAACCTTACTCGTCCCCGGGTAAGATCATGACATGCGAAACAATATATGCAAATAAAATTTGGCTTCAACTAAGAAGAATAACTTTTCAAACCATTTCATCATATCATCAATCATTGTCAAAGGAAGAAAGATGAATCATAACTCTCCAGACCGCTCAAAGAATAATGTGTTTCACTCAATCTCACATGATGTATTTTGGCATATAACAATAATCACTAAAACTCAACAACCATGCAAAGATCTTATTATAGGTTGTCAAGGCATTCTTAATCTCCACCACCTATCAAATGAAACTAAAATACAAGATATGAACCATGTGGTCTTTTCATAGGGTGTAACGGGGTCATGGGACAAATAAAAACCATTGTTGGGAGAGAAACACTTGGTAATGTGGTGCAATAAAAATCTCTGGGGTACTGAATCTACACAAATTCGAAACCTATTCAATGAAACAACACACCGACCAAAGGCAAAAACTTACATAAATTCTTGTAGTCTTCAAAGAGCTTATAACACTTGACTTTTAGTAACAGGTTGTTTCTAATGCATGTGTCTCTTTATCTTTGTTTGAATGCTATTGCTAAAAACCGATGTTGTAGGTTTATGAGTTAGGCTTAGCAGTAATTAATATTGGGGCTAGTTGAACCAATATTTAAATACAATCGAGATGAGAACAAACTTTGGAAAAAAATTATAAAAACAATGATCGACCATATCTTATGTTGAAGTGGATAGTTTTCAAGTGGAACGTGTTCTTAAAATCTTTGAAACCAACTTTCATTTGTAACTTCCTTTTATTGTTTTCTTGTTTCTTATAATTAGTTTTCAAGTACACCCCCCTTTGGTTATATTATATTTTATAATTCTAATTGTATATTACCTTTATTGATCACATCTCTCTTGGATTCGACCCTTACTTATTTGCTATACTCGTTTTAGTGAATTTAGTTTGAATATTATTTTGATAAGCACTAACAAGTGAAAATTCATCTTGTCAGTTAGTCACTGATTGTGCTACTTTAGAGAATCTCTCCACCAACCTCCAATAGTAACTTGTAAGAACCAAGAAAACTTCTAGCTTCTTTCACATTCTTCGGTGGTTTTCATTCCGAGACAACCACTATCTTCTGTGGATCAACCTTCACACCTTTGGCTGAAATCACATGACCAAGGAATGCTACTTTTAGTAGCCAAAACTCACACTTGGACAACTACATACAACTTGTCTCTTCTTTAAGCTTCAAGGACATTTCAGAGGTGACCTTTATGTTCCTCTCTACTTTGAGAGTGGATCAAAACATCATCAATGAATACCACTAGAAAATGGTCTAGGTATTTCCACAAGACTTTGTTCATCAAGTCTATGAAGACGGCTGAGGCATTAGTGAGCACAAATGGCATCACTACAAACTCATAGTGACCATATCTTGCCCGAAATGCCGTTTTTGCAATATCTTCATCTCTAATCCTCAGCTGGTGGTAACTGGACCTCAAGTCTATCTTGGAAAAGACTGCCGACCCTTGAAACTAGTTGAGTATGTCATCAATCCGTGGAAAAGGATGCTTGTTCTTCACTGTTATCTTGCCCATCTCACGGTAATCGATACACAAATGGAGAGAACCGTCTTTCTTTTTCACAATAACACCGATGCTCTCCATGCCGATGCATTAGGTCTATTGAAACCCTTATCGGCAAGTTCTTGGAGTTGCTTCTTCAATTCATGCATCTCTACCAATCCATTTTGTACGGCGCCTTGGAGATCGGAGTTGAGCAAGGTTCAACCTTAATGGCAAAGTCTACATTCCGACGTGGTGGAAGTCCTGGTAAGTCATCAAGAAAGGCATCGGGAAATTCAAAAATAATTGGAATCTGTGATAACTTGAGTTCCTTCTTTTCTTCTTCCGTCATATAACATAGAACAAACACAACCTAGTATTAACAATCGACAATCAGTCATGATACTAATGATTTGTCCCGACTGTTGGGGTGACGACCTTCAAACACTTGTATTGTTCCATCTTCAACTATAACGGCGACTGTTCTCTTTTCAAGATCCATCATCTCTAGAACTCGAATGATTCACTTGAGACTTCTGACTCTTAGAGCCTTGATTAAGCAACCTTCAAACACTTGTATTTTTTTCCCACCTTGAGTGCATGGTTGTAGTAATCTTCTAAGGTCTCACACTTGTGCCAACCATCAAGGTCCTAGTTGAAGGACTCAACCATGTCTCAACATAATCGATCTTATCTTCTTCGCTTTTTCCATATCACCAACATATAGGAGATGCTCATTGCACTTTTCATTAGCTTGTACCATATGCATTTTTTTTAAGTGAGTGTAGAAACTTATACTTCACTTCCTTTTGCAACGTCAATTTGTCCAACAGAGGTTTTTGCTCATTAGTTAACCAATAAGCGTGAAACAGAGACAAAAGATGATGAACTGCCGTGAAGACCGAAGTAGATGACACACCCGTGAGCAACGGTGAAAGTAAGGAATATATAAATACGTTGTTTCAAACACTATATTTCTGACGCGCTCTATTAAAATGATACACATTATATTTCAGATTTGGTTAAATGACTAGATCGGTTGACATATTAACCGATTCTACTATTTTAAATTCAGGTGAACCAAATTGAGTACTAATTTGAATAACTCTCACATAAATTTTTTATTTAAAAATAAATAGATACAGAAGTTAATCACTCACCTTAAAATTCTCCATAGAATCAATCACCGATTAAACATACATCACATGACATATATGCATAATGTATATACAAAATATGTTACAAATCTAAGACAAGTAAAGAAAGTAATTAATGCGGTGAATGTTTATTTTAGGTCCTGATTGACCCGACCCAATGCGGTGAATCTTCATTAGAGGTCCTAATTGACCCGAATCAAAAGACCATGCTCGAGAGTCAAAATGGGTCGGCCCGTTCAACTGCCATTTGAAGTTGAACTACTGCAAAAATTGCGAAATCATCGCTGCCTGTTTCCTCTCCATCCCGCATAAACGCTCTCATAAAATGGCGGTTCCCTCGTCGGTCACTCTGACCTTCATCGTCGCAGCGCTGATCGTCTCCGTTATCGCTGGCGACAACAACGGCGTCTTCTCTCCGTGCACCGATACGACTGTTCAGTTGCACGATGGCTTCACTTTAGGCCTAGCCTTTTCGGGATACAAATCCTTCTTCTCTGGCACCAACACCTCCGTCCAGCTCTCTCCTTGCGATAAACGCCTCTCTCTTTCCGGCTCCAACTCTCAGGTCGCCGTCTTCCGCCCTAAGGTCGACGAGATCTCCCTCCTCACCGTCAATTCCTCCTCCCTCTCTCCGGTATCCTCATCTCCCTGTCTCTCCTTTAGTTTAACTTCTCCTGTACCCGAAGGATTTTGTTTCATTTTCATAATTCGATTTGTTGCTCTGATTGCTCGAGAGTTCTTGGTCAAAGGTTGATCTATCGGTAATTCTTCTCAAATTTGAAGTAGGTAGATGAAATATTCTTTCGAAGGGTTTGTCAGAGAAGGATTGATAGAGAACGGCGATTTTGCAGATCGTAGAAGCCTAATTTGGGTGTCATTTTTGAACGTGATATGGTTGACCTCAAATCCGTTGGAATACGCTAGAAGCTAGAACCAGCTAATGTAGTAGGGATTTCCGAATATCTCGCCGTTGTTGGAAATCTGTTTGCATTTCTTCGTGACGCTCTTAAGCAAAGGGATTTTTGAGGTTTTATAATGTACTAAATTCAGATGCCTTGCTTTCTGATTGGTTTCTACGACTCATCATATTGTGTTTTTCTGCCTCACATTTATCAAAATTGATCCACAGAGTTTGCTTTTGATTACTTTGGCTAGAACCTGAAACTCTTCCTGAATTCCGTGCCACATTTTCATGCATTACTGGAACATGCTCACTTATGTATATCGCAGGGTGAAATTTGGGAGTTATTATGTTTCTCTTTATCGTCTGCTAACTCAAAAAATTGTATATACTCGGCTGTACAGCCTAGCTTGTTGAGCTATTCTGCCTTCACTTATGGGGAAAAATTAGTTCTCTTCCATTTTGGGTTGTGACTTGTGTTTGGTAAACATGCCTAGCATCTAACTTGTCGTGTGATGCGGTAGTTGATAAGAATAATACTGGAGCTGATAAAAGATGATGGGGTGTTTTGGATGCCATATATGGCAGGCACATGTTATGCACCGATCTACTTTTGATAGTTTATTGTCACGGCTCTGTATCACGAGAAGCCATCTTCCGGAATAAATCATAAGTGTTCTCTATCTTGATAGTCGAGCATAATTATTGTTCACATTGAGCTAATTTATTCTGGTTAAAGCTTTAAGCCTTTACTAAATCCATTTTCCCTTTAGTGGAAGTCATCAAACTTCTTGACGGTTACATAGCTGTTGCAGTATCGGTTAAAATTGTGTTTTTAATGACACAGCTGTTCCTTCTTTTCTAGGCTTCCCGATATGGCGGTATCTTAATATATTCTCTTATACCAACTCTGATCCTTATTTTTGTTATGATTTTGAAATGATAGTCTTTGGGGATAGTGGCCATGGCAAGGAGTTTCAAAGCATCAAAGTTGTAATAGAAGCATACAAAAAGTGCTTACCATGTTTGTCGATGGAGAGATAGCTGCAGGGAACTTAATTTTAGGATAGAAATATAATACTTAGCCTGCCTTTGGAAGTCCAATCTTGTCTTGTTAGGCCAGTTCGCAATGCTCAAACTTTAGAATTGTTGGGAATTTCATGTTTGCACCAATCAAGTATTTGTATGAGGTCTGCAAAATTTTGGGGAACTTTTGGAAAAATCGTTCTATTTGGAGACGAGGTTTAATATTTTTTCATTACGAAAGACAATACAGGAACACTTGTTTTTATCCATATAGCTTTTGGCTTTTCAACTCATCTATCATATGACACATATTTTGCTTTTCTGTCCTTGTATACCCTGCTCAATGTTTATGTATTATAGGCAAGCATAAATGGCTCCCTACTTAGATATCACTCACCTCTTGAAATAGAGAGTTCTTACATTTCTCTTCATGTCTGCTCCCCCAGAATACTGTATGTACACTGCTGCACAGAAAAACTTTTCGATTGATTTCTGTCCTCTCTTTGGTAGAAAAATAATGTCTTCCATTTAGGGTTTTGTTTTTATATAAGCTTGTAATGTACATTTGTCGTGATGCGGCAGTTTATAAGACTAATTAGGGAATTGATAAAGTGAGAATGGATTGACATGGACGCCTTACACGATAAGCACATGTTACCGAACATCTCTACTTTAGTTAGTTTATTGTGATGACTGCTTTATGAGTGAAGCAAATTATTACCGTTCTATTTCTTGATGGTTGAGCATAATTATTGCTGATATGAAGCTAGTTTATTCCAAGTAAGGCACCTTATTCTATTAACATTTTCTTTTTCGAGGAAGTCATAGAGCTTCTTGACGGTTACTTATCTGCAGCAATATTAGTTTAAACTGTTTTTTCGTTACACACAGCTGTTCCTTTCTGCTATAGGATTCCGCTTTCTTAGAATTGGTTATTTAAAATAAAATTTTACCTTCATTCCAAAAACACAAATTTCTATTATATTACGATTTATGAACACTAATTCTATGATCTTAAAATGTTGGTCAGGTTTGAAAGATCATTTATTGTTAAATAAGCACCCGGTGTGCATTACTATTGTCTATGGGAAGATGCAAGAAGGTTAAATTTAGGACAGAAGATGAATACTTAGCCTGAATTGTTAAGTCCACTTCACGTTTGCAATAAGTAGTTGTACGAGGTCTTACAGAACATCTGAAAAGAACTTTGAATATTTCGGGATGAGGCTTACCGTTCCCTCTGGCAGGAATCTTATGGTGACGGTTACATGGTGGCTTTTGCTGGCTCAAAGTATGCTGCAAGGTCAACTCCTGTTTTTGTGGGAAATAGTTCATATATAGTAACCAGCTTCACTCTGGTAAATCGATATTTATGTACTCTATTATTATCTTGTTTGGATTTTGGGACAAGCTGGTAATGATATAATTTGTCAAAGCACAGGTGCTGGAATTTGAGAAGGGTGTGCTGAACACATTACACTGGAAAAAAGATGGTTGTGCATCATGCAAAGGGAACTCGAACATGGTTTGCTTGAACGGGGAGGATTGTGGCTTGGGTATTCGTAACTGTACAAAGAATGGAGGGAAAGTAGACTGCAGTCCTGGAATCCAAGTGGCATTCTCGGGTACAGATAAACACTATCAAGTTCTCAACTCCTGGTATGAAGTCAGTAAACTTCGTCAATATTCGCTTTTTAATCTCTACTCGAATCTAAAGGATTCTATCAGCAACATCTTCTAATTGGTGTTAAAAACCTATACTTACTATACATACTCGTATAATCTTATACAATCCTGTGTGCATCTGTATTATTCCAGCAGCTTCATAGGAAGTGAATAGAAAAATCACTTCATATATAAAAAATGTATACTTTAATTTATACAATCGTCTAATGTATACTTTCTTCACTTGAAGGTCCATAATTTTGTGCCTAAAAAGGTATTTGAAAGAGTCCTATATTTTCTTGAACTGATGATCTGATTGGCAATTTGATTGTAATTGATTGACAAGTCTTTCGTTGCTGATTGATTTACATTATGAGCATTATTATTTTTTTAAAAAGAAAAATTCTTCTAAGTTCCTTAAATCTGGACAAAATCATGAACCAGCTAACATGGAAAGGAAAATCATGAACCTTTCTGAATAGTGTACATACATGTCTACAATGATTTCCTTTCTTGTTGCTTTGCATACCATATAGTTGACCCAGAAAACAATGACAAAACTTACCATACAGTTCGTTCAAGTTTTAAACTAGGGTAAGTTGCATTTTCATTGGTGGCCGGCTGGCCGCCGGCAAGTGGTGGAGGCGAAACTATAACTCATTTTAGAACAATCGATAAAGATGTTTTCTTTTCTTTTTTAGCATATTGTATAGGGAAGTAGAAGTGCAAGAAAACAAGGACTATTAAGGAACGTTTCTGATAAATCAAGAAACTGCATGGTAGAGAAAACAGCCCTGAACAGCTACATGAACTACATATAGCTAATGAAGTTCAGCAATAAACCTAGCGAAACCCAGGATATGAGGTAGAAGGGCCGGGTTCAAATCCGGACAGAAAATTGTATTCCCCATTTCCAGTGCCTGTATCCCCTGGCCATAACCCATTTGCGCCTGCATCAGCAGCATCAGCACTTCCATAGCCGAACATGTCCATGAAAGACAGATCATAGTCAACCTGAAATGACAACGCTGACTCAAAGTTCCCCTCCTTTCGAGCAGTTCCGGCCATAAACATCCCTTGACCAACCACAGGAGAAGGCTGCACCACAAGTGACTCAAAGTTCCCCTCCTTTCGAGCAGTTCCAGCCATAAACATCCCTTGACCAACCACAGGAGAAGGCTGCACCACAAGTGGAGGTGGACGAGAAGCCGGTGGCGGTGGTGGCATTGCAGCAGTCAGTGAAGGAGCCTTCCTGATCGGCGGCAGAAGAATATTCTGCCGGTCGATCGCCTTTAGCTTCATATCTGAAAACCAAATGAGAAGCTCCACTTCCTCAATGTTAAGCTCTTCCATCTTCCTGCCCTGGGTCATTTGCTGCATCAGCATGCTGGCTCTGATCTCCCGGTTCTTCTTTTCACGTCTAGCAACGTGTTCGCGCAGCCTCTCAACCCTGTTAATCATGAACCTCTCGTGGTCCACCTTCTTCATGTCTTGACCCACCTTCGGCATCCTCTCGTACTTGCTCAAAAGCTCCACGGCCTTCTCCTTTGATGGCCAAATATGTGGCTCCGTGTCTTTCGGATTGAAGATAACGAGGCAACCGTTGATGCCACACAATGTTGTTATCTCGTCCATTTTCTTCATCAAACCCGTCTTTCTCTTCTTGAATGTTGTCTTTCTTGCGCTCTCGTTCGGCACAAGTGCGAGATTGACTCTCCTTCTCGTCATCCTCTCGCGATGAGTCGTCGCTTCTAAACCCAAATAGGTATGCAACGGCCAAAACACAGATTTGAAAGGTTGTGTTGTGGAAAATAGTAGGATTGTAGTAACTATATAGAGCCCCCCTAGTAGATGTTAGTCAATGAACAAATGTGATAATGTATTAATTGCTTTCAAACAATTAACATTACTCCAAAGTTTATTGTTTATGATCGAAGGGTGAAATTTAGCATGGTTCAATTAACCTACTCAGCAAATGAAAGTCATGAATTTGACTTTCCATTTTCGGACAAAATTAGATAAGATGTGTTAGTGTGTCACATTATTTTACAGGAGTAATTCCGGAAAATTAGGAATTGTATGCATACTGCCCTTAACATGTGAATATACGTTTTTTTTATGTGACAATGTATTTATCTCACCCAAAAAATGTCAATGAAACATTTTTGTTAGTATAAATTATTAAGTAAATTACACAAAATCATCTCTTATTTATAAACTAAAAATTTCATTTAACCACTCTTAAGGTAGAAGTTTTTATTTTTCAATTAACCATCTTATATTCTTATATAATACGCATGTTAACAATTAGTCATCGCCCCATGATAAGATCGATATTTGTTAGTTACGGAATTTCATTGTATCTCTTTTGTTGCAATTTATTACTCTAATACTTCTTGTGTTTTTACTTCAATTTTGTAAATGATTACATGGTATCAGTAATTTTCCTCGAGCATAAACACACTCTTCCACCCCATCTCTTTCGATGGAAACACTTGCCACCCTAACTCCAACCTCCCGTACTATCTTTATCCTTCCGACAATCCGGGATAAACAATCGGTCTGATCCTCCTTACCATTGAAAACTATTTTGACTGGTCCGGTACCATGTCCAACACTTTCTCTACAAAACAAAAGCTAGACCTTATCAATGGTAAAATCATTGAACCAACAACAACATCCGAAAAATATCCCTATTAGCTAAGTGTCAACATAGATGTGAATATGAACTCTCTTGTATTATTGTACGTGAAATCTACAATGTATATATTTACAAAGAATGAGAGTAGTTGCTATCCTAAGGGAGATATATAAACATAAAAATAGGAGAAAATAAGTATACAAGACTTAACTACCAGGACCTATGATACGGGAATGATCCATATTTTTTCGATCTAGACAAAATAACCTCTCAAACTCTTGATAGTTGGACGTAGGACTCGATCCTTGAAATTGCAGCAGTGGATTTGGAATAAGAAAGACGTAAGAAATGGTGATGGACGTTGCTTGATGATGATGGTTATAGAAGAAAGAACCAACGGAGATCGATTTGTAAGAACCTTTAATTTGGTGGTCAAAGACCCAAACAAACGCAGTCACGACCCCTCCTTGTACATCTCCACACAATCTCAACAATTAAGGTTGAGAAGCACGATGAGGATGCCTAATGGAGCATGATAGGTGATGAATCACTATCGGTTTTAGGTAGTTTTAGAGTCTTTTAGTTGTGTTGTGTTGCTAATGTTTGGATCCAGATGAAGAAGTTCAAAAGAAGTAAACAAGGGATCTAGCAACACTTGGGAGAAGAAGAAGATCAACGAAGAGAAGCTTCTGGTGCCACACCGCCCCCGCGGCAGAGGCCACCGCCCCAGCGGTGGCCAACGTCCCCGGTGCCGCAGCCTGCGCCTCGACAGCGCTCCGAGAGCAGGGTGTGACCGCCCCCGCGGCATCACCTAGCCGCCCCTGCAGTGACACCCCCTGAAGAACAAGTGTCAGCGCCCTAGCGCCTCTTGCATGCGGACCTGTGAAGCCGAAGAGACTGTGTCACTGCCCCCGCGGTGACACTTGGCCTCCCCTACGGATCGACATCAGAAACGTCAAGAAGATCAAAATTCAGACGTTCCAGAGTATTAAAGACACCGCCCCCGCGGCCCTGATATGCCGCCCCGCGGCTCAGTTGAAGATGGAGAGTTTTGGCCTAAACCGCCCCTGCGGCCCTGTAGCCCACGCCTGCGGTTTAGCGTCAGAGGACTTTACTCGGCTGTTTAGAACACCTTTATGGCCTTAAAGGTGGTTGTTTACACAACCTCTTTACTCCCATTTACTGCATTTTTTTTTTAGTTTTTTAGTATAAATAGAGCCCTAGACTGATTGCTAGAATCATCCTCATTTTCCCCACAAAAGCTCTATTTTTTAAGTTGCCATTTTGTATGGAGTTCTAAACTTCCTTGCTACATTGGGTTGATTGAAGTTGTATACAATTTGGTTGTAAGTCTTTTTAATAGAAGTTTATATTCAGTATCCAATTGTGTTATGTTCTTTGTTCTTTAACTTATGTTTGCATTCTTATTCTCACTTAGTTTGATCACCTATGTTGTACAATTGCATGCAAAAGGCTAGGGTTATTTGATTCCGGGTTCGGGTCTTTAATCTAGTAGCAAACTTCTAGGTAATAACGGGTTGTAATTATCTAAGGGGAAAAGAACATAACTACATAATAAGATTAACGGGTTGTTTATCTTTTATGTATCTTTTTATCTTTGTTTAAATTCTAACTTGTGGTTTGATCTTGTAGGTTTACGGATCGATAAACTGGTTAAGTTGTGTTAATGCCGGTTGGCTTAACACATAATTAAGATCAAGATGAGAACAGTTGGCGAATGCTTCTAAAAAGAACCAACCAAGTTGTATACATGCGGAAATCTAACCTAGTGTAGCTTTCAAATCAATCAATCATCATCATCTTTACTTTTTTTTTATTTGCTTTTGTCTTGCTCAATATTGCAATCCAACCCCCCTGGTTACTATAATCAATAATTGAATCTCAATCATACTTTAACCATAACTCTCTTGGGTTCGACCCTTGCTTATTCACTATACAATCAGTTAAGTGTTAAGTTCGGAATTCTACTTTGATTAAGATAAAAGCAATGACCATAGGTTTATAAGCTTGCCAGAGCATCTGAGCACCAATCTTAGAGAATATTGACACAACACAAGACAACTCAAGCTTGAAACGCATCAATGGTGTTTGCTCTCCAAATAACCTTTCTTTGAATTGTTTTTACGTAAAATGTCAAATGGTTGAATTAACTATCATGTCTAATCTAAAAGGTTATGGCATGATCAAATATTCTCTATCTTCATCTCTCAAGCCATGTACACACCTGGATTACAATTTCCTTTAAAGCTCGGGATCTTAACCCTTATCTTGCCAACCGCATCTTGTTCTTGCTCCCTGAATCTCCTTGGATGAAATCCTCTATTCTCCTCGGGTCTCCACCTCTCATCCTCAAAGTCATCATCTCTATACTCTTGAAATTCATTAAAATTACGAGGGTAGTTAGGTACCTTATGAGTAGGAGAGTGTGGATACGAACTTGGTTCCCTAGGAGCATGCATGACACTTTGCAGCCGTGGACCCGTCTTGGACAGAGCATTAGATGGCTCCCCGCTTTCATTCGAGTTCCATGATGCATAAGTGTAAGGGTTGTTGGCATGGATTCTAAGGATGCCAACTTCTTTGTCAACTTAACTATATCCTCCTTCATCTCCTTAAACATGTTAACGAACTCGGGAGGAAGTGATTCGGATCCTACGGACTTGGTTGGACTATCTTATCGAGTCATTCTTCAGACAAACACAAACAAACGAGTTAAATTTAATGAAAGCTGAAATGCCTCACATATGTTTACACTTTTGCTCTCACTCTCTAGTTGTCGTTTGTAGGCTTTGTTGGATTTCCCTGAGATGGTCAATACTCCTCTTAAGATTAACGTTAAGACCAAAGGACACCCTTAAGAAATGATGTAGAGGTTGTTGCGCATCCAATTACTTCAGATAAACAAGGTTTGGTCGACACAAGAAAACACAAAAGACTCAACTAAGATAAAAAAAATGCTCACTAAGATTCAAAACTAGTATGAATGCACTATGCTGAGAAATTTTTGCAATCATACTCTATGGACTTTAATTTTCCATCAATGGAGATGTTTTGTTCAAAGAATAAGAAAAAAACTCAAATAAGGACTCAAAAGAAGAAATAAAGAAGAGAAGAAGTGACTAGAAGAATCAAGTTGCTAGAGACTTTTCTTACCATCAACTTGTGTCATTAAGAGGGAATGAGAATATCAAATGGTAAAGGTAGGGGCTATTGTGTTTGACGTTAGAAAGAAGAAGGATAATAGAAGTATCTTGCTCACTTAAATGATCTTCACTTGCCTTAAAGCTTCTATCTTCAAAGATCATATAATAACATGAAGTAACACAAATGATTCTCTCTCTTTTTTTGTATGCTGATTTTCTTTTCTTTTCTTTTATTGTTTTTCTTTCTTTCTTTTATTTTTATAATAAAGCTGACAATTAAAAGAGTTTAATGATGAGAGTAACTAATGAAGGATAAATGATATAAGGTAAAGAAATAAGATGCATTTAACCCTCTTAAAAACTGATAAAAATAGGTGTTGTTGGTTGCTAGTTTGTAGAGATTTGTGAGCTGTTGTGGATAGACGTTGCACTCTCGAATTGGAGAATGATGAACACACGTTCTCTTGGGTTTGTTTCAGCCTTTGGAACGTCAATTTTTGTAGCCTTCAGCAATGGTGAACAAGGTAGGCAATTTTGTGGTTTTTGGGCTGAAACTCTTCAATAGACACAAATCAAAAGCAAACAATGACTCGACTCAAAACAACAAGACTTTAGGCTCTTTAAAAAGAAGCCTCAATCGACTCAAAATAAAAGAAAGAAGATTCAAACCTTTGATTTAATGGAAGAGATGCTTGTCGTCTAGCCGTGATACCAACTGATACGGGAATGATCCATATTTCTTCGATCTAGACAAAATAACCTCTCAAATTCTTGATAGTTGGATGTTGGACTCGATCCTTGGAATTGCATCCGTGAATGTGACTTTGGTTGATGATGATGGTTATATAATAAGGAACCAATGAAGATCGATTTGCAAGAACCTTTGATTTGGTGGTTAAAGACCCAAACAAACACAATCAAGACCCCTCCTTATACAGATCCACACAATCTCAATAATTAAGGTTGAAAATCAGGAAGAGGATGCCTAATGTAGCTTGTGAGCACCAATCTTAGAGAAGATTGACACAACGCAAGACAACTTAAGATTGGAATGACAACAATGGTGTTTGCTCTCCAAATAACCTCTCTTTGAATTTCTAGTACGTAAAATGTCAATACAATAAATGATTGGGCTAACTCTCATGTCTAATATAAAGATCTTATATATGTCCTAGAAGCTCTTAAAAAGAAAAGGAAAACTATTTTAAACAAAATAACCACTTGATGTCTTAAAAAGCTAAGAATAAGCTTATAAGGCTTTATACTTCTAAAAGTCCTTAAAAAGTATTAAAATGTCTAAAAACAAATAATTAAATGATAATTCTTTAAAGAGTTAAAACATATCATTTATACTTATTACATGCCTAAATATTCATCCTTCACATGTGTGCATGAGTAGCCTCTTCTATGCGTGCATGGGCTTCACATATTTCTCCCTTGCCGTGTGCATGACCTGTATAAGGATCCTCCTTGACGTATGCATGGGCTAGATCAACATGGCTCTCTCTCATGGACGAGATGGACAAAAGAGTCACCATGGAGGTATCTAAGGTCATGGTTGGATCCTTAGATGCGAACACCAACATCATGTCATCTAGTTCCTTACCTCTTGCCTCTAGTTCCTTAGATCTAGCCTTGTGATCCTTCTTTCAATTTTGGGCTCATGAAGACTAGGAGATGATGGTTGTAATGGTGAAGGTAATGGTCCCTCATCAACCTATTCTCATGATATCTTGATATGTTGTTATTATCCCCGACAAGCGCAAGGATGGGACGGACATGACGCTTGGAACGAAGAAGAGCAATGCAATCCTTGCTGAGTGGCTTGATGAATATATCAACCAGTTGATCGATAGAAGATACATGCTTGATCATGAGATCACAAGATTCAACTTGTTCTCTAACAAAGTGGAATTCATGTTGAATATGCTTTGAATGTGTGATGATGATCGGATTTTTACACATGAAGGCAACTGCAATATCATCACAGATAAGAGTCGAAGAACACTTGATATGAGCCCAAAGATCACGAAGCAAGTGTTTAATCCAAAGAAGTTCAATAACTATATATGCCTAAAAGCTATATTTAATTTCGGTGGTAGAACGAGTAACAATGTGTTGTGTGCGAAACATCCAACTTATGAGATTAGAAACATACTTGTTTGTGATGAAGCATAAGAGCATGTATATATTTACATACACGATTAATAACAAACTTGATATCTAGACGAGTGATGGTGACATATTGCAAGGAAGTGCTAACCTAACGATAGAGTTTAGCGTCCATGAAAGGCTCGCCACGGCAGCAAGACGAGTTCCCCCATCCGTAGGAGAGATGATGGGTTTCACATCACTCATATTTTTCATTTGCAAGGATTTCAATGATATATTTAGATTGAGACATTGTGAGGACAAATGGCGTATCAATAAGGTGAAGGCCGAGGAAAAAAATTAACATCACCGAGATCTTTGAGGGTAAATGTGGAGTGTGAAAGTGTGATGAAATTACATATAAACTCTTGATTGGTGCTTGTAATTATCAAATCATCTACATATAAAACATATAGTGATTTTGAAGGTATTATAAACTAATAGTGATGTATCTGAATGACAAGCCCGAAAGTCATGGGTGACAAGATACAATTTGAGCTAGGTAAACTAGGCATGTAAAGCTTGTTTGTGCCCATATAATGCCTTCTTGAGACAACACATGATACGGGAAATCTATTTTCTCAAACCCTTTAGGTATCCAAATAAACTTTATTCAATAAGTCATAGTTAAGAAAAACGTTATTGATGTCGAGTTGCTTGATAGGCACCTATTTGTAAGAGAAACAAATAATATAAAACAAAGAGTAGTGGGTTTAATAACAGAATTGAATGTCTCAAAGAAATCAAGACCCTCCTCTTAACTGATTGTATCCTTTAGCCACCAAACATGTCTTGTACTTTTCCACCAAGCCATCTGATTGACGTTTGATCTTGAAAATCCACTTAGAACCCATGAGATTAGTCCACTTGGGGCGAGGAACAAGTGTCCATGTATTGTTTCGAATTAGGGCATCATGTTCTTCTTCATCGCGATATGCCTACATTTAAATTTAAGGGCTTGAGCAACAATATGAGGCTCGACTGAGGGACGGGAGTCCAATGTAGTGACAAATGTGCGCGGTTTAAGTGAGTTGGTACGAGTTCTAGTAGTCATAGAATAATGACAATGCTCAGTTGGACGGTAGTGGGAGAAGGATGTTACGCTCAGGATGTGTGTAGTACGCAATAAGCTTTAAATTTATATTCGTTATATTTCTCCTAACTCCTAGCGAACCCGCAGTGTACGGGACGTTTGTAGTAGGGATAGTATTCCGAGGTCGAACACAAGGACTGAGGTGAGATTGATTCGATTAGTGATTAAGTGTAGTGAAGATCTAGGCTTAAGAAAAGAGAAAGAAATAAAGAAATGAAAATCTCAATGTTTTTTTGGTAGGTTTTAGATGATCAATCAAGGATCACAAATCATGCGAAATAAACGATCGACTAAGCTAACAAATCAACACAAACAAACAAGCTAAACACAAGATATAAATCAAAGAGAGAAAAGAGGATTCTAGGGGTTGGAAGTTCCGGTTATGGCATAGGACTCAAGCTATCTAATCATTCCTTGGATTAACTATGATATGTTTGGAGTGAGTGTTTCTAGATTGGGATCAATCACCGGGTAGGTCTCATGGTCCACTAGTCCAATCCTAAGGTCTTATCACCGGGTAAGTCTCAAAGAGCCTAAGGAACGGAATTCTACTCAAACCGGATTGTCACCTAGGGATCTAACCTATCCTCACCGGGTAAGTCTCGGAAGGGTAAGTCCTAAACAACTATCCTAGCACACTTAGTCCAATGGCGGCTTATGAGGCTCACCACTACCTAGGGGTTGTCATCTTTGAAATCTAAGAGTAAGAATCACCGGGTAGGTCTCTTCTAACACTTAGTTGCTAACACTAGGTCACCCTAGGATAGATTTAACTCAACAAACACTAGGATTTCAACATTCTAACATTCTAAAACTTAGATCTATCAAACCAAACGAACCAGACAAACCACGGGTTGTTCTACCACTTCCACGGCCGTGGACTGGCAAGAACAAACCGTGGACTCCAACAGAGGCATCGTTCAAGTAAACAAGTCATCCAAAGGCAAATCTAAGTCCATCCTATCATAGTCCTAGCCATAACCATCCTTTCCTTACCCTAGAATCGCATCTATTTAGCCTACAACGTTCATCATAACAATCGAAATCATCGAACATAAAATCATGGCTTCCATTTACAAGGAAATGAAGAGAAAGAGATGAACAAGTGAAGCAAGCAAAACCAAGCTGAAAGTAAGATTAGAAAGACTCACAACCCTTCCAAAAGAAGGTTTAAACGATTCTTACAACTCTAGAAATCGATTCCGAAAATCTTCACTACAAAACCTATCAAAGACTAGCAATGGTGTGTTCTTCTCTTCTTCTCCAATGGAGCTCTTCTTCTCCTCCAATGGTGGCTCTCCTCTTGAGAGAATCTTCTTCTTGAGAGAGTGGATTTTGATTCCCAATTTGATTGGATGATAGGGGATGCCCTCTCTCAGCCTTGCAGGACCACTTTTATACTACAACCTTGCTAGAGAAGGCCATGAGATCGTGGCACAGCTGTCACAACCGTCTGGCAAAAACCACGGTTGGTTTCCACGGCCGTGGAAGTGCCAGCAACCGTGGTTTGGTGCTTCAGCTTTGCCTTGGATCATTAAGCTATGATTTGGTGCATGGCTTGTGTTGACGAGGTTCCATGAGTCCTCCTTAGCCTCTAGCTTGCATCCTAATGAGTCCGAGGGTGTTTCATCTTGATGAACGATCCTCAAACGTATCGATTAAGCTCCTAAATCTCCCAAAATACCTACAAAGCAATGCAAAAGTCCGTGTAGACGTCTATCTCGACAAAATACGTGAATTGAGTGCAAACGTCGTGAACTAGTGCTAAACCATGTATGAATGAGTGAGAAATCTATCTAAATGATTACCTAAACCTACGTCATAAATCGTGTTATCAAAAATACCCCATACTTAAGGTTTGCTCGTCCCCGAGCAAATTCCCAACTATAGACTAAGAGATGACATGATTTATGTATGCAGAAAAATGGCAAAATCTATTTGGAGTTGTGCTTCTAATATTGGATCACCTTCAAGGTCTTGTTTCATAGCAATGGATAAGCAATCATGTATCAAATAAATGAAGGCACGGAAAGACAATTGTACTTAACTCGAAAGCATGCATGAAATGTAAAAATGAAGAAGTCAAGATGATCAAGAGCATATCCAATCTAGATTACTAAGTCTTACAAACATGCAAATAGGTCATAAGGTCTTGTGAAATAAAAGGCCAAGAAACGTTGTGATTAGGTGGGGATTTTTCTAGGCTATGTGATGCTAATCCGGGAATGGAACTAACTCCACAATTTTGTCCTCGATCAACTTCCCATAAGTGTATATTTTCTCCATCTTTTCTTTCATTTCTTTTTCTTTCACTTATTTTTGAGACAATGGCATTGGTGTACAAAAGCCGAAACCTTGGTGATTAGCCGTCCTCGGGTTTTTTCTATTTTTCGAGGTGCATCCACACCGGGCACACATACCAAAGCTCGTTAGGACTATTGGTTTATTTGACTTTGTCAAGGCACAAACACCCGATTATGTGAATGGTGCCGAGTTACTTGTCATTTAAACCAACGCCCCCAAACCTATATTTTTGTCTACACTTTCACATCAAATTCAGCATTTTATTCATGACATTCTTTCATCAACATCTTCACCCCACACTTGCTTTTCACACACATCAACACACTAGCATGCTCCTATTACCGGATGGGTCAAAAGAGGTCAAATTTATATCAATTGAGGTGCTCAAACATCATGATCAAGATGAGAAGTAGAGAAAGATGAATTGCCTCATTCATTCCTAGATGATGTGCAAGAACTAGCATGTAATTTCGACTTTCAATACTCAATCCAATCAAGACAAACATCATGATCACAATTCATTCATGGGATTCAGGATAAGTACTTCAAGTCCACATATGCAATTCACCAATTTAACACATAAGGCCATCCATAGCCAATCCACAGGACAAGATTCATCATTAGGGTCATATCCAAGCCTAGAAAGCACAAAAGTTTTAAATTTTCTGATTTTTTTGGATTTTTTCATAATATTTATGTACAATGCAAGACATAATAGAACATGTGACTAAAAGATCATGCTATTCATGCAAAAGATCATGCAAACCCCACCCCATACTTAGAAACACATTGTCCCCAATGTGGTAATGAAGTAAAGAAGAGTGAAAGAGGGTTCTCACAATGTAAAAATGGTTTGCCATGGTATTTGGGATTACTCAAGTGGATTTGATGGTGGATGATCCTATCAACAATGGTAGAGAGCTCTAAGTGTTCATCATGGCGTCGAGACCCGCGCTAGGCACCGCTAGCCGTCCAAATCCCGCGTCCGCTCCACCCATAATTGATGAGGGACTCATCATCATCATCCATATGCCATGCAAGGGTTCCAATGCTACCAAGACTCTAGCACACACACAAAGCACACCAAACACACAAAAACAGAAAAATCACAAACAAAAACAAAACGAAAAAGGGAAAACGTTACCAATGGGTTTCCTCCCATCAAACGCTTCTTTAAGGTCATTAGCTTGACCAAACTCGGGGGCGTCTCATTCTAGGTGAAGTGGGGCAATCATATCCACCGGAGATCCCGGGATATACTTCTTCAAATGGTGCCCATTCACCTTGAAATCTCCACAATGCTCCCCTCCTATCTCAATAGCTCCATGAGGGAAAATCTTTTTCACCACATATGGCCCGGTCCATCTTGATTTTAGCTTCCCGGGGAAGAGCCGCAGCCTTGTGTTGAAGAGAAGGACAAGGTCGCCTTCACTCAACTCCTTCGGGATGAGGCGCTTATCATGCCAACGTTTGGTCCTCTCCTTGTAGATCCGGGCATTCTCATAGGCATCCAACCGGATCTCCTCAAGAGCGTTCATATCAAGCAACCTCTTCTCTCCGGCTTCCTTTAGGTCAAAATTTAGCCACTTAATGGCCCAATAAGCTCTATGCTCCACCTCTACCGGAAGGTGGCAAGACTTGCCATAGACTAACTTGTAAGGAGTGGTGCCAATTGGTGTCTTGAAAGCGGTTCTATATGCCCACAAGGCATCATCGAGCTTCATAGCCCAATCCTTTCTTGTCCTAGAGACCGTCTTCTCAAGAATTCCCTTTATCTCCCGGTTGGAGATCTCCACTTGGCCACTAGTTTGGGGATGGTAAGGTGTTGCCACCTTATGAGTCACCCCATACTTAGCCAAAAGTGCCCCAAAGTTCCTATTGGTGAAGTGCTTCCCTCCATCACTTATGATCACCCTTGGTGTTCCAAACCTAGGGAAGATCACTCGGTTGAAGAATCGCACCACAACCTTGGCATCATTTGTAGAAGAGGCGATTGCCTCCACCCATCTCGAAACATAATCAACCGCCAATAGGATGTAGATGTTGCCACAAGAAGAGGGGAATGGTCCCATGAAGTCCACACCCCACACATCAAATATCTCCACTTCTTGTATGTTGTTCAAAGGCATCTCATTCCTCCTTGAGATGTTACCCGTCCTTTGGCAAGCATCACAAGCTACCACAAAGCCTTGCACATCCTTGAACAAACTTGGCCAAAAGAAGCCCGATTGCAACACCTTCGCACATGTCTTGTGTGAGCTAGCATGCCCTCCACATGGCAAGGAATGACAATGGCGGATCACACTCTCCACCTCATCCTCCGGTATGCATCTTCTAAAGACTCCATCCGGCCCTCTCTTGAACAAAAGTGGTTCACTCCAATAGTAGTGCCTCACATCTTTGAAGAACTTCTTCCTTTGGACATATGACAAACCGGGAGGCACTTCCTCACACACAAGATAGTTCACAATGTCGGCATACCATGGTTTACTTCCTCTAGACACTTGGAATAAGCACTCCTCCACCATTTGCAATTGCTCATCCCGGAACGAGTCATCAATCGGGAAGTCATCTCTCTCAAGCTCCAATGGTGGGAGTCTACTAAGGTGATCCGCCACAGAATTTTCGGACCCTTTCTTGTCCCGGATTTCCAAATCAAACTCTTGAAGAAGAAGGACCCACCGAATCAACCTAGGCTTGGCGTCCTTCTTTGTAAGGAGGTAACGGATCGCAGCATGATCCGTATAAACTATGACCTTCGCTCCAACAAGATATGAGCGGAACTTCTCAAATGCATACACAACCGCTAGCAACTCTTTCTCGGTGGTAGCATAATTGAGTTGGGCATCATCTAGCGTCTTTCTAGTATAATAAATGGCATGTGTTCGCCCATCTTTCCTTTGCCCCAAAACAGCCCCAACGGCTACATCACTTGCATCACACATGATCTCAAACGGTAAACTCCAATCCGGAGGTTGCATGATAGGTGCGGAGATCAAAGCGTTCTTTAACCTACAAAAAGCCTCAAGGCAATCCTTGGAGAAAACAAACTCAACATCTTTCATTAGTAGGTTAGTAAGAGGCTTAAAAATCTTAGAGAAGTCTTTAATAAACCTCCGGTAAAAACCGGCATGCCCTAGGAAACTCCTTACCCCCTTCACCGAGGTAGGTGGTGGCAACTTCTCTATCGTTTCAATCTTGGCCCTATCAACCTCAATGCCACGGTTGGACACCAAGTGTCCCAACACAATACCTTCACTTACCATGAAGTGGCATTTTTCCCAATTCAAGACAAGATTTGTCTCCTCACATCTCTTAAGCACTAGAGACAAGTTAGCTAAGCAATTATCAAAGGAAGATTCATAAACAGAAAAATCATCCATAAATACTTCCATGATGTTTTCAATATATTCAGAAAATATAGCCATCATACACCTTTGGAAGGTGGCGGGTGCATTACACAACCCAAATGGCATTCTCCTATATGCAAAAGTACCCCATGGACATGTAAATGTGGTTTTCTCTTGGTCATCGGGGTGGATAGAGATTTGGAAGAATCCACTATAGCCATCTAAGTAGCAAAAATGAGAATGTTGAGCTAACCTCTCTAGCATTTGGTCAATGAAAGGGAGAGGGAAGTGATCTTTCCTAGAGGCCATGTTCAATTTCCTATAGTCAATACACATCCTCCATCCCGTAACCGTCCTAGTTGGGATTAGTTCATTGTTTTCATTAGTCACTACGGTCATCCCACCCTTCTTAGGAACTACATGAACGGGACTAACCCACTTACTATCCGAAATAGGGTAGATGATTCCCGCATCTAGCAACTTAATGATCTCTTTCTTGACTACCTCTTTCATTATAGGATTCAATCTTCTTTGATGTTCAATAGAGGGCTTATGGTTATCTTCCATCAATATCTTATGCATGCACAAAGAGGGCTTAATGCCAACTAAATCATCAATAGTATAGCTGAAAACACGATTTATGGCTTAGGTTTAGGTAATCATTTAGATAGATTTCTCGCTCATTCATGCATGGTTTAGTACTAGTTCAAGGCGTTTGCACTCAATTCACGTATATTCTCAAGATAGACGTCTACACGGACTTGTGCATTGCTTTGTAGGTATTTTGGGAGATTTAGGAGCTAAAACGATACATTTGAGGATCGTTCATCAAGATGACACACCCTCGGACTCATTAGGATGCAAGCTAAAGGCTAAGGAGGACTCTTGGAACCTTGCCAACACAAGCCATGCACCAAATCGAAGCTTAATGATCAAAGGCAAAGCTGAAGCACAAAATCACGGTTCACTGACAGATCATGGCCGTGAAAATGCCCGTGGTTTTTGCCAGGTTTTCGTGACAGCTGTGCCACGATCTCTTGGCCAGCTCATGCAAAGTTTTAGTATAAAAGTGGTCCTGCATTGGCTGAGAGAAGCATCTTGGAGCAGCTCTCCATTATCCACCATCATCCAATCAAAATACTCTCTCAACAAGAAGATTCTTGGAAGAAGGAGGTAGAAGGAAGCTACCATTGGAGAAGAGCTTGATTGGAGAAGAAGAACACACCATTGATAGATCTTGATAGCTTTGTAGAGAAGAATTTCGGAATCGATTTCTAGAGTTGTATGAACATTTGAACCTTCTTTAAGAAGGGTTGTGAGTCATTCTAATTCCATATTTTGAGCTTGGTTTTGTTACTTCTCTTGTTCATCTCTTTCTCTTCATTACCTTGCAAATTGAATCCATGATTTTATGTTTGATGATTTTGATTTCTATGATGAATGTTGTAGGCTAAATAGGTGTGATTCTAGGGTAAGGAAGGAATGGTTATGGCTAGAACTATGATAGGATGGACTTAGATTAGCCTTGGATGACTTTCTTGCTTGGACGTAGCTTCTGTTGGAGTCCACGGTTTGATCTTGCCTTTCCACGACCGTGGAAGGTGTAGAACAGCCCGTGATTCTCCCTTGTTTGATGGATCTAGCTTTAGATTGTTAGAATGTTGAAATCCTTAGTGTTTGTTGAGTTAAATCTACCCTAGGGTGACCTAGTGTTAGCAACTAAGTGTTAGAAGAGACTTACCCGGTGATTCTACTCTTAGATTTCAAAGATGACAAACCTTAGGTAGTGGTGAGCCTCATAAGCCGCCATTGGACTAAGTGTGCTAGGATAGTTGTTCAGGACTAACCCTTTCGAGACTTACCCGGTGAGGATAGGTTAGATTCCTAGGTGACAATCCGGTTTGTGTAGAAATTCATCCCTTAGGTTCTTAGAGACTTACCCGGTAATGAGACCTTGAGGACGGATTAGTGGACCATGAGACCTACCCGGTGATTGATCCCAATCTAGAAACACTTAATCCCAACATATCGTAGTTAATCCAAGGAATGTTTAGATAGCTTGAGTCCTATGCCATAACCGGAACTTCCAATCCCTAAAATCCGCTTCTCTATCTTTGATCTATATCTCGTTTTTAGCTTGTTTGTTTGCGTTAATTTGTTAGCTTAGTTGATTATTACATTTCGCATGATTTGTGATCTTTGATTGATCACCAAAAAACCAACCAAAAACAATTGAGATTTTCATTTCTTTATTTCTTTCCCTTTTCTTAGTCTAGATCTTCACTAGACTTAATCATAAGTCGAATCGATCTCACCTTAGTCTTTGTGTTTGACCTCGGAATACTATCCCTACTACAAACGTCCCGTACACTGCGGGTTCGCTAGGAGTTAGGAGAAAGATAACGAGTATAAATTTAAAGCTTATTGTGCACACATCCTGAGCGTAACAAGTTTTTGGCGCCGTTGCCGGGGACTAGGTCTAGATTGAGTCTATTTTGTGATTGATTGTAGTGTAGATCTTTCTTGTTGCTTTTGATCTCTTTTTGGTTGGTGTCTTTGCTTTTCAGGACGTCTCTTACTCTTTAGGTGTATGCGAAGATCTCGTGGCAAGGATTTAGCTCCATTCGATCCCGAACCGGAGAAAACCCTTAGATCTAGATCCAAGAGCATTAAAAAGGGAAAAGAGATGGCCGGAAGAGACCTCCAAGCTGAATTGGATGAAGCCTTAGAGCAAATAAGGCTAAGAGATGAGCTCTTGGAGGAAGAAAGGAGACTTGCCAATGAGAGGCAAGAAGCAACTAGGAGAGAGATTGATGAGATTAGGCAAGCCCTTGTACAAGGGGAGCTTAATCGTCAACAACCTCCACCTCCTCCGCCACAACCGCAGCCGGCGGCGAATATTAGGGTTGTCCCCATTGCTATTGAAGAGCCACAAACATTAGGGAGACGTATAGGATTCAATCTTCTTTGATGTTCAATAGAGGGCTTATGCTTATCTTCCATCAATATCTTATGCATGCACAAAGAGGGCTTAATGCCAACTAAATCATCAATAGTATAGCCAATGGCTTTTCTATGCAATCTTAGCTCATGCAACAACTTAGCAAGTTCATCATCATTCAAGCATGCATTCACAATCACCGGATATGTAGAATTATCACCAAGAAAAGCATACTTCAAATGAGAGGGGAGGGGTTTAAGTTCAAGTTTAGGGGGACCTTTATCGAGCGGAGACGATCCAAATAACGATGGTTGAGATGAATCCAAAGCAAATGAAGACTCTCCAAGGCTCCTTGAAGCTTGATCATCAACAAGGGCTGCTTCTGGGGAAACCACGGTTGGCTCCACGGATCCTGGCACATCCACGGCCGTGGAAGTTTCCAAGCTTGCTCTCCGGAGCTTTCCAGAGAGTTCTACGGCCGTGGAACACCTTCCACGACCGTGGTTCCTACAGGAACTCAGCATACTCTCGTGGTCTTCAATTTCAGTTCTTGTCTCCTTTTCTAATGCTTCTAAGGCCTTGATTTCTTCATTGCAAGCCTCCTTAACACCTTCCTCCATCAAGCTTACGCTAAGAACCTTCTCCAAGGGGTCCTTGATCAAGATCGAGCTCACAACTTCTCTAGACTCCTCTTGCTCGACAATGTTGAATACATCTTCATCAAGGGTTGGCCCTTTCATCATTGTGGACAGCTTGAACTTGGTGTTCTCTTCTCCAATGTTGAAGGAGAGAATCCCATTCTTGCAATCCACTAGGCATCCGGAAGTGGCTAGGAAAGGTCTTCCTAAGATGATGGGAACCGGATAGTCCGCCGGAATATCCAAGACAACAAAATCAATCGGCACATAGAACTTCACTAGTTGCACCGGAATGTCTTCTAAGATCCCAACCGGATTAGTGATAGAACGGTCGGCCATGTAGAGGGTCATCTTGACCGGTTTTGGCTCTCCTAGCCCAACCTTGTTGCAAAGTGCAAGCGGTATGATGCTTACACTTTCCCCAAGATCACAAAGGGCTTCATACTTCACTTCTCCCACTCCGATTGGCACACAAAAGGATCCCGGATCTCTTAGCTTAGGAGGCATTTCCTCCTTCATGGTTTGGATCAATTCCGAGGACCTCTTGGTCATTCTTACTTCCCCATACTCCTCCAACTTCCTTTTGTTGGAGAGTATTTTCTTCAAGAACTTGCCATACGCCGGCATACCTAAGATAGCATCCATGAACGGAATATTAATATGCAATTTAGACATAAGTTCAAGGAATTTACCAAAGTGTTTGTCCAAGCGAGCTCTTGCTCGTGATTGTAGGAACGGTAGTGGTGGTTTGTATGGAGGTGGTGCCACATATGTTGGCTCAACATCCTTGCTCTTGCCTCCATCTTCTTGCAATATCTCTTCTTCTACCACTACTTGCTTTCCCTTAGCATTTTCCTTGGGCAAGGGATCCTTCATCCTCAACCCACTCCTCGTTATAATGGCCAACACTTGGCCTCTTGGGTTGTCTTCGGTCCTTCCGGGAAGCTTTCCCGGATCTCTATGTGCTTCACCCGCCTTTTGGAACACTTGTGCTTCCAACACCTTTTCAGCTTTAGAAATGGAAGTCACCGTGCTCTCAAGACCACTCAACCTTCCAAGCAATTGCTCAAACATCATCTCGGTTCTATCCTTTGGAGGTTGAGTAAATCCGGGTGGAGGTTCTTGTGAAGCCTTTGGTGGTGAAGTTGTGCTTGTGGAAGCGGGAGGGTTCAAGGCACCATCCGGGTTAGAATAGGAAAACCCGGGATGGTTATGGTTGGGCCGGTAATTGTTGAATTGCCGGTTGTTGTTGAAGTTCCTTGGGCCTTGATAGTTGTTATAATTGCCCCTTCCCATGTAGTTCACATCTTCCTCCTTGGAAGACAAGTTTGCTTGCACTTGCACTTGAGGAGTTGCTTGGTTCTTCAAAGTTGTAGCACACAACTCTCTCAAAGACTTTAGCTCGTTGTTGATGGCGTCAAGCTTGAAATTGCTCATGGTGACTTCGCTCACCTCATATGCTCCCGCCTTTCTCCCTTCACTCTTCCTATGGGAGTACTTCTCAATCACTAAAGCTTATTTCTCTACAAACTCCCAAGCTTCATCCACATGCTTTTCCATGAAAGTCCCACCGGAAAGAGATTGAAGCCTGAATTGGCTATCTTCATCAAGTCCTTTGAAGTAGATCTCCAATAGCTCAATTTTTGGTATACCATGGTGTGGACAATCTAGGAGAAGGTCTTTGAACCTCTCCCAAGACTTGAACAAACTCTCTCTATCCTTCATCACGAAAGCATTTATCTTCCCTCTTAATTCGGTAGTCTTGGAAGGTGGGAAAAACTTAGTCAAAAACTCGGTTGTCATCTCCTCCCAAGTACCAACTCGCCCTTGTGGAATAGATTGATACCAAGCCAAGGCTTTATCCTTAAGAGAAAAGGAGAAAGCCCTAAGCTTATGGTTGTTGCTCTCCAATCTAGGCGGTCTAAGAGTCTCCATCAAGATCTCAAAATTCATCAAGTGTTGATGAGGAGACTCTCCTTCCATCCCTCCAAATTGATTATGCCGGATCATTTGTAGAACTTGAGGGCGGAGCTCGTAATCATGGGCTGCGGGATCTCCTAAGTTCACACCCGGACGGTGTGCTCTTTGTGCCGGATCCATACGTTGCCCTAACGTTTGTGGCTCTTCCATAGCAATGGGCACAACCCGAATATTAACCGCCGGCTGCGGTTGTGGTGGAGGTGGAGGAGGTTGTTGACGATTAAGCTCTCTTTGCACAAGAGCTTGCCTAATCTCCTCAATCTCCCTCCTAGTTGCCTCTTGCCTCTCATTGGCAAGTCTCCTTTCATTCTCCAAAGCTTCATCCCTTATCCTAATTTGCTCTAAAGCCTCATCCAATTCAGCTTGGAGATCTCTTCCCGCCATCTCTTTTCCTTTTCGAATGCTCTTGGATCTAGATCTAAGGGTTTTCTCCGGTTCGGGATCGAATGGAGCTAAATCCTTACCACGAGATCTTCGCATACACCTAAAGAGTAAGAGATGTCCTGAAAAGCAAAGACACAAACCAAAGAGAGATCAAAAGCAACAAGAAAGATCTACACTATAAACAATCACAAATAACGACTCAATCTAGACCTAGTCCCCGGCAACGGCACCAAAAACTTGTTACGCTCAGGATGTGTGTAGTACGCAATAAGATTTAAATTTATACTCGTTATATTTCTCCTAACTCCTAGCGAACCCGCAGTGTACGGGACGTTTGTAGTAGGGATAGTATTCCGAGGTCGAATACAAGGACTGAGGTGAGATTGATTCGATTAGTGATTAAGTTTAGTGAAGATCTAGGCTTAAGAAAAGAGAAAGAAATAAAGAAATGAAAATCTCAATGTTTTTTTGGTAGGTTTTAGATGATCAATCAAGGATCACAAATCATGCGAAATAAACGATCGACTAAGCTAACAAATCAACACAAACAAACAAGCTAAACACGAGATATAAATCAAAGAGAGAAAAGCGGATTCTAGGGGTTGGAAGTTCCGGTTATGGCATAGGACTCAAGCTATCTAATCATTCCTTGGATTAACTATGATATGTTGGGAGTGAGGGTTTCTAGATTGGGATCAATCACCAGGTAGGTCTCATGGTCCACTAGTCCAATCCTAAGGTCTTATCACCGGGTAAGTCTCAAAGAGCCTAAGGAACGGAATTCTACTCAAACCGGATTGTCACCTAGGGATCTAACCTATCCTCACCGGGTAAGTCTCGGAAGGGTAAGTCCTAAACAACTATCTTAGCACACTTAGTCCAATGGCGGCTTATGAGGCTCACCACTACCTAGGGGTTGTCATCTTTGAAATCTAAGAGTAAGAATCACCGGGTAGGTCTCTTCTAACACTTAGTTGCTAACACTAGGTCACCCTAGGATAGATTTAACTCAACACACACTAGGATTTCAACATTCTAACATTCTAAAACTTAGATCTATCAAACCAAACGAACCAGACAAACCACGGGTGGTTCTACCACTTCCACGGCCGTGGACTGGCAAGAACAAACCATGGACTCCAACAAAGGCATCGTTCAAGTAAACAAGTCATCCAAAAGCAAATCTAAGTCCATCCTATCATAGTCCTAGCCATAACCATCCTTTCCTTACCCTAGAATCGCATCTATTTAGCCTACAACGTTCATCATAACAATCGAAATCATCGAACATAAAATCATGGGTTCCATTTGCAAGGAAATGAAGAGAAAGAGATGAACAAGTGAAGCAAGCAAAACCAAGCTGAAAGTAAGATTAGATATACTCACAACCCTTCCAAAAGAAGGTTTAAACGATTCTTAGAACTCTAGAAATCGATTCCGAAAATCTTCACTACAAACCCTATCAAAGACTAGTAATGGTGTGTTCTTCTCTTCTTCTTCAATGGAGCTCTTCTTCTCCTCCAATGGTGGCTCTCCTCTTGAGAGAATCTTCTTCTTGAGAGAGTGGATTTTGATTTCCAATTTGATTGGATGATAGGGGATGCCCTCTCTCAGCCTTGCAGGACCACTTTTATACTACAACCTTGCTAGAGAAGGCCATGAGATCGTGGCACAGCTGTCACAACCGTCTGGCAAAAACCACGGTTGGTTTCCACGGCCGTGGAAGTGCCAGAAACCGTGGTTTGGTGCTTCAACTTTGCCATGGATCATTAAGCTATGATTTGGTGCATGGCTTGTGTTGACAAGGTTCCATGAGTCCTCCTTAGCCTCTAGCTTGCATCCTAATGAGTCCGAGGGTGTGTCATCTTGATGAACGATCCTCAAACGTATAGATTAAGCTCCTAAATCTCCCAAAATACCTACAAAGCAATGCAAAAGTCCGTGTAGACGTCTATCTCGACAAAATACGTGAATTGAGTGCAAACGTCGTGAACTAGTGCTAAACCATGTATGAATGAGTGAGAAATCTATCTAAATGATTACCTAAACCTAAGTCATAAATCGTGTTATCAAAGGAGATGGTAAAGATAAGCAATCTGGATAACAATGGGTATATTTGTTGGTAATGATGAGTTAGAGAAGAGAAGACAG
This sequence comes from Fagopyrum esculentum, assembly GCA_033239045.1. NCBI lineage: Eukaryota > Viridiplantae > Streptophyta > Magnoliopsida > Caryophyllales > Polygonaceae > Fagopyrum > Fagopyrum esculentum. The sequence continues at coordinate 96,000,868 of BSUD01000008.1, read as the reverse complement.
TACCAATAACAAAGAAGGAGAGGGGGTTAGTGTTGACACATCAAGGTGAAGGAGGTTAGATAAGGAAGATTGTGTAACAAGTTGGGCAAGCGGAGTACACTAGGCACAAACACACTGAGACGTGAACGGATAGATATCCTCATTAAATACAAGGTATGGAGCAAAAATCCATCTTGTTGTTGTTATTGTTGTTGTTGTTGTTGTTGTTGTTGTAAGGATGAAGAAACAAGTAACAAAGCTGACCAAGCGTTTTGGGAGAACCAAATTCGGGAGTTTTGTTATACAATTTTTGATAAGGGGATGTAAAATGTAAAACCGGTGTCATTGTTCGATTATTAAGATAAGTGATAGTTGAAAAGACATGTTCACAAAACTGTGTGGGAAGAGAAGACTAAACGAGTAAAGCAAGACCCTTTTCAACGATGATATGATTATGTCGTTCAACAACACTGTTTTGTTCTTGAATATAAGGGCAAGGAACCCCATGATTAATACCACAAAAAATGAAAATTTGGAATTCTTCTCCTCCATCCAATCGAAATTTTAATATCACACTCAAAATAAGGGCCCGTCTAGTGGAGGAGAGGAAATTGAGTTTGTTGGGTTAAAGGGAATGATAGAGAATGAAAGGCGATGAAATTTTCCCACTTTTTTCAACCTTTTAGTGTGAACTTAAGGAAATAAAGTGAATTATAGGAAATGAATTGTGTTTTCAACTTCATTCAATTGAGCACCGAACGGACCCAGTGTATTAATCATTTTTCGGAATTGAAAAAGTGTAGATAAATAAAATACAAATTTTCAAAAAAATTCATACAAACTTAGTACAATCATCAACAAAAAGAACAATATAACAATTTCCAAAAAAGGCAAACGGGAAGAACCCCAAACATCCGAATATATTAAATCAAAAGGGCAAGAAGAAATAAGAGAAAATTGGTGTAAGGAAGCCCTTTTTGTATCCATGATACAATCTAGGCCCCTCCAATTTTTTCCCTAAAAATAAAACTAAATTAAATTATAAAGAATCTATTAATTGTGGAGACCACTCTAATTAAAAAGATTCTCTCCCTTAATTAAGAAGGATAAATAACTATTAAAAATTAAAAAAATAAACTAAATTAAAAAGATAAGTGAATATTAATTGTGGGGAGCACTCTCATTAAAAAGATTCTCTTCCTTAATTAATATAGTTGTTTTTTAATTAAATAAGAAAAATGAGAGTGGTCCCCACAAATTTTGTACATAATTTTATGTACACAATTTCACACGCACATTATGCACATAATTTCGCACGCAGATTATGCACATAATTTCGCACGCAGATTATGCACATAATTTCGCACGCAGATTATGCACATAATTTCGCACGCAGATTATGCACATAATTTCGCACGCAGATTATGCACATAATTTCGCACGCAGATTATGCACATAATTTCGCAAGCAGATTATGTACATAATTTCGCACGCAAATTATGTACATAAAATTATGTAATCAATTTTAATGCCAACAAATAAGCGACTCTTTGAAAAAAATAAGCAATATTACTTAAGGGAGAGAATATTTTTAATGTTAAAACTAATTTCTTAATTGTAGGGGACCACTCTCATTTTTCCTTTTTTATTTTAAAAAATTAAGGGAGAGAATCTTTTTAAATTTGAATAATTGTAGGGGACCACTCTTATTTTCCTTTTTAATTTTGAAAATATCTTAAATTTTTTTAGATTTTATTTTTTTTTCAAAATTACAAGGGGCCTAGTTAATATACATTAAAACAAAAAAGCCTACTTAATCTACATTTATACAATAAAAGCCTACTTACCCCTTTTACTCAAGAAATAACAAGTGAAGCAAGAAGATTAAAGCGATGACTCTTGCCCAACTGACAGGATTCACAAGCACCATAAAAATTATTTAAAGAGAGATGTAAATTAAAATGCGAAACCAAGCGTTGGAGAATTGCTTCGTTAGGATGACCAAGCCGAGAATGCCAACGATGAAAGGGGGTACGAATAACCGGAGAGAGCCATAGGTTGGGAAGGTGGGAGAATTGGAGGCAGATGATAGAGACCATGCAACATTTGTTTTGAGGCCGAACAACCACGGACTATTTTTTCTATCAGTATTTCTCGTGCATCAATGTTATTTGAATTAGTCCATTTGAATATTTGGTGCCCGTATCGGGTCTTAACTACATCTAGTGTTACATATTTTCTTACTTTGTTAGACGACTTTTCTATGTGTACTTGGATATATCTAATCAAACAAAAGAGTGAATCACATAAATCATGCATAGACAATTGTTTTTGCTATGACATCCAATATTTTTAATCTTTTAGTCAAAACCTTTCACAGTGATAACGTCAAGAAATTTTTAATTCTACAAGGTTAACTTGCTCAAAAGGGCATCCATTGAGAGATTAGTTGTCCCTATTCACCGCAACAAAATAGTTAGGTAGAACAAAAGCATAGACGTCTTCTCAAGTTTCTAGGGCTTTGATGTTTCAAAACAATTCACACTTTTGATTTTTTTGGAATGTATTTTAACATCTTGTTACCTTATCAAGTGTACACCAACCGAGCTTTTACAAAACAACACTCCTTATGAGATGCTTCATGACACCTCACCTCCGCTCAATCATCTACGATTTCTATTCCATTTCTCTTTTTGTTTGGTTTTTCCTCGTAGTTCCGATAAATTTAGCCCATGAGGTTGCAAATGTGTGTACGTAAGATATCCAGTTGGCCAAATGGGAGGATAAATGTTAGATTTAAATTCAAATATAATTTTTTTCACACAAGATGCAATATTTTACGAAAATATTTTTTCTTAAATCATTCATCTACACACCACACCCAATTCGACCCTACAACCAAATCCAACCCACTCATTAATTAATGATGTTGACATCACCCCAACCAAATCTAAACCTACCTCTTCGTCAAACAACACTCCTCTACACGAAATATTCTCCCCCCTCAAATTCTAACCCTAATACCGTAATCTCCTCTTTGTCACCCATTCGTCTCGATCTCATACTATTCCAATAACATATGTCATTATTCCCACAACATATGACTCTCATTTTTTTGGGTTTCAAATTGTTTATTTATTTTGATTTATTTAATATTTGAGTGCTTGACATATTGGTTAAAATTCAATACTATATTCAAATGATTAAGAGTTCACCGAATCTCTTCTCATCTTGTTCTTTCATTTTTTTTCTATACATGTTTTATAATATTATTTTTTATTTTTTATTTTATTTCATTTTTTCTTCTAAAATTTAATATTTAATGTTAAGAAGGATCTCACTTTAATTTTCATTTTTTCACACATATCTTTTCATAAAATTTTTATTTATAGTCCATCTTTTTTTGATTTTTTCCTCATAAAATATAATTTTTAAAACTAAACAAAGTATTTTTTACATTAACACGGAACCCCAAAACTCATTGGACGACACTACTCGATCCCATTGGTGAAACCTCTCATCACCAAACTACACTTCGAGATCCTAAGCTTATCACTACAACCTCTCCAACAAAAACTACAACCTAAGCCCCTACACCTACGTACTCAGCCAGTCCTAGCTGCCTTTTGCATCACTTGTCAATCTCAACCTTCAATATGATAGATTATTGTAAATAACGTAAATAGGGGTCTGCCTTTGTAATTATTGTAAATACGTTTAATCTATTAATATTATCCATCTGACGATGGAAACCCTCAAGGGGAATATTATCCACATTCTCACATGGTATCAGAGTCTTCTATCCTCTAACCCTAATCCGCTGCACCTTCCCCTTCACCTCTTTCGCCGGCAATCTTGCTCCGATGGCCGACAAAAAGCCTTCTTTCCACTCTGCTCTCGGAATCTCGAATATCAAGAACAACATTGCTCTTGTTCTAGATCATTATACCCCATATGCATCTTGGGTCACTCTTTTTCGCGTTACTGCGAAGGCTCGTAATGTTCTTGATCATATTGATGAATCAGTTCCGCGACCTACAAACATCGACAATTCCTTATGCCTTCAAGTTGATGCCACTGTTCTTAAGTGGATTTACAGTACAGTCTCCCGCGACATTCTTCTTCAAATCCTTGACTCCGACGATACGGCGCTCCAAGCTTGGAATCGCGTCAAGGATATTTTTCAAGATAACAAAAATACTCGGGCAGTGTATCTTGAACACGAGTTCTCCAACTGTAAGCTATCCGGTTTCTCCTTTGTTAATAACTTTTGTCAACATCTCAAGTCATTGGCAAATCAACTAAAAGGAGTCGGATCACCGGTTCCTGCAACTCGTTTAGTTCTTCAACTAATCTCGGGTCTCCCATCTGAATACAATGCTGTGGCGAGTTTTATTCAGCAAACGGATCCCCTTCCGAGTTTTATAAAAGCACGTTCTCAACTGCTTCTCGAGGAAACCCGGCTAGCGGCGCAAACCGGCTCCGACAAATCTTCATCAGCCCTCACCGCCGCAGCAACTTCGTCAACAGGAACTACTGGAAACCCTCAAACTGCTGCAGACCGGCCCAGTGGCAGCCGATCCAAAGGAAGAAAGGGCAAGGCCCGGTCCAACAGCAATAGCGCTCCAACCCAACGCTTCTTTTTCCGGCCCAATGTTGGGTGGGTCCCTCTTCAGCACTCTGCTGCCGGGCCCCATGCTGCGCAGACCTGGATACCAGCCCACACCAATACCGGCCCAATACCTCCTCCGCCTTGTCCTTACCCACATACCTAGCATGGCCTTCTTGGATCTGGGCCCATCTTCAGTCCCCAACAAGCCCACTACATGCAGGAATTTAATTCCTATGTTGCTCAGCCCACTTCACTGGACCAGTCATTTGCAACAATGACGTTAAATCCGACGGACAATTTATGGTACATGGACACGGGAGCCACCTCGCACATGACGAATAATTCCGGTAATCTCTCGTCTTTTTCGCATAATGGTCCATTAAATTCGATAATTGTTGGCAATGGTATGTGTATTCCTTCTACAGGTCTTGGTGATGCTATCCTACCCACCCGAGACAAACCTCTCCATTTATCCAACATCCTAGTCGCACCCAAAATTGTCAAAAACCTAGTTTCCGTTAGACGTTTTACAACTGATAACCTTGCTACTGTTGAATTTGACCCTTTGGTTTCTCTGTGAAGGATCTACACACGGGGACCGTTCGTCTGAGGTGTAATAGTTCCGGGGAGCTCTATCCGGTTACTAATCTACCAGTTAGTTCACCACATGCCCTCTCGGCAGAGTCTTCTTCTACTTGGCATGCTCGTCTAGGTCATCCCGGCTTACCAGTCTTTAATTTTCTTCGAAATTCTTCTTTTTTAAATGTGTTAAGGAGACATCTCCTCCTCTTTGTCATGCGTGTCAACTTGGAAAACATCATAGACTTGCGTTTGATCGCTCATCTACTTGTACTTTTGCACCTTTCGATATCATTCATAGTGATATTTGGACCTCTCCTATCCCTAGCCGGGAAGGTTTTAAATATTACTTGTTGTTTCTTGATGACTTTTCTCATTTCTTATGGATCTATCCGCTCAAGTTTAAGTCACAAGTTTTCGAAATTTTTGGGCAATTTCACAAACTAGTTCAAACACAATTTCGCACAAATATTAAAAGTTTTCAATGCGACATGGGGGGTGAATTTAACAACTCGAATTTTCACAAGTTTTTTGCTACTCATGGCATCTCATTTCGTTTTTTGTGTCCTCATACTTCTCCTCAAAATGGCAAAGCTGAGCGTACCATTCGTACAATCAATAACATGATGCGGTCTCTTCTTTTTCATGCGTCCATTCCCGTCTCCTACTAGCCTCACGCCTTAGAGACATCTTGCTATCTTCTTAATATTCTTCCTTCCACCACAATTCAAAATCGATCTCCTACCCAAGTGTTATACCACACTACACCATCCTTAGGTCATCTCCGGGTTTTCGGTTGCCTTTGTTATCCCAATCAAAGCGCAACTTTATCCCACAAACTTCAACCTCGCACTACAAAGTGCGTTTTCCTAGGGTATCCCACTCATCACCGGGGTTACAAATGTCTAGAGTTGGATACACATAAAATCATTCTTTCCCGTCATGTCACTTTTGATGAATCTCACTTTCCGTTCTCCACCCGGAATAGCTCCTCCCCGGAAAACTATGATTTTCTCACCGAAGACGAATTTTCACCATACCATAACGCCTTCCTCAGAAGTCTTCTGGACACTTCCCAGCCTTCATATTCGCCTGGCCCATTACAACCCACTCCCTCTGCTGCGTCTAGCCCAGTCACAGTGATAGGCCCACGGTCCAACCCTCCTGCTGCATCTGGCCCCGAAATAATGACAGGCCCACCTTCCCTCCCACCTGTTCTTGTCAGCGCCTCTCCCAGATCCCAGCCCTCTCTTGCCGGCCCATTAGCTGCTCCTAGCCCAACGCCACATACCGGCCCATATTCATCCATCAGCTCATTTAATATCCCACACCGATTAAATGAGTTATCTCCTACCACCTCCTAACAAATAAATCCGGCCCCAACACAACCTCCTACCGTGCCCACCCGTCCTCAGACCCGGAGTCAATCCGGTATTGTGAAACCCAAACCCATCTTCGATCTATCCGTCTCCACTACCTCATCATCCTGTCTTATCTCGCCCATACCCAAATCCCACAACCTAGCTCTCCAGGACCCGTATTGGAACCATGCCATGCTTGATGAATATCGAGCCCTTATGCGAAATAAGACTTGGATTCTGGTTCCTCGTCCCACTGATGCTAACATTGTGCGGTGTATGTGGATTTTTCGACATAAGTACAGGTCATGGTTCTCTTGAACGCTACAAGGCTCGTTTGGTTGCTAATGGTTGTTCTCAACAAGTTGGAGTAGACTGTGATGAAACTTTTAGTCCAGTGGTTAAGCCGGCAACCATCTGCATGGTTCTTAACATTGCAGTATCTCGTTCTTGGTCTATTCATCAGCTCGACGTTCAAAACGCCTTCCTTCATGGACATTTGAACGAAACTGTCTACATGTTTCAACCTCCAGGTTTCCGTGACCTCTCTCGACCTAATCATGTCTGTCTTCTTCAGAAGTTCCTTTATGGTCTCAAACAGGCTCCTCGCGCTTGGTTTCAACGATTTGCAGGCTTCCTGACACGCATTGGCTTTATCGGTAGTAAGAGCGACTCCTCCCTTTTTATTTACCGACAAGGCACTGACATTGCGTATCTGCTTCTTTATGTTGATGACATCATACTCACTGCATCTTCTGATTTACTGAGAACTCGTCTGATTATGCTTTTGAGCAAGGAATTTGCCCTTAAAGATTTGGGCACTTTATCTTATTTCTTGGGCATCTCAGTTCGCCGAAATTCCTCTGGTTTGTTCTTGTCCCAGGACAAATACGCTCGATAGATTGTTGAAAGAGCAAAAATGACGAACTGTAAACCCGCCGTCACCCCTGCGGAGCCTTCAGTAAAGCTCAGTGCATCATCTGGCACACCAGTCAGCGATCCAACCCTTTACAGAAGTCTCGCTGGTGTGCTTCAGTATCTTACCTTCACTCGCCCTGATATTAGTTTTGTTGTTCAGCAGATCTGCCTTTTCATGCATGACCCCAGGGAACCGCACTTTGCTGCCCTTAAGCGTATAATCCGCTATATTGTTGGCACTTCTACTCTCGGTATTACCATCTCTCCCTCTCCCAAATCGGACTTAATTGCCTATACAGATGCTGATTGGGGAGGATGTCCGCATACTCGTCGTTCTACTTTCAGCTACTGTGTGTTCTTCAATGACACTCTTATTTCCTGGTCCGCGAAACGACAGTCTGTGGTCGTCTCTCGGTCGAGTGCTGAAGCTGAATATCGTGGAGTTGCAAACGTTGTCTTTGAGTGTTCTTGGCTACGGAACCTGCTGCTGGAACTTCATTGTCCCTTATCTAGAGCCACCGTGGTATACACTGACAACATATCTGCTACATATCTTGCCAACAATTCAGTTCAACATTAACGAACCAAGCACATCGAACTTGACATTCATTTTGTTCGTGAAAAGGTTGCCCTCGGTCACGTCAAAGTTCTTCATGTGCCTTATGCGTTCCAGTATGCTGATATATTCACCAAAGGTCTGCCTATACAGTTATTTTTAGATTTTCGATCCAGTCTTCCTGTTCATCCTCCACCAGTTTCGACTGCGGGGGTATGATAGATTATTGTAAATAACGTAAATAGGGGTCTGCCTTTGTAATTATTGTAAATACGTTTACTCTATTAATATTACCCATCTGACGATGGAAACCCTCAAGAGGCATATTATCCACATTCTCACACAATATGCCTCCAGGACTTTGTGTCTCAAACATCTACGTGACTCCGACGCGACCAACATCTATCCGTCATCATCTTCGGGTACGTCATATTTCATTGCCTCCAGGACTTTGTGTCTTAAGCCCTACCTCTTGTATTGGATGACGTCTTGAATATACGAACCTTAAAGTAGATTTGTTTGTGAACATACTATATTCGTTGATGTGTTGCATGTTCGAATCCTCACTATATATAGTTCAATCATATAATGAATGTCAACTTTTGTGGTTATAAGGAGGTTCAACACTTTTGGTCCTTCCAATACACTTTATTCATAATGAAAAGAGAGGTTAAGTGGTAATCACCCAAGAAAAACTTAACATTATATAAATAATGAGTCAAAAATACCATTTGACAAGTCAATCAATATTGCGAAATCAATGTTATAACTAAAAGTTATGCTAGTCAGGTGATCAGCGATGCTATTCGCTTCACGAATTACTTGAATTGGTCAATCCAATCTATTTTCAAATACAAATATACATGATTCACGAGAAAAGCACACCTCCACGTAAGTTTATATCTTCCATCTTTTTGGTGATATATTGCTATTGATGATCAAGTTCATGAAATAAATTGTCTAAACCATAAAACACAATGAAATTCTCTAAGTCAATCTCTAAAAGGACCACGAGACTAACTTTCGGTTGGAATGGATATCCTAGAATCCCAAAATTATACCTAAACTCAAACTTCAATGTAACAAGCCATTTTTAGTAGGGCTACTAGCTTTTGTATGGCAATATGTTAGCTCTTAAATTTATGTTAGGTAATTTAAGCCTAATTATAACATAAAGTTTAGTCATATATAACGTTGTCATCCTTTCATGCATGGTTTTAGTAGTTGGATTCATGCATTTTACGTCTCATTTGCATTTATATAGTGTAGAAAACATTCCCTTTTCATATCTTGGTGTATACTTTAATTTATTTCGTGTTTCAGGCGTTCGGGACAATTTTCGACGCGTAGAGAATTCGATCTTCTCTGAAGTCTGGAGCAACCCCTCTAATTCACAACCAATTCAGACGTTGTCTAGCTCCATAAATTCGACATACATCAATCAAGAGCCATCGTGTACCAAACATAATATATATGAATATGAATATGAATAGTTGTGATGACATATGGTATGGTAAGGCCCATTTGTGTACCGACCATCCATTACATTCAGAAGCCGAAAACCCAAAGTATTCATTTCGATATCGCTTGCTCCATTTGTGGAAAACACTTTTCAACTTGTACAATTCTCACCCTCAGTCAAATATATATATATATATATATATATATATATATATATATATATATATATATATATATATATATATATATATATATATATATATATATATATATATATATATATATATATATATATATATATATTGGTGGGAAGATTTCCTGTAACGCAATGTGGGTCCGGAATTTTGGTTTTGTCACAATGATGATGTGATTCATATACACCATTAAGAAAAAAGAAGAAATAAAGCTTGAGAGAAGTTGTGATTTAACCAATGAAATAAATGAAGATTTGGTTTGCTTGTCAAAAGTTTTGAAACATTGAAAAAGTGTATGGTAGTGACTTGTGTGGCTCAATTGTATTGCCACACTGCAATAACACTTTCTTTTGCCATATACATTTCTTACATTCAATTTCCATGCTTTTAAAAGTTCTCCCAAATTCTTTTAAAGGTGCTCCGGGGATTCAAATTTGAATCATCCTATAACATATATAGAGAAATTGATAGTGAGAGGATTCAGGGTTGTGGAAAATTCTCGTTATTCGACGAGATTCAGCATCATAGAAATGAGGAAGAAAAAATAAATGGGAATCAGAATGAATGTGAAGATAAACATTACTCTCCGTATAGGGATGGAGATGATATTAGAAGTTTCCGCTCTGCTTCTGTCCCGTTGAAAATTACTACATAAATTCCCGATAAGTAGATTAAATAAGAAGGTTTACCGTGATTTGTAGTTTTTTTTAATATAATTTTATAAATATTTTTAATACTTTTATGATTGTATTTTTAAATTAATCTCATATTTTTAAAAATTTTATTTCTATTTACACTTGAGTTCATCTGTTAAACTCAAGTGAACATTATAAATTAAAATTTAACAAGCAAACTTACGGAAAAACTCGATAATAATTATAAATGAGGAAAATTAAGGGGATGAAGAATCCCGACGGGAATGGTGATGAGTGGGGATGCGAATGTCATTTCTTGAACTGAACTCGCCCGGTTTACACCCCCTAGAAAGATCACACCAAATAAACTATGAAATATCCGATCTAAATATAAAGTGACATTGACCGATCTAACAAATAAAAAAACTAAACAAATTCTCCGAAATGGGCCAAGCCAAGCACAATCCATACCCACCGTTCTAATCAAGATTATACCCATATTGACCGTATCCATCATCTACCCCCTAGAAAGATCACACCATTTGTTTTTACGTTTCCTTTCTTTACTTTATGCTTACATAATAATATTTCAAAGGCCAAGTAGAAATTACCGCTTACAACTCGCACCATAATGTGTCTACAAAAATACTCTACATTTGTCCACTTTGTAATATGTTATAATCTCTTTTCATCACTTAATATTTTATGTATATATGATCTAAAGTGGAAGGAAGAAATACTATTATCATGGAGCAATAAGTATAATAAAATAATATAAAATTAAAATAACATTAACTAATTCTTTTACGATCCCGTTCAGAACTTCAGATATGAAGCGTAATTTCCAGTATTGAGTTACGGAGCATTTTCTACAATTATTGTACTTGATCCAAAAATTCAGATTAAGTCACGTCATTTAATGATTTTTAGATAGCACAATGACATTTTTTTGTAAATGTATGAAGTTCAGGCGGCAACTTTTTTCATTTGAAAATCTGTTTTAAAAGGTTCTAACGAGGTGATACTTTTGTAACTTTAAAAAGGCGTATTGAAAATCTGTTTTGTTCAGTTAGTTCAAATTATTTGTTCTAATGGTTCATATTTTTGTTTAATTAGTTTAAGTTATTTGTTCTAATAGTTCTTATTTTTAACACTTTTTTCGTTCAAAGTTTTTACACATTTTCGTTCAAGTTTTTTTATACATTTTTGTTCAATTTATTTGTCCGGTTCGTTCATACTATATTCTAATAATAATTCATACATTTTTATAAATTTTGTTCATAAGTTCAAAATAATGCATGAACTAATAATAATTTTTTTTGAACTAATTGAACACTCGATTATAATAACCACAACTATAAAAATAAGAACTTTTATAATATAAGTTCAAAATTGGGTATCATTAATTTGAATATTTTGTACCGTTAGTTCAGACAGTTTGTTTTATTAGTCAATCATGTACAAGTAACAAAGTGCATAAAAACATAACTAGCAAATTAAAAAAAAATACATGAACTAACTACAAAAACTGATAATGTATATTTTTAAACGAATTGAACTAAAATTATTAACTGAGATTATAACTATTACAGTTTTCTCATGAAAATTACAAAAAATGTCACCACATCCCCTTTTTAAAAAATATTTTCAAAAGGACAAAATTACCCTCGTACCTCTTAAAATTTGTAAAATTACCACCACACATCTCTTAAATCATGAAATAATGTGGATGAATGTAGTCCATTAGATCTCCCAATTACTCCATAACGCACCATATCACCCTTCGTACTTGAACTGTTCCCATACTTTTAATATAAATAACATAATATTTACATTAATATAATACTACTTAAATTGATAAGATATTTTTAAATATTATTTTAATCACATTATTTAAATAACTAAATATTACTTAAATATTTATAAATTTAGTTCACATTGTTAGGATAATATTCAGGTACGGTTCAATTAATGCGGTACGGCCGTACGGCCGCCCGTACGGCTGACACGTGTCCCGAAATTTTTTTTTTTCCGAAACAAAAATTTTTTTTCCAGAAACGAATGAAAATTTGTTTGAACTACCATGTTATAATTTATGCCCTATTCTCCTATAAGCTTTGAACTATTCCCATATAATCAATGAACTATTACTTTTTAATATATTTTATCAAATTATTCATAAATTAATCATTTATATGTTATGAACTATTCAATTGTAATTCATGAACTATCATTTTATAAGTTATGCACTATCCTTTATAAATTTTGCACTTTGAACTATTCTATTATAATTGATGAACTATTCTATTATAATTCATGAACTATCCCATAATAAGTTTTGAACTATTACTTTCACTCCTTTATAAATTTTGCACTTTGAACTATTCTATTATAATTCATGAACTATTCTATTATAATTCATGAACTATTCCATAATAAGTTTTGAACTATTACTTTCACTCCTTTATAAATTTTGCACTATGAACTATTCTATTATAATTCATGAACTATCCTTTTAAAAGTTATGAAATATTCCTTAATAAGTTTTGAACTATTACTTTCATTCCTTTATAAATTTTGCACTATGAACTATTCTATTATAATTCATCAACTATCCTTTTATAAGTTATGAACTATTCCATAATAAGTTTTGAACTATTACTTTTACTCGTTTAAAAAAAAAAACTCGTTTAGAAAAAAAAAAATTTGGGACACGTGTCGGCCGTACCGGAATAATGTGCCTTACTTGAACAACACCCCACATTGTTAATCTATTGTATAATATTATTTTAATTAAGCAATTATTATTAATTTATATGTATATAGTAAATAACATTAAATTATGTTTTATACAAAATATTATTAATTTTCATTAATAATAATAATAGCATATTAAAAACTCTTCTAAAAGTAATAAGTTAATCTTATCAATAAGCAAATAATATTAACATATTAGAAACCACTTGTTAAAATTAAAAGGTTAATAGTATTAGTTTGAATTAATAATAGTCTAAAATGTGGTTGTTAAACGGTTTCGGTTCTTGACGGAATCGTTGGTACAAAACCTATTTTTACGATTTGGTCTGATTCCTCTGAATTATTTGCTGATTTTTTTAAAATCGAACCTTTATAAAACGGTTCAGTTCGATTCGGTTCATCATATTTATTTATTTATTTGGTGGAAAAGGTTTGAGCTCTTCTTTGTCTTCTTTTTGGTTCTCTTCTCCTTCATTGTCAAGCCCAATGGTTTGGGATGCTTCCTAATGCTTGACAAACTCATTTTCCTTGTGATCTTCAATGCTTTCAACTAGGCATACTTTCAATGGATTTTGAACCAAGATAGAGGGAAAGAGTGTCTCCCATAACTCATCATCAAAGTAAAATTTCTCCTCACCTTGTTGAAAGTCATCCTTCCATTTTTGACATCAATGACAGCACCGACGGTTGCGAGGATTGGTCTTTCTAAGATGTCTGGCATCTTTTCATCCTCTTCCATGTTTATCTACAAAGTCGGCCGGCATGATGAACCCCACTCTTTGCTTTACTCCCTCCTGTGCCCACTTAAAAGCAAAAGAGAAAGGCAACGATAAGAAGCGAAACCTCTATCATGATGCACTGAAAATGCCGGTGAGGGTTTCAACGTCTTTTTTGGTGTAAACCCCGTGTTTTTCGACTCTCATCGATAGATGCTATTAGAACCGGAAACTCTATCAATCTCGATGAAAGTCAAGAATTTTTGTATGTACAAGGCCCAACCCATTTATTTGTCATGTCACGACAGTTGCTTTCCGGTTTGCATCTCTACAACACAAGCATCTGGTACAAAGCATTGCATTCTTTAATAACAGTTTTGGCGTGAAAGAGTTCGTCACTGGATCAACGGATACATTCAATTCACCACGGCAGCATTAATGAGAAAAGAAGAAGTACCACGAGGTGTAGAAAAAATCTATCTCCCAAGTTTATTATCATCTTAACCGGTTTTGGGGATTGCAACCTTTTGCACGGAAAATATGGTTTCACGTTCACACTAGCTCCAAGATCATATAATGCTCTTAGGTTGCCATCTTCAATGTCAATGGGGACACTAAAGGATCCGTGATCTCGTCTCTTTTCGGCAATTCTCCGGTTGAAAATGTTGTAAGACGACTCTCTTGTCAACTTCACTTCATTTAGCTCATCAAATTTAAACTTGTTAGACAAAAGATTCTTAAGAAATTGGCCATAAGAAGGCATACCTTTGAGAGCTTTCATAAAAGGGATGTTGAGATAGAGCTTGCTTATTCTTCTATGAATTATTCGAATTGCTTATCTAATAAGGCCCTTGCTCACCTTTGAGGAAATGGGAGTGGGGGTTTGAGAGGAGTTGGAACTAGCACTTTTGGTTGGAAGTCTTCCTTGCTAGCTCCATCTTCTCTTGGTTCTTCTTTCACTTCAATGAACTTGCCCTTCCCTTTCTCTTGTGGCCTTATCTTCTTTGGAATGTTCAATGGAATCTCCACCTTTAATTTCTTCTACTTCTTAGAGCTATAGCATTGCAACTCTTTCCTTGGATTATATTGCACGCTTCTCTTGGGTTGACTTTGGTATCTCTGGGCAAAGTCGTTCCTTGAACCCTACTTGAAGAGGCGTGAGATGGTAGTTGCTTTTCCACCATCTTCTGATCTTTTTCAAGTGCTTTATCTTTTCACATAGCGTCACCAATGTTTGCTTGATTTTTAACTCAAATCTTGGCCTTTGATTGTTGTTTTACCTTGGTTGTGGAACATATGCTTGTTGCTGGCTTTTTTTTGTTGGAATGGTGGTCTTTGTTGTTGATATTGAGGCCTTCTTTCATATGCTTGATTTGCGTAGCACACTTGATCTTCCTTTTACCTTATATCCTCCATGCTCCTATAACCTTCATAAGTAGAAATAATGTGAACTAAGCTAGAACAAAATTGACAAAGAATAGATTTTGAACTAGTTACTTCCCTTTTTTCTTCTCCTCTAGCAACTTCATCAACTCATTGAATTGGTTTGTAAGGACATCTACCTTGGCATTTCTAGCTACTCCCTCGGTTACCTTGAACTTTATCCTTTGAGGTGAATATCTTTCACAATGCTTAGCTTGTTTTTCAATGAAGTTCCAAGCCTCATCTATATCCATCTCAGTGAATGTGCTTCCCACAAGTGAATCAATCTTTTTCCGAGTTTGATCATCAAGATCCTTATAGAATATCTCCAAGAGCACTAGCTTTGGCTCTTTATTGAGTGGAAAATCTAAGAGAAAATCTTTGAACTTCTCCCATCATTGGTATAAGTTGTCTCCACACTCCATCTTGAAGCTTGATATCTTCCTTCTCATTTCCGCCGTCCTATTTGGTGGAAACAATTTGTTGAGAAACTCACGGGATAACTCTCACCATGAAGTGATGTTTCTAAATTGTATGGATTGGTACCATTGCTTTACTTTGCCTCTAAAGGAGAAAGAAAAAGCTCTCAACTTTAAATCCGGGAACTCAACTCCTCTTATCTTCACCGTCTCCAAAATTTTGAGATGTGGATTCTATGTTGCTAGGTGGAGATGTGGATTCTTGGATGACCCTCTTCCAAATTGGTTGCATCACCATATGATTCATGACACTCTTTATCTCAAAATTTTGGGGGTACATTGTTTCCAAAACTACTCCCGGAGGTGAAATATGCTTAGTGGGATCCATTCTCTCATCTAAGGTCTTTGGTGCAAAGACCCTAGCATTGTCTCTACTAGACACTTCTCTAAACATTTCTTCTCGCATGGCTTCTCTAGCAAGATCCTTAATAACCTAGCCTCAAGATCAATAAATCTTTGCTTTTGTTGCTCATCTCTTTCTCTAGCTTGAGCTATGTCAGTGTCTTCTTGACAACCTCCGAAGAATGTTAAGGAGGTTCACAACTTTCTCGGTTTGGCAGGCTACTACCGCCGGTTTGTGGAAGGGTTCTCCCTGATTGCCCGACCACTTACCTGCCTTCTGAGGAAGACTACTAGATTTGTATGGTTTGAGCCGTGTCAACGGAGTTTTGAGGAGCTGAAGAGGAGATTGACGTCTGCTCCAATTTTAGCACAGCCTTAGGGTACAAATGACTTTGTGGTATACAATGACGCATCCAAGCTAGGCTTGGGGTGTGTTTTGATGCAGAGGGGTAAGGTCATAGCCTATGCGTCTCGACAGTTGAAGACGTATGAGGAGAACTACCCTACACACGATCTAGAGTTAGCTGCAGTAGTCCATGCTCTTAAGATCTGGCATCACTATCTCTATGGGGCGACATGTCAGATCTTCACATACCCTAAGAGTCTGAAGTACATATTCACTCAGCGGGAGTTGAATAACCGCCAGAGGTGGTGGTTAGAGTTGATCAAGGATTTCGACCTTGAGATTCTCTACCACCCGGAAAGGCAAATGTAGTAGCTGACGCTTTGAGCCGGAAGACGTCTCGGGATAAGGCGATAGCCCGGTTGACAGTACAGCCGCAGTTGTAGAGAGATTTGGCTTGGTTAGAGGTAGAGATTCAGTTTCCAGACACAGTTCGTCAGTTGGCCACTTTGGAGTTACTACCTGATCTGTTGGGTGAGATCCGACAAAAGCAGGAGACTTGCCCGACTTTGACCAGGATCCGAGACAGGATGTCTCGAGATGAGGCACCTCAGTTCACTATTGGTGCTGATGGAGTGTTGAGAGGTCAGTACTGCGTTTGTGTGCCATCAGACAGTGAGTTGAGAAAGAGGATATTAGGTAAGGCTCATACTACCCCATACTCAGTACATCCCGGAGCGAGTAAGATATACAAGGATGTGAGACGTTCCTTCTAGTGGGGTGGTTTGAAGCCCGACATGACTCGTTATGTAGCTCAGTGTGCGACCTGTCAACAGGTCAAAATTGAGCACCGCAGGTCCGGAGGAGAGCTCCACCCACTGCCATTACCGCAGTGGAAGTGGAAGGATATATCTATGGATTTTGTCACGGGATTGAGGCTCAACAGAGGTTTTGATGTTATTTGGGGAGTGGTAGACCGTTTGACGAAGACCGCACATTTCATTCCGATTAAGGAAACGTGGCCGGTAAGTCGTCTGGCTGAGGAGTTCACCAGACACATTGTGAGGCTCCATGTAGTACCGAGGACTATCGTATCCGACAGGGATGGACGTTTCACCTCGAGATTTTAGCAGTAGGTACATACTGCCTTTGGGACGAGTCTCCACTTTACTACTGCTTACCACCCACAGACCGACGATCAATCTGAGAGGACTATCCAGATGTTAGAGGACATGTTGCGGGCCTATGTACTGGATTGGGGACAGGTATGGCCAGATCACCTTCCACTGGTAGAGTTTTCATATAATAATAGTTGGCACGGGTCTATTGGGATGACCCCTTATGAGGCTTTGTACGGGCAGAGATGTCGCACGCCATTGTGATGGGATGAGCCTAGTAGAGCTGATGGAGTAGCTCCAGATCAGATACAGGATGACATCGCTCGGATTGCCCTGGTCCGATAGCGGATGTTAGCAGCTCAGAGTCGTCAGAAGTCCTACGCCGATAAAAGGCGTCGACCCTTGGAGTTTAGAATGGGTGCGCAGGTGTGGTTGAGAGTGTCACCGACGAGAGGTGTCCGGCGTTTCGGCATTAAGGGGAAGTTGAGTCCCCGATATGTCGGACCTTTTGAGATCTTTGAGAGAGTTGGAGAGGTTGCCTACCGTTTAGCACTACCGCCGAGACTAGAGGGTGTCCATCCGGTCTTCCATGTATCTCAGTTGAGAGAGTGCATCCCGGACCTGAGACACGTTATCAGCCACGAGGATCTAATAGTTGAGCCCGACCACACTTTTGTGGAGTACCCGGTAGCTGTCCTGGGGCGCAGTACTAGACGTCTACGGTCCAAGGAGATACCGATGTTGAGGATCCAGTGGTCTAGACGAGGAGCCGATGAGGCCACTTGGGAGACAGAGGAGAGTATTAGGCGTAATTATCCCGAGTTCTTTGCAGGGTTAGCTGCTACTTCTGTACCGACGAGTTAGTACTCGGATGATGTGTTGTTTGACTTTTCAAGTTTTTACCTTGGATTGAGTGATTGTGTTTTATGTGATGTGTGCCTGAGTATGATGATTGAGTAGTTGCATGTTAGAAAATGGGACTTAATGAAACCAAGTTATACAAAGAAAGTCGTTTGATTAGATACATTATTCTAAGTTTCAGGACGAAACTTATTTTAAGGGGGCACTGATGTAATACCCGGAAAATTTATTTTCCGTTTAATACCCGATCAAACCGGATTCCGATCCGCTAACCTTTCTTCTTTTTAAATAATATTACACAATATTAAATTCTATCATTTGTGACCTTAATTCACATAAAATGATAAATATGTAACCCAAATAGAAATTTCGTACAAATTAAAACTCAAAGAGCGGTTCCGTACGAGTAACGACGCATTTATCAGCCCATCTTTTAACTAGATGAGCAGACCCAACAGATCCAGCCCAAGGACCCTTCTGCCGGCCCACACACTAAACCTTCACCCTAATCCTTTTTCCTTAATTGTTTTAACCTAATCTAATGACGTAAACCTAATTAACATCATGTACCTTACCTCTCCTTCATTCTTCTGCACGACCGGCACCAACAACATCTTTGGCATCCTCGGACAACTGCAACTGAGTTGGAAGCGCAGCCCATCGATCCTCCCAAACGACCCTCTCCTACGCCGGAACCGCTGCGTCGTCGTCATCCAGGTGAGTACCGATTCCATCCCCTCCCTCTTGAGGCAAGTAACTACGCTGACGCCACTCCTGTTGCACAGCAAGACGAGGTTGCACAACAAGACGAGGTTTCCCAGCACCAGTCCCTCAAGCTAGCCCTAGACCGTCGCCGACGTCGTCGTTGCAGAAGGTGAGGCGCTGCTGTCTCCTACCCTTCTTCTTCCCCTTCCGTTTTCATGTAGTAACAGTCGGGAGTCTTACCTCTCTCTGATCCCTGCACGTACCTAACCACCAACCTCGCTGCACAACAGGGACCAACCGTTGCTGTCATCATCAAGCCAAGTCTTGCACGCTAGCCTCTCTCTAGCCGTTAGAGGGGGTTGTCACCGATCTGGATCGAAGAAGACCGGTTGGGGTGAGCCCTCTGCACTACCATCTTCTACTTCTTCTATACAGCTTTAAGAATTTCAGCAGCATAAGTGTATCTAGTATAGAATTATGAGAGGGACCGAGTTGGGAGTTGGATTAGGAGTAGAGTAGCATGTCCCTTTTGGTAGCATGGTGAAAAGGTAGTGGATGTTAATGTGTAGAATGTATGGACCTTGTTTCTCTTGAGTTTTGAAGTAGGATCTTCAAAGTAGGGTAGTCGTGAAAGGGTGTTGACATGAGACTTGAAATTAGGATCCAAAACCAACCCAAAATTTCCAATTTTGTGAGCTGAAACTACTAACTTTGAACCCGTATTTGGATAGCTTAGATCGAACATCCACCGTTGAATTTTTGATATATTGTAGATAGAAATATGTAGTTTACTGTTTTAAATTTTGGGAGAAAGTTAACGGTCGGATTAGAACTTATAAGGACTCAAAGTAGGGAAGTTGAGCTGTTTTTTACAACAGAGGGAAATTTGGCTAAGTATGGAATTTCATGATGTTTAATTCAACTTTAGGAATTTATGTAAGAGTAATGGCTGGATAGTTTGGAGAGACTTTTGGCCCTATGAGTAGCCGGTATATTATAGAGGACCTAGAGAAATATTTTGGAATTTTTATATTTTTATTCGAACCTCTTACCTTAAGCCAAAGACGGACCTTAGCGACTCTTAAGGAAAACTAGAATTTTTGGTTGACTTTTATAAAACTTTAGTAAACTAGATCTTGAGAACTAGATTATGGAAATAGGTTCCAAAGGAGATTTGGGAACTAAGTTATGGATTATTTTTGGAGTTTCGGGACCAGGGGTAAAATAGTCTTTTTTTACCTTTAGATGGTATTTTAGTAAGTTTTTCCTTTATGAGATTGTACATCTTAGAAGTTTATAACTTCCAAGACTATGGGACATATTTTTGATCCACATGCCTTGTATGACAGGCGTTTCAGTTCCACGGTTGCAAACCGAGTTGAGATTTTAGAGAGTTGCAATTTGACTCAAGTAAGTCCTTGCGACTTACTTAGCTTGTTTCTAGATGTTATCTGAATGATGATAGTAGTGCGTGCTGATTGTTTAATAATTATAACATGCCTAGGACGACTTTTATTATTTTAAGGCCCAAGTGTATGTATAACGGGCCGTGACATCACTTCCCAACTCTGACAGGAGACTGGGAGGTTCTCTATACCCAAACCATACAGGTACAAGGTGAGATGCATCAGATCCATTCCTGATGGTTACACGGGGGCGGAGACGAGGTTTGGGAATCCCTCGTGTCACAAAATAAGTATCATTAGTAAGAGTAAATGACATAAGTAAAGATAATAAATGGATTGTTTGAAAGCATGATGCGTGTTTAGTTTTTCTATGGCGCGTGTGTGTGCTATTTTCATTTATCTAACTTTTATATAGCTAGCTAACGGTTGTCCTGTTGTGTTGTTTAAATTTACCACAGGTTAGAGCAGTAGCTAAGTGATCCGTACGTAGTGGTCAGCCGGGTCTCCGTACTCCTTTGAGTGGGGTTGGGTGTTTGCTTTATTGCTTATTTCTTCGTATTAAGACAGTAGACTTTTATGTTTTTCTAAGTACCGTGGGCTTTTAGATGTTGTGTTGCATTCATCTCTTTAAAATACTATTTTATGAATTTCAGTTTTTTTTCTTATTTGTGTCTTGTTGCAAGATTTTAGTAAAATTGTTATCAAACTGAGATCGGGATCCATTGTGAGGTCCTAACCAGTAATGTCTCGAGTTCTGAAAATTCGGGGTGTTACAGGAACAACCTCCCAAGTATCATTAAGTTCCAAGGCCTGAAGTTCCTTAGCCATTGCATCAATCCAAGGAGGAGAGTTTTTAGCTTGATTATAATGAGATGACTCAAAAGAAGTAAGAACAATACAAAAGGAATGGACAAAATTATCTGAGTGAGATGATAAATCAAATAAGGAAAGAGCAAGGTGAGGTTGAAAAGTGGAGCAAGCATAGTCTTGGAGATAAACTTGTTTATGAATAGCTCGAGTAGGTCTTTGTGGTGGTGGAGGAGGAGTGACTGAAGAGGAAGGTGATGGAGCAAAGGGAACAGGGATAGGATGAAGGAACGAAGAAGAGGTAGAAGTATCTGGTGAAGGTGAGGTAGAAATATGAGGGAGAGGAGAAGAGGGAAGATCAGGTGATGATGAAAAAGGAGATGGGAATATTGGATCAAGAGTAGGAGAAACAAGGGGTAAAGATGAAGTTGGAATAGAGGTGGTGGAAGAAGAAACCTTAAAGGGAAAGATATTCTCTTGGAAAGTAACATGACAGCTAGTCACAATCTTGTTGGTTGTCAAATTAAGGAGTTTATAGGCTTTTTGGCATGGGGGATAACCCTAGAAGACACAAGGTGAGGACACAACTTCCAATTTACCTTTGTGAGGAAGAAGAGTAAAACATAGACAACCAATCACTCGTAAGTGAATGTGAGAAGGCTTGGTATGATGCAGAATTTCAAAGGTGATTTCCACTGTAAAATAGGAGAGGGCATTAAGTTAATTAAATATGTAGCTGCAAGTATGCATTCTCCCCAAAGAGAAAGAGGTAAACCAACATGTAAACGGATAGCTTGAGTAGTTTCTAATAGATGACGATGCTTCCTCTCAACACGATCATTTTTTTGAGGAACATAAGGAGCAGACCTGTGGTGAACAATGCCATGAAGTAAGAAAAGATCTTGGAGAGAGTGTTGAAGAAATTATGCCCCATTATTTGATCTGAATACTCGAATCTTTTTATTAAATTGAGTATGAACATAGGCCAGAAAATTGGTAATCAGTCTGACCACCTGGTGTTTGTTAGACATGAGGAAAGTCCATGTGCTCCTAGAGTAATCATCAACAATGGTAAAAAAATACTTAGCACCTCACATAGTAGGGGTATGATATGGATCCCATATATCAACATGAATGAGATAAAAAATATCCTTAGCATGAGAAGTACTCAAATAAAAATGTAATTTGTGTTGTTTGGCTTGAATACAAACTTGACAGTCAAGAGAGGCAACATTTGACTTATTACAATCATTTAGATGACTCAATTTACAGAGGGACATATGACCAAAATGAGCATGAAGTAAATGAACAAACTGTATTTGAAAGAGCAGATGGGAAAGTGAGTCTGTAAAGTCCTCCCTGCTTATAGCCAGTAGCCAACACTGTCTTATGGATATGGTCCTGAAATGAGCGAGTATGATGAGTAAAATGTAACTGCACAGGTAGATCATTAACCAGTCGAGAGACACACATAAGATTATGCTTAAACTAAGACAAATAAAGCACATTAGTCAGGGTAATAGAGGGTGACAAGATCACTGTCCCCTTAGAATAAAAATCCTTGACATATCCATCAGTAAGACCAATTAGAATTAGTTTGTCAAGTTGCTGCAAAGTAGAGAATAATTCTTTGCAAAAAGTAATGTGGTCTGTAGCTCCTGAATCAATAATCCATTCAGATAAGTTCTCTGCATTATTAAGAGAACTAGATGTTATACCTGCAAAATTTATCACAAGAGTAGAGTGCTTGTCCTGCATCATTTTGAACACCTCCTGATAAACTGCATTTACCATAGCTGGATCCATAGATGAAGTGGAATTATGATCCAAAGAATCATGAGGAGTAGCACCAACAACAGTCTCTAAGTTATTCATAGACTTAGAGGAATAAGAAGATCCAGAAGATTTCTCTTCTTTAGTTTTGAATTCCTTGTACCAATCAGGTACACCAGTCAACTTAAAACATGATTCGCTAAGATTTCCTCTCTTCCTGCAATAAGTACAAACTCTGTCAAGTTTTTCCTTCTTATAGTCTCGACGACTAGCACCTGACTACATGCAAGGAATAGATCGTGAAGCTGCAAGAATATCATGAGAAGGCAAAGTAGGACATGTAATCTCCTTTTGCTTTTCCACTTGCAGAACCATATGGAAAACACGATTGAGTGGAGGTAAAGTGTCTAGAGCAAGAATATTGCCTCTAACATGTTCAAATTGTCACTAAGTCCCATGAGAAACTACATCACTTGAAGTTTTGCTTCTCCCTCAGTCAATTTCTTCAGTACATAACAAGTACAATTAGAAATTCTAAGACAAATACAGACAGGTAATGCATCAACAGATGATAGCTCATCCCAGAGTTTCTTTAATTTTCCAAAATATACAGCTACTGTACTATTATCTTGCTTCAATGTTGAGAGATTTTTATAAATCTGATAAATCAAAGGTGCATTTGATACCTCAAATCTCGCGAGTATGTCATCCCATAATTCCTTTGCAGAATTGACATAGGCGAATAACTCTGTCAAATCTGACTTCATTGAATGAAGTATCCAACATTAAATCATGTAGTCTGCTCTAATCCACCTGGCAAGCTTTTCCTCCTCAGTTGAAGTTGGTTTTGCACATGATTCATCCACAAAACCTAGTTTCTGTTTAGCACCTAAGGCCATACGAATGCTCCTTCTTCATGAGCTGAAATTAACTCCATTAAACAAAATCGACACCAGCTACATCCCTGGATTGTCAGAATTTGAAAGATAAAGTGGATCATTAGCAATGGTGTTAGCATCTCGATTTTGACTTCCGAGATTTAAACCAGGATCTATAATTGGATTATTCACTCCAATATCATGTGCATTAGTCTCCATGATTCACAATCAATGAAGATCTAAGAAGAATTTTGTGTTTAGAATTGAAACATAGAGGAAGAGAAAAATATGTATTAACTAGCTTTCAATTGAAAGATCTAAGAAGCGACATGGCTCTGATACCATGTGAACTATAAAAGTGAACTTTTCATATATCGAGAATGAGGTTACAAAATGTGTATATATATATATACACATTTAGCTAACAGAATTGGTTACAGTATTTCATTATTTGCATATTATACCCTCTTATTACATATATTCTCTATATATGGAATATACTTCTATATATATTATTCAGTAAATAACTATGTACATATACAAAAACGAATATAATATTTATCTATAATACATAATAAGGCATAGTTTATATACAGTCAATTAGTATTAATTGTTTGTTTCGATATGTTTTTTTTTTATTATTTAGACAATTGGAATTATTTCCTTTGCTTAAATTAATTACTTTCACCTAAAAAAAATAAATAGAAACAATTTGGTTTACTAGGCTTTTTTTAGTTTTGTATTTAGTAAATGTACCCCTTGAGAGAAGAGTGTGTAGAGTTTGAGAATAAATACAAAAAGTTGGGGGTATATTTACTTAATTAAAACATTAAAAAGTCTAGTTACTACTATAGTTTTTCAAAGAGTAAAAGGGGTAAGTAGGCTTTTATTGTATAAATGTAGATTAAGTAGGCTTTTTTGTTTCAATGTGTATTAACTAGGCCCCTTGTAATTTTGAAAAAAAGATAAAATCTAAAAAAATTTAAGATATTTTCAAAATTAAAAAGGAAAATGAGGTGGTCCCCTACAATTATTCAAAATTAAAAAGATTCTCTTCCTTAATTTTTTAAAATAAAAAAGGAACAATGAGAGTGGTCCCCTACAATTAATGAATTAGTTTTAACATTAAAAAGATTCTCTCTCTTAATTAATATTACTTATTTTTTTTTCAAAGAGTCGCTTATTTGTTGACATTAAAATTAATTACATAATTTTATGTACATAATCTGCGTGCGAAATTATGTACATAATCTGCGTGCGAAATTATGTACATAATCTGCGTGCGAAATTATGTACATAAAATTATGTAATTAATTTTAATGTCAACAGCGTGCGAAATTATGTACATAATCTGCGTGCGAAATTATGTACATAATCTGCGTGCGAAATTATGTACATAAAATTATGTACAGAATTTGTGGGACCACTATCATTTTTCTTATTTAATTAAAAAACAACCATATTAATTAAGGGAGAGAATCTTTTTAATGAGAGTGATTTCCGCAATTAATATTCACTTATCTTTTTAATTTAGTTTATATTTTTAATTTTTAATAGTTATTTATCCTTTTTAATTAAGGGAGATAATCTTTTTAATTAGAGTGGTCCCGCACAATTAATAGATTCTTTATAAGTTAATTTAGTTTTATTTTTAGGGAGAAAATTGGAGGGGCCTAGATTTTATCATGAAAACAAAAAGGGTTTCCTACACTAATTTTCTCTTTTTCAAAAAGGTCTAGTTATCAAAATTGCCTTAATAAATAATTATTACTATTTTTATGTGTTATGAGTACCAAAAGTGTATCAACTTAATCGTATGGTTAAGAATTTAAAATTACAAAAGAATAAAATTTATCTCGTTTTTGTAGTTCTCTTTATGACACTAATTTAAAAACATACTCATTTCTTATTCACATCGATGAGCACATCAATTATTTTTAACCTGTCATAGTTCATATAATATTCATGTTCATTTGTATGATAATTAAGGCATAACAAAGTATTGTAAATAAATATATATTTTTTCAATATAAGAATTATTAATGTTTAAATATATTAAAAGAATGCAATTCACCAATCCAATTGATTTAAATATATTAAAAAATATGTGCTACATCAATAAATTAATGTAAAAGTATTTTTTTTTAAAAGTGATTAATTCAAATATAAGAATTATTAATGTTTATGTATACATAAAACTATTTTATACATCATAATATTTTAGTTTTTGTAATCTATATTTTCTATAATCATTTAAAATATTTAATTTGAATTTAGACAACAAAAATAAAATCAAATTAAATTTGACTAAGGACCACTTAAGAGTAGTCTTGAAGAGGACTAATTTTATTTAATTTTAGTAAAAATCTAAATACTCTCTTAGTGGCAACAAGACTATATTTAAAAACCTCATTGTGGTGTTCATAGTGCTTCATTTAGTTGACTTAAGTAGAAGATAAATAAAATATATAACAGAAGGATCATCTAAGGAAAGTTATAATCATTATGTCTTCAACTAAAGGCTAGGGAAAGAGGTTGGAGAAGAAGATAACAGTTGGTTGGTCTCATAGTTTGTCAAAAACAACCATAATTAGAAGAAGATTAAGTTATTCAAATCAAATTCAATCGATTGGGGTTAGCAATTCTGAATATTTTATAACAATAATTGTGATAGGGAAATATAAAGTAGCAAAGAGGAAGAAAATGGTAGGTCAATTTTGTGAGATCATCTCCATTATGTGCTCCCACCCGACAATTTCCCTAGGTCAAACAATTTTGCTCCACACCAAAAAAGTCAACACTGTATTGGAGTTTAGACATGCAGGGTAAATTACATAAATACCCTTTCCCATATCCTATACATATATTCCTGCTATGACAGCAGCTGCCTCACAATCTAAACGAACTACTGTCTGCAGATATGAACAATAGAGAAGCGGAAAGAGAGGGTGATGACACTAAGTGGGTCTTTGATTCTTCCTTTGATCATAAGGGAAATATTCCTCTAAGAGCTTCAACTGGCACCTGGAAGGCTTCACTCTTCATCATCGGTATACACACCTTACTCATTTTTAGGGTTTCCAAAATCTCTTCGTTTATTAAAGAACTCAAATCAATTTTGTTAATTTACAGGATTTGAGTTCAGTGAGAGACTGTGTTATTATGGCATCGCCACAAGTTTGATCATATACCTCACGAAGGTGATCCATCAAGACATCGAGACTGCAGCCAAGAATGTTAATTATTGGGCTGGTGTTACCGCCATCACGCCCTTGCTCGGAGGCTTCTTAGCCGATGCTTACATCGGACGATTCTACACCGTCTTAGCTTCCTCCATCTGCTACCTTACCGTAAGTGGATCGTTATTTGTTATTTTATCTTTTTATACTTGTAAATATAAAATAAACAAGTTTTCAGTTTACAAGTTTCTTTGATTTTCAACAGGGATTAGTGTTGCTAACGATGTCTAGAGTCATCCCGGCCTTGGCACCTACCCACCAAGGAAAAGGTGAAAACACTAAAGTCCATCAAATAGTCTTCTTCCTTGCAATCTACTTGATCTCTATCGGAACCGGAGGACACAAGCCTTCGTTGGAGAGCTTTGGTGCGGATCAGTTTGACGATGACCATAACCAAGAAAGGCGCAAGAAGATGTCTTTTTTCAACTGGTGGAGCTTTGGTCTATGTGCGGGGATTCTTTGTGGTGTAACCATTGTTGTTTATGTTCAAGACAATGTTAGTTGGGGTGCTGCAGATGTTGTTCTCACTGCTGTCATGCTCTCCAGTCTACTCATATTTCTTCTTGGAAGACCCTTCTATAGGTACAGGAAGCCAAGCGGAAGCCCCTTCACACCTATGCTTCATGTTTTGGTTGCTGCCTTATCCAAGAGAAGTCTCCCTTACCCTTCGACCACCGATGAGTTGTACGAGCTTCCAAAATCTCTCAACACGTTCCAAAGGCGTCTATGTCACACTCAAAGATTCAGGTATCAGTCAAGCATTTTCTCTTTCTCTTATGACATGTTTTGTATTCATATCTAGATATCATATAAACTCATATTTTTCTTCTATTCATTCTCTCCATAACTAGTTTTCAAGTGGATATCAATCTCATACTCAAATCTTAATACTGATATCTGATGTATAAATATCTAGATATGAAAACTGAACGTGCTATACGAATTTCAGGTTCTTGGACAAGGCTGCAATTGTAATAGACCATGAAAGCCCGAGCGAAAAACAAAGCCCGTGGAGGCTCGCGACGGTAACCAAGGTGGAGGAGGTGAAGCTAATGATAAACATGGTTCCAATTTGGCTATCAACACTTCCCTTTGGAATATGTGTAGCACAAAGCACAACCTTCTTCATAAAACAATGCACCTTGGTGAACCGTCGGATCACCCACAACTTCAGTATCCCACCGGCCTCAGTCTTTGGCCTAAACGCAGTTGGAGTGATCATATGTGTGATAACATACGAGAAACTCCTCCTCCCTGTCCTACGACGTAGGACAGGGAACGAGAGAGGGATTAGTATCCTCCAAAGAATAGGGATAGGCATGTGTTTCTCCATTGCCACAATGGTGACAGCCGCTCTAGTAGAGCGAAAGAGGCTGCAGAGTGTCGTCGAGACTGGCCCATTGTCGATGAGCGTTTGGTGGCTAGTGCCGCAGTATTTGATCATTGGTGTAGGAGATGGGTTTGCCTTGGTAGGGTTACAAGAGTACTTTTACGAGCAGGTTCCGGATTCGATGAGGAGCCTTGGGATCGCATTCTACCTTAGTGTGCTCGGAGCGTCGAGCTTCTTGAGTAGTTTGTTGATTACTTTGATTAGTCATGTGACGAGGAAGAGTGGGAAGAGTTGGTTCGGTAAGGACTTGGATAGCAGCAGAGTGGATAAGTTCTACTGGTTGTTGGCTGCATTGACGTCGGTCAACCTCTTTGTCTACGTCTTCTTGGCTAGAAGACACTCGTACAAGACCGTGCAAAGACCCGACACCGTCACTGTGGCTGACTGTTCCAAGCGTGATCAAAGTGTCTGAATAATGGCTTGCTTTTTTATATTAAGATGAATCATTGGTGTGGTTGAATTCATATATGTAAACAAATACTAGCCATTAAAAACTGCCATGGTATACACATGTGCCTTTAAGCAATTTGAAGAATATGAAAAATAAGATCTTGTTCACACTTTACTTAGGTATTGGGTTGTACTGTTGTACAACATAAACTGACAACACGCCTATCATATATATCCGTGGGTGAACTACTTCTATTATGAATTGGTGTTAAGGTGGAATTTTACTGGAATTATGTGTTGAACTTGGTCTTAATACGTATATACGCTTCGATGTGCAATGGATCCTACGTTCGGAATCCTTCAACAACATTGTCTATGCATTTTGTATAGCATACGAGTAAATAATGAATTAATTTTATTTTCGGAATAAAAACGAATCTAGTTCATATGTATAATCTTATTCCTACAAAGAGCATGAATCATTTTTTCTAGTTTAAAGTGGTTGGATTAAAATTTGATTAATTTGGATACTGTATTCACAAACACATTTCCCTTGAAAATGAGAAAACAAATACCTTGAAGATTAGTTTTATGAATGAATAATAGCATTAAGTGTGTTAGGTTCGTTCAATTCCGTTTTCGTTTTCATTTTCGGGAATAAAATCAAATGACTCTAGGTATGTTTATTATTTATTTTTTTGGAATATTTTGCATTCAGTTTTTAATCTTCATATAATGTGATTGGCTAGTGTTTTTTTTTAAATTATGTATCAAGAAATAAAATTATTTACTTTTAATTAAAAAAATCAGAAATATAAGCGCAAATTATTTTTAATAACTTCACATAATAAATATAGATATATGAATTCAAATAAAATATAAAAGTAATAATTAAGCTGAATACAAATGCATCTGATTTGTTATCCACCATATGTTTGTTTATATTCCTTTTGAGAAAACTGTCTGGTTATCAAAGTAACTCAATAAGGGCAATTTTGGTAACTAGTCTTTTTTGAAAAACTATAGTAGTAACTAGACTTTTTAATGTTTCAATTAAGTAAATATACCCCAACCTTTTGTATTTATTCTCAAACTCTACCCACTCTTCTCTCAAGGAAGGGGTACATTTACTAAACACAAAACTAGAAAAAACATATTTTGCTAAACAGTAATTTATTATTTACAAAATATAACAAGAAAAAGCAAGTAAAATAATTTGATGAAAAGTAGTGGATTGGATAAGCCTTAGCCGATTTCAACATCTCAAGCTCTTTTGGTGATTATAACTTATGTGGGTAAATTACACCAGTATACATAATCATAAATTAAGCAAGTGGCACAACCGCGCGCTTCGCTCACGGAAGCAACATTATACATGCTCATATGATTTTAGATGCGATTTATGTTGGTTAGGCAATTTTTGAATTCGTGAATATTAGGGTTCAAAATAAATTAATGTACATATGCAATGTAATAGCTTGCAAACTATGCTTTTCTGGCAACAATATGGGCATAAGTAATCCAATAACCGTGATGTTAATTACACAAAATAAAGCATCGATCATGGTGACATGCCACCACAGTCAACAAACAAGTGTAGGTGCTAGTTCTACACTGTAAAGTTGAGTCTTTTCTTCCTGAGTTACCTTAATCTCTATAACAGAAGAAGTATATATGGCCATATGGGTATCATACTGTCATGACATGTACGAGTCAATACTCAGTAGTGTTTGTAGTATGGATGCACTCACCAACTTCAACAAGGTATTTGGTCAGCATGTTTGCACCAAACCCCCAACCAACAGCCATAAATGGTGACCATCATCTTGTTCTGTTGAGGAACTTTATAACAGAAGAAGTGATGCATACAAATTGCAATATTAGAGACAAAACCCGAACCATACTCATCCCGCAAAAATTATTTGATGTATGACATGTGCAATGATGCAAACCAAGGAGACATCAGATTAGGTATTAAGGTCACATTCAACTCAGTGTTTCACACCTCAAAAACCTTCAGGGAAAAAAATAGTGAAAAAAATAGTGAAAAATAGTGAAGATGTTTCGGACACTGTCTCCAAGTGATCACGTTTTCTTATTGGATTCCCTATGGGAAGCACCATAGCTTATCATCGTATGGTCTCCTTCACCAATGTTGCCTGGAATCTTATCACAAAACCTAAGATCCTGCGAAATAACCATGGAGTTTTCATCTTCCATTTCAACTCTGAGGAAGATCTAAACTCTATTCTCTTGGGAAGCCCATGGATCATTAGTGGATCTACTTCCCTCCTTCTCAAAAGATGGAGTCATGACATGGCCCTCGACTACTCGAGCCTCTCGTCGGTTCCTGTGTGGGCTTCTCTCCTCGATTTGGACTATCGTTTCTGGTCCACTCATATGTTAGCCAAGATCGGATCTGACATTGGACAACCTCTTCTCACTGATTCATGCTCTGCAAACCATGAAAAGCTTGGTCATGCAAAGATCTTGGTCGAGGTTCAAGCAGCAAAACCACTTCTACGCAAGATTAAACTCTTGGGTCCTGGTGGAGAGATAATTACTCAGAAGATCTCTTATGAGTGGCTCCCTGAACACTGTCCCGCTTGTCTCGTCTTCGGTCACCGGTGCAAGAAATCTACAACTCCCCCTTGCTAAATACCACAAAGCCAGACCTCCCCCCTCTTCAAACTGTAAACCACTCCTCCCCACCCCGGATGCCTCTCTCCGCCTACAGACCTCCCTTACACCACCTGCTGGAGGACCATGGCCTCCAGAAAGTAAGCCAACACCCCCTCCACTGCAATGCTCCCAAAGCCTTGCAAAACATCACTCTCCTCTCGTACCCCCTCCTGCACCCATCCCTTCCACATCTAACACCCCTCCACTCAACCCTAATCTTCCACCTCCTGAGCAAACCTCTAAACCTTTACATACCTCAAACCAAACCAAACCAAACCAAAGCATCAAGGATGCACCCTCCTCAACTGAAGTTACAAATGAATGTTAACATCTGCGCATGGAATGTTCGGGGATTGAACCACCCAAACAAGCAAAAGGCTATCCACGATTTAGTAAATCATCACAATCTAGACCTTCTGGGCATCATCGAAACCAAATATTCGATCGAGATGATCAACAAACAAACCTCTCTTATCCCAAACTGGAATCAAATCTCAAACATCTCCCCTCCTAACAAATGTCGCATATGGTTATGGTGGAACCCTCTCACCCTAATCCTCACCCCTACATTCATAAATGACCAAATTATATATTGTACCATCTCCAACTCTCCCACTAACCCCTCCTCAATTACCCACACTTTCGAGTGCTCCTTCATTTACGCTAGAAACTCGAAAGAGAAGCGTACACCCCTCTGGAATAACATTGCTACCATAAAGCACCTAAATCAATCTTCCCCTTGGATCCTAATGGGTGATTTCAACACCATTTTAAGCTCTGATGAAAAGGTTACCCAAGGGCTGATCAGCCCCACACCTCCTTGATGACATGATTTATGACACTAGTTTAGGCACTCTTTTAGATAGTTTTCCTTTCCATTCATGCATGTTTCCGCATTAGTTCGTGACGTTTACGCTTAATTCATGCATATTGTCGGAATAGACGTCTACACGAACTCTTGTCGGTTTTGTAGGTATTTTGGGAAGCTTTTGGAGCTTAATCGATACATTCGAGGATCATTCCTTGTGGTGGCACACATCCGGACTCTTTAAGGAGCAAGTTAGGAGCAAAGGAGAACACATAGGACCTTGTTGGTGCATGCCTTGCACCAACTCGTGGCTTAATGATCCAAGGAGGGTTTCTAGAGCAAAACCACGTCCCAGAGGCCATTTCCACGCCCGTGGTTTTGGCCGTGGTTTTTGTGTGGACCACTTTGACACGTGTCCCACGATCTCTTTTCCCGACCTTAGCTTATTGGAGGAGTATTTAAGTGATGTTGCAGGTTGTATTCATGGACCTCTCTCTTCCCTTTTTGACCTAGCTTCTTCCCAAAAACACTTCTCCAGTGTAGCCTCTCTTCCAAGCACCCATTGATCATTGTGGGTGTTCTTGGAAGAGATTAGTGTAGATTTTCATTTTAAAGTGAGATTAGAGTGGTTTTGAGTGAGGTTTCCATTGTTGACAACTTGGAACAGCTCTTGGAGCCTTTGTAAGATGTGGTAACTTCTATTCTAGCTTTTAATGTCTTTTCTTTGGATTATTCTTCATTATCTAGCCATGACTTGCAAGCATGCTCTATTTGTGAAGTTTGATCTTGAAATGTATGTTGTTGGCTGAATAGTTGTGATTCTAGGGTGAAGGAATGATGTTTATGCTTTGGGCTATGATTGTATAGACTTCCATGTTAGCTTAGGATCGATTTGTGTTCGAAACCCCAACACAGTGTAGAATCACAGCCTGTTCTTCATGATTCCACGGTTGTGGTTTCCATGATCTACCCGTGATTCTCTCTATTGTGCTTGTATTGATGAATCTGGATGTTAGGATGTAGATGTGTTGAAATCCTAGTGTTTATTGAGCTTAATCTAGCTTAGGGTGACCGAATGTTAGCAACCTTTTTGAGGGATGAGACTTACCCGGTAATTTCCTCTCTTAGATGCATAAGATGATGAACTCTAGGTAGTAGTGAGCCAAAAAAGCTATTGGATTGAGTGTGCTAGGATCGTTGCCTAAGACTTACCCATTCCGAGACTTACCCGGTAAGGAGGGGTTTGACCATTAGGTAGTGACCGGTTTGTGTAGAATTCCCGTCCTTAGGTTCCTTGAGACTTACCCGGTAATAGGACCTTAGGTGCGAGACTAGTGGAGCATGAGACTTACCCGGTAATTGCTCCCATTAGAGAAACACCCAACTCCGAACAACCACAATTTTCTTTTGATCTTTAGAAGCACGAGTCCATTGTCATGATCGGAATTCCGAATCTCTAGAATCCGCATTTCTTACCTCTTATCTCTTATCTTTGCGTTTGTGTGTTTGTGTTGCTTATTGTGTTGATATATTTGTGATCCTTGTTTGATCACCCAAAACCATCCAAAAATATCGTGTTTTGCACTTTCTTTATTCCTCATCTCATCTTAGTTTAAATTTACACTATCTTTAATCATTGAATGACTCAATTTCACCTCAGTCCTTGTGTTCGACCTCAGAAAACTTTCCTTTCTACAAAATGATCCGTACACTGTGGGTTTCGCTAGGTAGTTTAGGAGATTAGTTCGAGTTTATAAATGTAAAGCTTTTTGTGCTACCAATCCTAGCGTAACACTCCTTCAAACGAGTTGTCGGATTGCTTCGCACTAAACACCCTTACTGACCATGACTATACTGGTTGCATACTCACATGGAATAACAAACGGTCGGATGCTAGAATATGGTGCAAATTAGACCGTATTGTCATTAACCCCCACTGGAAGCTCTCTTTCCCTAACTCAGTGGCTCGTTTTGACAACCCATATACCTCCGATCACTCCCCGGGCATTCTCTCACTAGACGCCAAGCCCCCAACTCCACATCGTCAATTTAGATTTAACAACTCTTGGGTTGATCACGAGAAATTCCTCTCCACGGTTGCTTGCTCTTGGTCCAATTTGGCTCCTGATTCTTATAGGAACCCCATGTCTAACCTCTACACCAAACTAAAGCACCTCAAACCTTCTCTCAGAAAATTCCCTAGTATTCGGATGGAAGACCTGGTATCGTCCATCGAGCAACTTAAATCTGCCCTAAATGATACCCAAAATATGCTTCAATCCTCACCTTCTGACCCTTCACTCATTGAACTCGAAAAAACCACCATCTTCGACCTCAACTCCAACACAAATCATCTTAGGGCTACCCTTCAACAACTCTCTAAAGCTTCCTGGGCGAGATTCGGAGACCAATGCAACTCGTTTTTTTTCAAGAGCATCACGGCGAGACGTGGGTTTAACGCTATTAAGAGTATTGTGGACCCCGAAAACCCAGATGATAGCCCTACCCTAAACCCGGATAGGATATCGGATATACTTGTCAATCACTTTTCAAACATCCTCAACCCCTCGGAACCGCTCAATCCTCACGATCTATTCCCGGATTGCAATCTTCCCTAAATTTCGCTTGAAGCCTCGGCCAATCTTACACAGGATGATATTAAACATGCCCTTTTCTCCATCAAAGATTGCAAACCTCCGGGTCCGTACGGGTACAACACATACTTCTTTAAAGCTTCTTGGGCCATCACGGGAGAGGCCTTCACCAAGGCTGCTATCGACTTCTTCAAATCTGGAAGGCTCGCCCACCAAGCAAACCACACTGCGATCACCTTGGTTGCAAAGATAGATAACCCACAAAGACCCACTGACTTTCGGCCTATTTCATGTTGCAATACGATATATAAGGTGATCGCAAAGATTCTGGCCTCAAAGTTGAACGATATCATCAGGAATTACCAGGGAGCTTTTGTAAGGGGCCGATCAATCAAGCATAACATCTTAATTTGCCAGGAACTCTTCAAGAAGTATAATCGCCGTCACATATCCCCGAGATGTACCTTGAAGGTTGATCTCGCCAAAGCCTTCGATATGATTGACCACAGATTCATCCTCCGAAGCATAGCTCGAATGGGATACCCTGACAAGTTCATCCGTCTGATCGACGCTTGTATCTCCTCCCCTACTTTCTCCATTAATATCAATGGGGCTCTTAAAGGATTCTTTAATGGATCCAGAGGTTTGAGACAAGGATGCCCACTCCCCCCCTCTATTTGTCATTGCTTTGGAGGTGCTTTCCTCCATGATCAAAGAAAACACCACTACCCTAAACTTCAACATTCATCCTAAATGTGGCTCCCCAAAAATTACTCACCTTTTTTTTGCAGATGATCTCTTGCTTTTCTGTAGGGGTGACTTCACTTCCATAAACATCCTGAAGAACACTTTGGACGCTTTTGGCCGATACTCGGGACTTCTTATCAACAAAACCAAATCCTCCTTGCTCATTGGAGGGCTCTCCACACAAGATAGTGACCTTCTATCTGCGTTCACTAGGATTCCTCGTGCAAACCTTCCATTCACCTACCTTGGGATTCCTATTGGATGCAAGAGATTGGGTGTCACTGAGTATCTCCCTCTCATCAACAAGATCACAAAAAAGATTAATTCTTAGAGCGCCAGGAACCTCTCCTATACTGGTAGGAAGCAAGTGATCTCCTTCATCCTCATGGCCCTCCACTACTATTGGTGTGCTGTTCTACCAATACCAAACACTATCATGCTTCGAATCAAGAGTTTGCTTCGGTCCTTCCTGTGGTCTGGTACCGCCTCTAGCCCCCGAACCCTTGTTGCTTGGCGCACGCTATGTCTGTCAAGGAAGGAGGGGACTTGGTTTCAAGGAACTTCTTTCTTGGAACAAAGCTTGTCTTTCAAGGCTTGTTTTTGACCTCGATCCAACCTGTCAAAGCAGAAACGTCTGGAAAGATTGGGTAAGTGCAAACATTCTAAGAGGTCAAACCATCTGGACCTATACTTTCAACTACAACCAAAGATTCCTCTGGGGACAACTTATCAGAATACGGGACGAGATCCCGGAGAATGCAAATGGTCTGTCGTTCATCAACCACTCCTCGGCGCCAAACGGTAAATTTTCTACCTCAAATGCCTACGACTTTTTTCTGGAAACCTCTCGCGCCCCATGCTACATACAGTTGGGAGATCATTTGGGATGGTCTGAACGTGCCAAAATGTAGCTTCATTTCGTGGCTTGCCAGCCACAAGCGCCTTCCTACGCTCTCAAAGCTTCTCTCCTGGAACATCGTTCAGAACGATACCTGTTACTTATGTAACCTGCACTCTGAAAATGAGGACCACCTTCTCCAAAATTGCAGGTATTCCACCATGGTCCTTGATCTCATCTCAAAGTGGATCAGAATTCCTTACCCCTACCCTTACCAGCAAAGTATTTGGAACTGGATTAGCACACAAAAACCGGGGAAAAGAGACTTGGTCTCAAATGTGCACATCTCTACCATTACGAGCTATATCTACTACATCTAGAAAGTCCGGAATGATCTCATCTTTGGTCAAAAGAACACTCATTTCACGACATGTGCGCACAACATTATTCAAGCTACAAAGAACCACACCTCCAGCCATTGGAAAGACCGATCTCAGCATTCCCTCGCTTGGGCCAATATTCTTGGAATTCACCTCCACCCGTCTTCCTAATATCTCTCTCCACAGCTTGGTTTCTTTCTTTCTTATCTGTTGTAATTCTGGACAAAGTTGTTCACCGTAAATCCCTTGCTCATTAATATACAATTTTTCAAAAATAAAAAAAAGCACTCTTTATTTACAAATCTAAAAAGAGGAAATTACAACCACGAGGACGAAATGGGAAGAACAACCTTCTGTACTACTGCTCCTTGCGGGTCTGGACTTCTGCCTCTGCAGCCTGGCGCCAGC
The DNA here is from genome assembly GCA_033239045.1 of Fagopyrum esculentum. Taxonomy (NCBI): domain Eukaryota; kingdom Viridiplantae; phylum Streptophyta; class Magnoliopsida; order Caryophyllales; family Polygonaceae; genus Fagopyrum; species Fagopyrum esculentum. Next base: position 95,963,493 of record BSUD01000008.1, on the reverse strand, counting down.
GATTCGGATCTAGCGTCTTCTGCAAATCTGGACGGTCGTCGTAGCTGTTGTGTCCCTAGAGCGAGGGTCCGGTTGCTGGGTGTTGCGTGCAGGATGGAGACCATCGAAGGTATGTCGCACTAGGGTTGAAGAAGGCTTGGTTACAGTGTGTACGGAGATGGTTCGTGCTGCAGTGCTGGCTCGACAGAAGCGATGAGAGAGGCAAGTCCGTAGATCCTCGTATCTTTGGCTGGCGAATCAAAAGGGAAGTAGAAGGAAGGAGATCGGGAGTGAGGTTATCTTCTGTAAACGTGGAAGGGAGGTGCCAATGAGAGGGTGTGTGACATGATGAGAGGAGTGAAATGGGTCTGGTAGCGTGACAGAAGGAAGGCGTCCATCTGCTGGAAAGGAAAGAGGCGTGGATGTCAATTCTCTGTATCTGGACGTGAACGGGGAAGTGAGGAGATTGTTGCTCCCGTAACTGCCATTGAAGAAGGCGAGAAACCAGGCTAGAATTCAGGAGGTTGGCGGGGCTGCTACACTTCCTGGACAATACATGTTGAAGAGTGAATTGGGCTCTTCACTGCTGGGTTGGCCCGTCCGAGAGGTGGTACGTTGTTGGGCTAGAGAAGCAAGGCTGAACTTGTTCATGGGCTAGAGGTGTACAGAATTTGGGGTGAAGCAATCTGGCATAAAGAGGTGAGCTGAATTTGTAAGAAGCAAAGGTGGGATGGGTTGTCAAAACTCGTCATGGCTTTGTCTGGCCCATGCATGGCTTCGTCACAGAGTTGTCGGGCTTCGTCATGACCTCGTCTCAGCTTGTTCATGATCTCGTCTCAGCTTTGTCATGGTCTCGTCACAGCTTTGTCATGATCTTGTCTAAAGTTGTCGTTAAGAATTAATTATAAGAATTAGGGTTTGATATAATTCTATCATTTTATGGGAACTAAATTAAGAATTAGGGTTTGATATAATTCTATCATTTTATGGGAATTAAATTTTACATAAAATGATAAAATTTGTGAAGAAACAAATAGTAGATAGAATGGAAAACCGTCAACGGCTCGAAGTCCGATTTGCTTCAGAATTAAACGGAACGAAAATTCCGGATATTACAGTTGAGCACGTAGACGATCATATTCATTCTAGGAAAACAAGTATTAAGAAAGAATATCATCAACAACCAACAAAAACACAAGAAAAAAATAACAAGAACTATCATCAACAATATAATGTAGATAACTGTTATATCCGCCACTTACAACACCTATTCTCAAAGAATATTAGTGCTTTTAAAAGGACAGTACGAGTCAAAGGCAACCAATATGGCATTTTAAGTGAAATGATGATTCATTTTGAAATTTTTCGATAACAAGAACATGACCAAAGTAACTGCATACAATACTTGCTTTGAAAATTATTTAACACAAAAAACAATCATCATTACTTAAAACTAAAAATGCATATCAGATGGTACAGATTCAAGAGCCATCAGAGGGTTCAGTTTAAAATTATGTAACACAAAAACAGCAATCAGAGGGCCAGATTATTTAACACAAAAAACAACCATCATTACTTAACTGCATACAATACTTGCTTTTTAAATTATTTAACACAAAAACAGTCATCATTGCTTATGTACAAGCTAGGCTAAACACTGCATTAGAGGGTCCAGATTCAAGAGGCAATAAATTGCCCATGGGGATTAACTAGATACAATACTTGATTTTAAAATTTGAGCAAATTAAGAATCCGCCATATCCGAATATCCGCCAGTTAAAACTAAAAATACATATCAACTGAACTTGCAATTTCCAATAAGTAACCAACAACAATAAAAATAATAATCAAAATTGTATAATTAAAAAAAACAGTCAACAACATAACAATAAAAATCAAAAGATTGTGAAGGATTACCGTAATTGTTGCAGGTTTTTGCCCCGACCATTCCCCATCTTTGTTTGACCACAACTTTTTTACGACTTGAGAAAGGCGTGGAGTTACCCCACCACTGTTTGCAGCCTAAAAACAAAGGAAAAAATATAGTACAAAGTTAGCATTGAACACCATATATATGTTTAAAAAGTAAAAAAAAAGAAAAACCACATACTTACCATTTTTTTCCTCCACTTTCTAACTTTACATGAACCCCCTCGATACACCCCAACATCAACTGCATTTTTTAAATCCCGGTTCAACTTGTTCAGTTCCGATTGCTTTCGATATTTTGGACAAGTTTCTCTAAGTTTTCTAGTCATCGGCGGCTAGGGTCGACGAGGAGCCTTCAATCAGTCTCAAGTCGCTTTGCAAATGGGAAGAATTAGAGACAAACTCGAGATAGATTTCGTAATGTAGACCGGAGATAATTTCTACGATGACGGCCTCACTGCTGAACACGACGTTGCGTTTCAAGATCTTTCACTAATGTTTACACTGCTCCTAGCTTGAACACCCCCAAGTACACTGGTAATATTTTTAACAAAATTAAATTGGAATTTTGTAAATAAATTGATTGTGATTTGTGAATTGTGTATGATTTGTAGTGTTGGGAAGCATAAAAGGGACAACACGTCTATGATATATGGTTGGTAAGATTAATTCTATTGTGAATTGGTTTTAAGGTGGAATTTTATTGGACTTATGTGTTGGACGTGATCTAAACAAGGTTACACGCTTTGACGTGCAATGGACCCCACGTTCGGAATCCTTCAACAACATTGTCTATGCATTAACATATGAGTAAATAATGAAATAGTTTAATTCCCGGAATAAAAACGAATCTATTCCATATATATAGTCTTATTCATGAAAAGTTTATGAATAATTTTTCTAGTTTAAATTAATTGAAGTAGAATTTGATTAATTTGGATATTCTGTTCACAAACAAATTTCCCATTGAAAATGAGAAAGTATGCAACTTGAAGATTAACTTTATGTATGAATAATACATTAGTTAAGTATATTAGATTTATTTTCATTTCGTTTATGTTTTCAAAGTTAAAATCAAACGACTCTAGTTATGTTTATTATTTTTGTTTTGAATATTTTGCATACAGTTTTTAATCTTTATATAATATGCTTGACTAGTGTTATTTTCTAAATTATATATCAAGAAAAAATTGTATTGAAAGCAATTCAGATACTTGAAATATTATCGCACACTTTTTTAAATAACTTGACATAATAGATATAAATATATGAATTCAAATAATATATAAAAGTAATAATTAAGGATAAAGTAAAAAAATACTCGGAAAAATACACCTTGATACAAATACATCAAATTTGTTATCCACTATATGTTTGATTATATTTCTTTTAAAGAAAACTGCCTGTTATCTAAGTACATCAATGATCACATTAATATGATACTTCTTAAATAGACTAAATTTTGATTCAATTATAAAAATAAGAACCAACTAATCAAGAAAGGATTGCTAAATAATCAATATTTATATTAGGTATATATTTTGAAGTGAATGAATGTATAACAAATGTTACTTGCATCAATGATGTACAACCCCTGATCGTCTTCACCTTTAGTCGTAAAGCTCGTCCATCATCATGTACGACAATCTGTTAATTGAACATTAATAATATTAATAAAAATAAAAATATAAAATAGTCAACAAAAGTGATTGTAATACGTACAAGTAGGTCAAGACACCGGCGCCCCATGCATACACTCTTGTACGTTGGTGTTCTCGTACTAGATCTATCAACCAAGAGTGAATCTTGTTCGTCGGTTTATCAACGAACAAAGATGACCCCAAGAAGAAGAAGAGAAACACCAAAGGAACATCCCCATATGCGGTGGTTGGGTAACAATGTATGGTATTGAATGTCGTCCTCAATGCATTTATAGACAATGATGTCTGGTGTCCCCGTGCCTCGGCCTTAGTAAACTAGAACACCTCGCTCAACCATTTCGTGTGGTCGAGTGGAGAATACGGTGTCAGGAGGGGATCCTCGTCAATCCTAAGCCTCAGGATGATGGCTACATTGTGAGGGTGATGGTCATCTCAACCCATGGAAGGTGGAAGTTGTTAGTCTTCGTATGCCTTCTCTCTACAAATGCATGGATGAATGTGTGATAAACACCAGCGAAAGACACGTCGAGCAGATCTGTCAAACCATTCTGGGATGTGATAGCAAACCAAGAAGTGGGGTCCTCTCTATCAGCATCATATATTCACATGCTCACCATGGTGATGTGCTCTATCCACCGCACCGCTGCAATGGGCTTCTTGAAGTCCTTCTTCAGAAGGAATTTTGATTCAATTAAACATTTTATTGATTAATAATTTAACATAATTTGTTACAAGTATGATGCATGTATCTATGTCGCCCATCCACACACCGCGAGCACGGTGACCAGCGTAGCATGTCAGCACATCGCTGATCAAGGGTGCCCCCGTGTCTACAACAACACGGCCTCGATCTGCCGGGATTAATGGCTCATGTGGCGCTTGTACATGCTCCTTAGTTGGAATAGTATCAGTATGCTTCACCACTTGCTTTAGTTGTATAGAAGAAGTGTCCTTCTCCTCACCCTCCGACTCAGTCGCATACCTCGGCTCTAGAAGAACTTACATACAGATTGTTGGAGATGGCTTTGATGTGCATAGGCCTCACTGGACGTTGTGCTGGTGGTGGTCCGACAGTCGGGCCAACGACTTGAGAGCTCATCGCCCAACTCGATCTCTATGAGCGAAGGTCGTAGGACGCCATCATCTTTCCATACCATGTAATGTTTGTAGTAATATATATGCGTTATGTAATCACACTGGGATTCCAATTGAATCCTTCCCCTTCACCTACCTTAGAATCCCTATCGGCACAAAGAGGCTTAGGAATGCAAACTACTTGCCCCTTATTACCAGAATCACCCAAAAGATCAATTCCTGGCATGCTAGAAATCTATCATATGTAGGTAGAAAGCAAATCGTCTCATCTATTATTATTCCCCTTCAGTACTATTGGTGTTTAGTTCTTCCCATTCTGTAATAACCGAAAAATTTAACTCCATTTAATACGGAATTCAACCGGATTCCGATCCGCCAAAATTGTTATCCTTTTTAAAATAAAATAAAACGAGATTAATTTCTATCATTTTATGTGACCTTGATTCCATTAAAATGATAAACTATGTAAGCATAAATATTTCCGTACCTTTAAAAAAAATAAAATAAACAGCGGTTCCGGGCGAATAACGATCTAGTTATTTTCAACATTAGTTAAAGGAGCGGACTGGCCCATTTTTTTCTGGCCCATGCCATTGGATCCGGCCCAACAGCACATCCAGCCAGCCCACTAACCCTAACCTTACCTTAAACCTAATTAACTCCTATCTATCCTTAACCTAATATATCGTCTAACGCTACTTACCTTCCCTGGTGAACCATACTGCCGCTCAACAGCCAACATCCGCCGATCTACACGAAGCTCTAACCATCCTAGATCACGAGCCAGTCGCCACACCACACCACCAGGATCGTTGCCGCCGGTTCTTCCGATCACCAGGTGAGTCGCTGATCTACCTTCTCTCCCTTTTGCAACTGCATTCTAACTCCATACCGCCCCTGCACGGACCGCCTGGGACGCCAGCAGCCGCCGCTGTGGGTGACGACACCATCGCCTCCCTACCGCCCCTGCACGGACCGCCTGGAATGCCAGCAACCTCCGTTGTAGGTGACAAACCCCGCTGCACACCGCACCGAAACTCGGCTCCTATCTGTACCCATCGTAACTAAGGTAAACAACAGCTTAGTGCATCCCCTCCCTTCCTTCTGTTTCGTGTGAGTAACCAACTAAACCCGGTCCCTCTCGGATCCTACAGTGACTCGCCAAGACGTGCGGGAGTCCTTTCGAGCCAATATACAAACTGGTCCAGGACGCTTGCTGCACCTCGTTAACTGAAGAAGAACGGACCTACTGTAGACTATTTAGGTGAGTCCAATGTCATGGCACTGCTGTGTATTTATGGAATGTATATAGGCATGGTTTTGAGGAGTATAATGTGCTGAGTATATACCTATACATATGTATAGGAGCATGATCGTATATAGAGAATTACAGTGTAGAGTATATATGTATATATAAATAGATGTAGAAGTGGAAAGATATAAATAAAAATATAAGTTAGTATAGTGTATATAGGTATCACATAGATATAGGCTCGTACAGATAGAGTTATAACAGAGGACATATAAATGAATAGAAAGTGGATATGTAGTTATAGGCGTGTGTGTGTATATATATATATATATATATATATATAGACCTGAGCACAGTAAGCAAATTACACATATAAGAGTATAGTGTGCCGAGTGTATATATAAGTTGTATATAGGTATATACATGTAGATAGATATACAGGTTTACGTATATAAGTGCGAGTTTGGGAGTTATGAAATTATGTAGGATATAAGTGGGTTGAGGAGAAAGGTTAAAGTATATATGACTGTATGATATATGTATTAGAGTAGATAGTAACCGGGGAGGAGGAGTGTTGTCCTTTTCGAGTTGATTCGAGATTTGAACTTATAACCTATAAGTAACTACCCGAGAGACACAAACTATGGAAAACAAGTTCTAAAAGAAATTAGTAGGATTTAAGAATAAACTTTGAGAATTTTCGGCACTAAGGGTAAAATGGTCTTTTACCGTAAGAGAGCCTTTTTCCGTAATTCCTCCGCATGAGGTTGTACATCTGGATGTGATTTTGATCCACATGCCTTGTTTGACAGGCGTTTGAGTACCACGAGTACGGAATGAGTTGAGATTTGGATAGAGTGTGATTTGATTCAGGTAAGTCCTTGCGACTTAGCTGATTTCTGGATATTAGTTGGATAATAATGGTTGTGTGTGTGCAATGTGGGTTAAAATAAAAATAACAACTTGTTAGGATGACCGTGGTTATTATGGTTTAAGGCCCAAGTGTATTATAACGGGTCGTGACATCACTGCCCAACTCTGACAGGAGATTGGGAGGTTCTCTATACCCAGACCAGGCAGGTACAAGGTGAGATGCATCGGATTCATTCCTGATGGTTACACGGGGGCGAAGGCGAGGTTTGGGAATCCCTCGTGTCACAAAATAAGTATCATTAGTAAGAGTGAATAACTTAAATGAAGATAATAAATGGACTTGTTTGTAAGCATGATGGGTGTTTATTATTTTATGTGTGTGTACTATTATTATTCCCCTAATGTTTAGATAACTAGCTAATGGTTTCTTTTGTTGTGTTTTTAGATTTACCGCAGGTTAGAACAGCAGCTGAGTGATCCGGAAGTAGTGATCAGCCGGGTCTCCGTACTTCTTAGAGTGGGGGTTGGGTGTTGTTTGTCGTTCTTTCTTTTGTTAAGACAGTTGATCTTTTCCCCTTTGTTTAAGTACTATAGGTTGTTAGACCTTGTTGCATTCATTCTTCTAAAAATACTATTTCATGAATTTGGGTTTTTCTTATTTGTGTCTTGTTGCAAGATCCTAGTAATATTGTTGTCAAACTAAGGTCGGGACCCATTGTGAGGTCCTAACCAGTAACATTCAGAGTTCTGAGAATTCGGAGAGTTACACATTCCCCATACTGTTGTGTTGAAAATCAACGGGTTGCTTCGATCCTTCCTTTGGTCGGGTGTGGAGTCAAGCCCAAGAGCCCTTATTGCCTGGAAGTCCGTTTGTATCAACCAATCTGATGGTGGTCTTGGCTATAAGGAGCTCCTTTCTTGGAATAGAGCTTGTATCTCCAAACTGCTTTATGAACTGGAATGCCACCCTCCTGACCACGACCTCTGGACCTGCTGGATCCATATCCATTATCTCAAAAATCAATCCATCTAGTCATGTGAACCAAGCTACAAATATAGTTTTACTTGGAACTCCATCCTCAAAGTCAAAAACGATCTTCTCGCCTGCCTCAATGGTCGCAGTTTGACCACCACCACAAAAAATCCAAGCGGGAACTTCTCTACCTCAGCAGCCTATACTTTGCTCAAACCAGTGATGCCACATCATCACCCCTGTGGACTCGAGATCATCTGGAAGAGTACAAACATCTCAAAATGTAGCTTCATAACTTGGATTGCCAGCCACCAAAGGCTACCTACCCTCTCCAAACTACTCACCTGGAATATTGTCCATAATGATTCATGTAAACTCTGTGATGGTCACTCTGAAGACGCAGATCACTTGCTTCACTGCTGCAGGTTCTCATCACTCACCCTTGATCTCATCTCAAAATGGACTCGCACCCTAGTTCCCTATCCCTACAAAACCAACATTTGGACTTGGCTTCAAACTTCAAAACCTCACAAGCGTGACTTCATTGCGCACATTAGGATTGCCTCCATCACTACCTATGTCAACTTTGTATGGAAGGCTAGAAACGATATGATCTACAACCACAAAGTTACTACTGAAATTGAATGTGCCAACAACATCATACGGGCTACAAGAAGTCATTTTGCTCAACATTGGAGGGAAAGATCCCCTAACTCACTTGCTTGGGCCAACCATCTAGGCATTCATCTTTTATAATTTTGCTCACCTCATGCTTCTATGATTTTGTATCTTGTCTAAGTGGACTCCCTGTACATACTGGTTTGTTACATTAATACAATATTTCAAAAAAATTATATGCGTTATGTAATTATATTTGGATATATTATAAGTTTAATGTAACTTAGTTTGGTAGATTTAATTTATTTGATTTTAACTACTTAAATACTATTTATTTCATTTTAATTAATTAAATATAATTTAGTTCCTTACCGGTATAACTACTTTGCACATAATGAAAGCATGATGTTTGTGTTTCCTTTTTCTAAATCATGCATTTGATTACCACGTGTTTGTACATTATGAGTTAAAAAAATTATCTAAACAATACCCCATTTTTTTAGGCTGACTAAACTTTAGTACCTCATCGTTTAAACTATTAGAACGGTACCTCACCTTTTTTAGTCCGACCAAAGATTAGTACCTATGTTATTGTTCATCCGTTAAACTATCTGAACCGTGTTAAATACCAAGGGTAAAATTGTCCTCCTACCATTTCCTTTTTCCATTATTAATTTAATTTTACTTTTTCTATTTTTAATTTAATTTTCCTTTTTTGAGGGCTGTCTTTTGCAAAATCCCCAAATTCTTCCCAAAACCCTAATTCTCTCTCCTCGATTCCTCCTCTGCCGCCTTCTTTCACCTTCCGTGCTCCATAGTCCATTCATCCCGCCGCCTCGCTAAACCCTCTATAAAACCCCCAAGCATGTCACACTCTCTCTCCAAGTCTTTCCAACGCTATCTCCACTCCGCTCTTCATGCGGACCTTCATCGATGGCGTCAAATTCAACTTCGTCCGGGACAGAGGCCTCGACCATGCCGCCAAGAAAGACAAGAATCTCCAGCCACTGATGAACCTCAAGAACCTCATAAAATTGGAGCTTTGAAAGTCCATCCCACTCTCTATTGTCGCTGAGTCCAAGGAGAAGCTCATCATTCCATGCGCCTTATCGAATTTGTATACCCTTCAATGTTCGAAGAGTACTTTCCTGGGAGTGTACGTATTCATCCCCATGTGAGATTGATTGAGGATGTTCTTCAGCTTGATTCAGAGGAGCAATTGATTTAGGGATTCTTGATTTGATAAGTTGAAATGGGATTTAGGGATTCTTGATAATTATGTTCAAATGGGATTACGGAATTTCTGATGATAAGAGGTTGATGAAATGGATTGATGATTGGTAAAAACCATTAGAAGATTTGAATTGCTGAAACCTTTAGTGTTCGAACAAAACTTCCCTGATGAAGTGGATTGAAGATCTCATTCTCTTGCGATTCATGTTCTTCTTATCGTAGATGTTGACGAGTTCTTCCAACACTACAACTCTGATAGGGCTTTCTCTTCGTTCTCTCTCGCTTTCTTACTTTCTTCTTATTCATTGGTTCATCTGCGATGGAACTTGAGTGTATGCAAGTTGTCGATAAATCATGGTTGCGTTGCATTTGTATTAACTTTGCAACTTCCCATAAATCATGGCTGTTGTTGATTAAGTTTTTGTGGTGTATTAGAGAATTAGATTTTTGTTTCTACTATAAAAGGTGTGTTTTCAGTTTCGATCCTCTGTTTGAAGTTGGATTTTCAGTTTCGATCTAGTGTTTAGAAGAATTTGGAGAATTGTATTTTAAGTTTAGATCTAGTGTTTGGAAGAAAATGGAGATTTTGCAAAGAAGACCCTCAAAAAAGGGAAATTAAATTAAAAATAGAAAAAGGAAATTATCTAAGGTAGGAGGACAACTTTACCCTTGGTATTTAATGCCGTTCAGATAGTTTAACGGATGAACGGTAACATAGGTACTAATCTTTGGTCGGGCTCAATAGGTGAAGTATCGTTTTGATAGTTTAAACGATGGATACTAAAGTTTAGTCCGTCTGAAAAATGGTTACTATTTAGATAATTCTATCTTATAAGTTATATACATTAGATATAATTTCATTTTGGTTAACTAAATGGCATCATACTTGTAGGCATTGTATGAATTCGCGTACAGGAAAGATGAACCTTAATTTTGTGCACTTATATTTGAAGATGATTTTCATAATTGAAGTATATTAATCAATATTTATGATCCATTACTTCATATTAGTTATTATGATAATGTGTATAACAAGTAGTGGTTGAGCTCGGGTAAAGTTTAAAAATAATTTCAAGTTAGAATTTTTTTTGTTTGGCATTCAAAATTTTTCAAGTTTCCTTTTGATATATTTGTACTTTAATTTGTATTTCCTTATCCCTTTCTAAATATAATTCATTAAAAATTTTAATTATAAAAATTAAAAAATAAAAAAATAAAATAAAATTAGTTATAAACTCATTAAGTTTTGAACTAATAAATTTTATAATAGAAGTGTTTTATATATATATATATATTTAATTCAAAAATCTAGAAAAGTAAATTTTAAGCTAATTTTTAGTTTTTTGAATTAAAATAAAATATGTAAAATTAATTATTTTTGAATTAAAATTAAATATAAAAAATAAATATAAAACTAATTCAAAAATAACAAAATTTTACTATATTTTTATTCTTATTTTAAGTAAGGGTACATAATTGTTAGTATTAAAATTATTATGAACACCTTAAATTTTAAACTTATTGATTTTATAAATATAATGGTATAGAAGTATTTTTGATGTTTTAAATTTAAAAAATTTAATTCAAGTTTTTTTAATAACTTCAAAGTTGAAAAATCTCTTTATGAGACTTTAGAGCACTCTAATATGCTGAGTTTGAATCTCATGAAGATGAGTATGGATAAAAGCATTAAGCCGTTAATACCTAAGATAAAGAATGCAAAAGAATTTTTTTTTTTCTAAAAGTTTAGAAGGATTCACTGTCGGGTTTGGCGGACAAGTCAAGTGTAGGGAGTCTTATGAGTGAGCTTACTACAAAAAAATTTGATTGGTCTCAGCTTATCCATGACCATGTACATGTCTAATTTGGCAACAAAGTTGAAGACCAAGTGAATGGACGTTAAGGAAACATTTTTGGTCCAATTTATTATTAAATCTCTATCTTACGAGTTGGTCAGTTCCAAGTAAACTATAACACCATTAATGATAAATGGAACTTTCAAAAATAGAAGGTCATACTTGTACAAGAGGAAGGGAGATCAAGGAAGATAAGAGATCAAGTTGTCCATTTTCCAAGTCATGATGGTATCAACATCAATAAGGGTAAATCGGGTAAAAAAGACAAAAAGAACAAGAACCTTCTGAAAATCAACGAGGGTCAAGTTGATAAGGAAGTGAAGTGTTTTCTTTTACGCACAACACCACAACAAACCTTTTACAATAATACATTTAGGGTTTGTTTACTTGTAGTTTATTTGTGTTTCATTTAGTTCATAAATAATGGGTTTAACTTTTGTAGGTGTTTTGAGAATGAATTAATTTCTTAATGGTTTTATTTGGTCTTAAAAACCACTAAAAAAATAAGTTGATGAATCCAAGCTTATATGGGTTTGTATGGTTTTATTTTTTAAAACTCGATTTTGATCTTGTGATTTTCCATCCTGATAGTCTCTATTCTGCTATTCATCCTTTGCTATTCAACATTGTTCTTCGATTTTTTTTTTTGGAAAATAAGTGTCTTTTGAAGTAAAATAAACTCAAACATCAAACTCCAAGTAAACACTCTTATCTAGTTTATTGATATAAACCCGTTGAGCAATAAACCCGAAAATAAACTATAAACTCATATGAACTAATTATAAACCCAAAAATAAATCAAACCCTCACTAAACAGGCCCTTAATACATTTTAGCATTCAACCCTTACAACCCCATACTTGCATTTTGCATTCTTCTCCAATTGCATGGTTTCTCCTCCTAAATCCCGGATGGGTCAACTAAGGCTAAACATGGCTAGAAATTTTCTTGCAGAGCTACAAAGAAGGGTCAATTAAAACAAAATAAGCTAACGAAATGATAAAAATAAAAGGTAAGAAGAGAACAATAGGCTAAAGAAAGATATGCCTAAGTTATTTTCATATATAATAGAAGCAAGAACAAAAACATGCAATCTTGAAAAAGAGTATATAGTAGTTCTATAGAATCAAGAGCATAGTGGACATCACTCATAAAAGAAGTAAGATGCGTGTAAATAATGCCTGTAATAAAATCCCCGTTAGGTCATGTTATAAAATTTAGTCACTTATCATCATACATACAACTAAAACGTCTACTCTCCTCCTCTGTTTATTCTTTAAAAGGAAAGCGGTTCGAACCATTAGACGGCGCGCCGTCTAGTAGATCGAAATGCCGAAAAAGATCGGACCGTCATGAAGTGTCACACAACAATGGAGAACATAAATACACAAAAATACATCGAAACCAACTCGAAAGCAAAAAAAAGTTTTCAAAGAAAAGCATAAGGATCCAGCCTACAAAAGGCAACAAACATATACGTTCATCTTACTCTCCTCACCTGTTTTGTTTTTGAAGCTTGTGTACTTCTATTTTTCTTTATTTTTTTTATCCATACACTTTTCTCCCAACTCTTGTAAGATTGTAACCGTTTGATTTCTTAGTGGATTTTTGGACTAGATCTCCCCTCTCAAAATCCCGCGTAATAGGGTTTAACTCGAACTACATCACAAATCCTATATGTTCTTTCCTTTCATCGATATTATTTTTACGACTTTGATCGATCTAGATAAGTCTTCTTCCCTGAGTTTGCTTTTGAAGAATCAAAACTTGAAGGTATAGACGCATACATCCAGGAACATGTAAAATGAAACCCAAGTGAAGTAAGTAATCTTAGAGATAGTACGGTACGTTGATATAGCCAAAAATATGAGCATCATACATCCATCAAAACGTATCTTGAGCAGCCCAGTGGTGAATGAACAAAAATATAACATGGATGCATCAATGCAAAGGTGAATGGCATCTTATTCTGTTATCTCTTCTGCTTTTCCAACCTAGTATAAATTAATTGCCTAAATATTATATTTGACATATCACCCATGAATCTTACCCCATTCCAAAGAAGAAGAAAAACAGTCTGTCGGTTAGATGTGGGTAATCTGCATCCTGAGGCTTAGTTTTAGTTTTCGTTTGAATACTAAACCTAAGGGTGCAGATTAGCCTGTTTCTTGCTAACACAATCAACAGAGTTTCAGTTCCGATCATCATCATCATCCCACAAGGTTTGATATAGCTTTCTTTTCTTTCTTTTTTTTTCAACAAGAATTGCCCATGTTTGGGATCGAGTTCAAATATGAAAAACTGCAGCTTTCCTAACAGAAGCATTAAATCTCTGAATACACACTATCAGTACACTGCACACCACTCAACCCGCCCAGTCAACGAATTGCACCCCATCATATAATCTGGTATCTGATTTTCGAAGAGACAGCAAGGAACAGACCTGGAGATTGAGATCACCCAAATACACATATAATCCAAACGGCTACATGACTGTGTTATGTTCTTACTGATTCTCAAGATTGTATGCAAGTCAAGAACAAAATAACTAGTGGCATCAGTTCTCATAAACATCACTCTGAAGAATCCCATATCATGTAGCTAGCCAAAATGCCAGATTTGCAGAGACTATTAACCCAATTCAAGAAATCACATATCAACTATTTTACTTTTTTATGCGAATTCTCAACACACATTCTCTAACAACTACACACCCAACTGTTACCTTAAAAAAGTATGTGGCAATCGTTTGCTTTATAGAGAAACTGCACCCTGGCCTTTCTGGTTGAACCACACTGAGAGATGAAATGAGAAGATGAACCTTGAGGTTATTACTAGCATATAAACTATAACCAAGCAATGTTACTATTTAGTATTTACAACAACCTGCTTGGTCTGCATACATCTTCAGGAAACGTCCTAGGAACTTTGAGACACAGATGACTGTCCAATCCGCAGAATGGGCTTGGTTAGTTGAACAAATTAGCACTTCATGAGGGAAAATGCCAGGATGTAACTTTGAGGGTTTTACTTAAGAAGTAAGAACCGTGAATTGGGTTGAACACACAATTATGAATTTGCATTTAACCTGAAGACTCAAAATACATTAACGATACACATTCTGCAATTCCTAAATACACATGAATCATGAATGGATACAGGTTTTTACAAGTTTGGGATGTTCTTGGCTGGTGGTGTTGGCATACTGGTAGCAGCCTCAGAATCATCACATTCAAGCAGGAGTTGTGCTACATTTTCCATTGTAGGTCTCTTATTTCTATCTTCATTCAAGCAAGAGAGCCCAATTTTAATCATAGTCTCAGCTTGCCTCCTACTAAACTTCCCCTCCAATCGTGGATCCACAATCTCATCGACCCACAGTGAGTCTTTATCATCCACTGATGCTTTCGCTTTTCCCACCCTCTCAAGCCTTGCAAGCTCTGATTCTTGGTCTTCAACAGCACCATCAACCACCATATTAGAGAGCCTAATCCCTCTCACCAGCTCTAAGATCACGACACCGTAGCTATACACATCAACCTTAGATGTAATGGGAAGATTCAAAGCCCATTCTGGAGCCATATACCCTTTTGTCCCCCGTATTCTGGTGACTTGGGATCCTACAGGACCGCCTCGCTGAAACAGCTTGACGAGGCCAAAGTCCGAAATCTTTGGATCAAAATCTGTGTCTAAGAGTATATTTTCGGGCTTCACATCACAGTGGATGATCCATTCTAGGCACTCATGGTGAAGGTATGCTAATCCTCTTGCTGTCCCCGTCGCCACCTTGAACCTTTCCTTCCAACCAAGAACACTACTAGGATAGAACAAGTGCTTGTCTAATGACCCGTTTTCAATGTATTCGTACACCAGCAGCCTATGTTTCTTTTCTGAACAGAATCCCCACATCCTCACTAGATTCATGTGGTTCATCTTTCCAATAGTACTCACTTCCGCCCAGAACTCCTCTTCTCCAAGCACATTTCCGAGTCTCTTTACAGCCACAAGCCTTTCATCTTCCAAACAGCCTTTGTAAACCGTCCCAAAACCTCCTCTTCCTAGAACCACTTTGAATTGATTTGTCGCTCTCCTGAGCTCTCCATAGTTAAAGCTCCTAAACTGGCTTGAAATGGCACGGTATCCATCCTCCAAAGAAGCCGGTATCCCATGTTTCCCAAATAGAAGGAACCATCCACAGGCTAAGATTAGGATTTCGACTAATCCTAAAGCTGAAGCAAATGAGTATAAATAAACCCATCTGGTATGCTGACTTGGAGTGGTAAAAGAAGTTGCCAACATAACAGTACCCCCAGTGCACTTATCATTGGTTAGATTGAGCACTGTGGGTTCGAAAGATGAACCAAAGCTCGATCCCGTAGGAAGCCTGATGTAGATGCTACCTGGGAAATCAGGAGAGCTATATCCATTAAACAAGGCACTCTTTGTGAAACAAAATGCCTCCCCAGTTTCCCTATAGCTGAAGGCGAGACACCGGCAATCCCCTAAGCAAAGCATCTTGCACTCCTCAAAGTTGCTAACATGAGTGGTGTAATTAAGATCAAATCCATAGTAATCAGTGTTCCTCATCTCCACAAAATACGAATCATTGCAGTTCATATCGAACTTAGGCTTGCAGCCTTGACTCCAATCGGTTGTGTTGGTTGGCTCGTAACCTGGAGGACAAGAACATCCGTGTTCAGGCCTGTAAACGCAGACCCCATTCACACCACATAGACCGTGAACCAAACACTGAGATCCAACAGCCTGATAAGTTACAGTCCATGAACCAGATGAATCATTCAAGCTATAGATCCTCAAATTCCCATCGTAATCCATCTTGAGCATCCTCTTGATTCCAGGAGTTGCAAAATCCGAGGCACTGATTTGGAACTGATCAGTAGAGGAAATCATACCCTGATCATCAAGAAGAGCAATTCTACTACTATTGTAGGTAGTTCTACCATGTTGAAAGGGTGTCTGATCGAGAGGGTAAGGCCAATAAATACTCGTGATTTGAGGCCCATCGTATATCAATCTCAAAACATTATCATTATCAAAGAACAAACTGAAGTATCCAGACCCAAAATTGCCCTCTCCCAAACCAGAAACTAGCCTGGCGCTTTTCGTTAATGGTTGTCCCGGAAGCAAAGTATCGGTAGGGGAATCGAAGCTTTGCCAGAGAATCTTACCGTTTGGGGCTCGAATTACGAGGTTTCCGGTGTTAAGGAGCTCGAGTTTCTCTACCGCTAATGATGTGGTGTTGCTCTGCCAGGCGACGGAGCCGTCAATGTCTGTCAAAATCAAAGCACCGGCTCTGTCTAGTGTGAGGCGAGAGCCGTGACCGTTAACAGGCTTGTTGCGATTGGCTATCCAAACGACAGCATTTGGGCTGGGGGATGTAGTGAACCAGACGGCGAGCCAGTAGGCATTGGAGGAGACGTTCCCGCCTCCATAGAAGCCGAAGGTGAAAGTGTTGTCAGGGGAGGTGAGGTAATCCTCTGTTGCGCGCTCCACCTCGAGGTGTGAGCCTCGAGGAAGTTGGGATTGGGGTTTGGAGGTTGAAGGTGGGATGAAGGAGGAGAGTGAAAGCAGGAGAAGAAACAAGGAGATGAAATCTGACATTCTGAATTGAGAATTGTGATTGAGGAAGTAGGAAAGGGGGGTTGGATTATATTCAAGTACGACGTCGACAAGCCGCCATTGAAATGAAGAAAGAGCTGATTTGTTCGAAATTGACTAAAGTGATGAAGACATCGATGGTAGAGAGAGGAAACATTTTTTACTATAAAAAGACAGGAATCAAAAGTTAGGCCGAAAAGAGATGTAAATTTAGTGGCGTTCGGACGGAAGCGTCACGCCTGCGTCCAAACAGTTGACACTCTTTCAATGGTCTTTTACGCCACAGACTGCAAGAATTTGTCAAATTGAGTTTTTTTTGGATTTTTTTTTTGTTTGGTACTGAGTTTTTGTCATTTTTGGATAGTGTTCAAAGTTTTTTACGTTTTTATTTGGTACGAGTTTTTGGCTTATTCGAATGATGGTTAATGATTTTCACGTTTCCGCTGTACACCTGAAGTTTCTGTTTTTCTACCCCGTACCTTATTTCTTTTTTCTTTTTTTCCTAAAATAACATTTCTTATATCAATTATATATATATAATAACAATTCTATATTATAAATTTCGAAAACAAGTATATTTTATTTTATTTTGTGGGAGACAATTATATTTTAATATTTTAGTTAAATAAATTTAATCAAATATTAATAAATTATCATATTCCTTAAAATATAAGAGTCTTACATATTATTTTATAACTTTTAATATATTTATTACTATTTGATACTTTATCATATTTTGCATCAAAACATGAGAAATTTATTATGTTTTAAAATTACATATAATTTATATCTATATAATATTTCGTTTTTGGTATACTCCGTAGATTTATTTGTTGGTTTATTATATAATAATTGATGGTTCATATCCTTATTAGTATTATATAAAAGAAAATTTTGATTCAATGTGAGAGTGTATACTTTGGGGAAAATCTTCTAAAATCATAGGATATTCATTTTTTATGAAAAATCAAATATCCGTTTTGAATATTCTACGCTATACATTTATCAATGATTTATTTCGTATATCATCATAAATAAAATATATTCGATAAAATATTTTTAATAGAAAACTTAGATAATACAAATTTTCTTTATAAAGATTATTTTGTATAAAACATGATTTTTTTTTCTTCATATTTTAATGTAAAACATGATAAATTATCAAATAGTAATAAATATAGTAAAATCATAAAATAATATATAAAAATCTTATACTTTAAGAATTATCATAAATTTATTAATAGTTGATTAAATTTTTTTAATTAAAATATACTTGTCTTCAAAATTTATAATATAATAATTATTATTATATTATTTTCCTTTTTTAAAAAAATAATTAATAAAAGAAACATTGTTTTAGACAAAAAAAAAATAAAAAATAAGGGTACGGAACGGAAAAACCGAAACCTCAAGGGTACAAAGCGGAAACGTGAAAAACTTTGGGCACCATCCGGAAAAGCCAAAAACTCGGGGGTACCAAACGGAAACGTAAAAAACTTTGGGCACCATCCGAAAAAGCCAAAAACTTAGGGGTATCAAACGGAAAATTCCTTTTTTTTATTAGGTTTGTCTTTCTTTTTAGCTTTTATCACTTTCATTAAATTGAAGTTTGAAGAAAAGAGTTTGGTTAGTGGTACATTTACTAAATATATTTATACCATGAGTCTAGTTGTTATAGAGAAATCTAAAAAAGGCTTATTCATCTAATTTGGCCAATATTGATTAGTAATTGACATTGATTAGTGTTATAGTTGCTCGATATTTGATTACACAATTTGGGACATAAATTAGTGGCACAATACATACGACTTTGCAAAGTCGACATTTAAATATAAAAAAAATGATGATCAAATTAGCTAAGTTAGTCTTTTTGAGATTTCTCTCAAGTAATTAGGCCCATGGTATAAATATTTTTAGTAAATGTAGCCCTTATCAAACCTCTTACCTTCCAACTTCAATTTAATGAAAGTGGTAAAAATTGAAAAAAGGTACACAAACCTAATGGAAATAGAAAAGGAACCTATTTGACCAATTTCTTTCAAAAATGATTATTAGTGATTATTACTTTAATATTTTTTTTAAACATCTCCTTATTTCTATATTCGAAGTGCGGAATTAGTGTTCAATTATTTTCGCAATTGAAGTACGAAAGCGAAATTAAGTTTAACTAATTCCGCACTTGGGGTACTAAAGGGAAAATGAGTTTATTCATTGTGTAATCGGGGTATGAAAGCGGAATTGGGTTTAATTAAATCCACCATGGGGTCCGAAAGTGAAATTGAGTTTAATTCATTCTGCACTTGGGTGTAAAAGTAGAATTGAGTTTAATTAATTTTATACTTAATTTGATCCGCACTTGAAGTGCAAAATTGGGTGATTTTAAAAATAAATATATGAATGTGTTCCTTAAAATTATTAAATTATTACTAATGAATGTTTTTTAGTGAAACCGAACTTACGTTCATAAATGTAATTTATTTAGTTTTTTTGTGTTAATCCGGTGCAATGTGCAATGTTAACACATTGCACCAGATTAACCGAGATTTATGTGCACCCCTACATAAATGCATTCATTCATTATTAAAACATCTACCATAGAATACCCTATCCTACTTAAAAGCAATATTTGTCATTTTGAGCATAAGTTCATCAAACTTTAACATGAAAATACCAATTCACTACTCCTAAGAGAAAAATAAAAGATTCTACAAAGACACAAAGTTCATCACTACGATTAAAAAACTCCCTTGATGGAAACTTAACATAAAAAAAATGTTTTACTAAGATCATATATAAGTGTACACACTAAAGAAATAATGGTGTTTCACTTCAAGAATTGAAATAATGTCACAACTTGTTTAACAAAACAATTTGACAACTTCGATAAAAGGATTTGTCTTCCTTTCCCTCCAATTTGAAATCAAACGAGCATAAATAATTCTCTGGATACCTATTGACCCTGTAATATACAATTTCGCACTTACACTTGAATCCCGTCAACCCTACGCGCTGCACCTACTCGGCCCACGGCGATAACACTTTGAGCAGAGGTTTAAAACCACATGATTGCCATAGAAATCGCAGTTGTCAACAAAGCATTGGTGCTCTCGATTGGTCGCATCCCTGCCATCACGGTGAAAGATTTCATGTTCCTAACGAAAGTGTGTTTTTCTATTAAAGTATTGTTGATTTATCTTTTATATCTGGCGGGTCTAATACGTAGAAGGGATGCATTTTAAGTGAACCTACACACAAGCCTCGTCTTAAAACCATATGTTTTAGGTTCACGCAATATCATATTGTCAATGTGGGACATTTCCACACACCTTAGCACTCCCCCCTTCAAGTGCAATTATCTTGGACTAGTTGACACTTGACACAAAGTCTTAAGGTCGGCTTAGTCAAATGGGCGTATATCATATTTTCGTTAATCACAACCTAAACACAAGATAACGGACCCAAATGGCACATGCTCTGATACCATGTTAATTTATCTTTTATATCCGGCGGGTCTAAGACGTGAACGGTTTGCATGCCAAAGAGAACTTATGCGCCCAAGCCTTCAGGGTTCCATCCTAAAACCAATTGGTAATATGAGGAGTAACCTTAAGACTTATATGTTAGATTCACGTAGTATCATATTGACGATTCCGTTGAAAAAACAACTTCAACGCATATCGACTATGTTGAAACATTTCAACTTCAACACAAGACAACTATGTTGAAAGTTTTCGACATATTCCAACTTCATTGAACTTGGTCTGTCGCATTCATACGTTACTCGATGACTATAATTATACACGTTGGGGTTAAGGAACACTATAAATACAACCAAAGTAAAGCTTGTTAATATCATACATGATTCATATCCCTCCCTAAATAATTTAAGTTTATTGATGATGTCGGAAAGTAAAGAAGAGGAAGTCATGTACCCATTCTATGATTTGTGATATAGAGATCGTGATGAATTTGTTAATTTGTCAAATTCAAGTAAACTTGCTTCATACTTTATTTTTTATATAGGGTTAAATGAATAATAGTTAATTTGTTAGTAATCCGGAATTGTTAGTTGTCTTAGATAGAAACAAATAGTAGCTAATTTGTTTGAGTCTTTGAGATATGAGGTGTTTTCAGTATGCCGACTTATCGGGATGAAGATGAGGATGATTGCTTATTTCATCCTTCATCATTGTTTTAAGGTGTTCGGTGTTACAGGATGAAGGGGATGACTACGAATGATAGGAATGGAGATTATGAAAATTGAATTAATTAGGAAAATAGGACCTCTTAAAATTATTTTTTATAAAGTAGGCTTCTACATAAAATAAAGAAAAAGTAGGTATGAAAACTAGAAAATAGGGGCAATAATGGCTTTAATTGAATGATGGTGATTAGATGTTTACTTTTAGTTTAAAGATATTTTTTACATGTTTACCTTTTACCTTTTATTTTTAGTTAATGTAGCTGGTTTGATGAAATTTTCAAGTCCATGAATGTTTAATTTTTTTGGGTGACATTGTTTTCGTTACCCAAATATGAATTGTAGTATTTTTCTCATCATTGGGTATATGTTTATTGTTTTTGTGTGATGTTTCTTATTGTTGAGTATGCTTAAAGTGATATTTTTGGGTATGTTTTATGGTTATCCAAACCGTGTTACAACCAAATGTCATTTGGTATTGATGTTTGTGTATAATATCGATTTGTGTAAATTTTGGTTATGACAAATTCAAATTAGGTATGTTTTTATACGTGTATTGGCTTTGTAGTATATTTCTTATTATTAAGTATATTTAAAGTGATATCGTGGGTATGTTTTATGGTTACCCAAAATGTGTTATAATGATCAAATGTCAAGCGAATTTTTGGGTAATGACCAAATGTCATTTGATATTGTGTTTGTGTACAATATCAAGTTTTGAAAATTTTGGGTATGACAAATTTAAATTGGGTATGGATTTTGTATTAAGTGATGTTTAAATTGGGTATAAATATAAAATATTATCCAATTTATGGATATTGTTTTATTTTGATATTTGATTTATTGGGTATGTTGTTTTCGAGTATGTTTATGTACTTTGACAAATTTATTTTTGGGTATGATTGTGACATTATTTGGGTAAGCGAATTTTTGGGTAAGCGAATTTTTGGGTAAGCGGAGGGCTGCGTTTTTTTTGCCCCAAATTCCCTCCAAATGTCAATCAAAAGTGTCACAGTCAGCACTCACATCAACCATCATCACTTTTGTCAACTTTTTGTCCTATTTATGAATTAGTCTAGTAAAGTAGGAGCTCTATTTCTCAATTTGTAATTGGTAAGACCTAAATTTCAACTCTATAATGTAAAAGACCCTAAATGCCAATTCATCCGATGTACAATCTTTGGGCTTGGATCTCCTCTTCTCTTCTAGATTCACAAGGGAAGCTTGCTTCTTGCAACTACGGGTTTTCTTCGGCCTTTCATATGTCTATAGGAAGATATCCCTAATTTTCATGTGATTGTTACATATCTTTTTTAATTTCTTCAAACGTGTCCTTTTTCATAATTTTACACCGATAATTCTCTTCATTCCTATCCATCGAACACCAATTCACTTATTTTTATTTCATCCCCTTCACCTTCATTCTCGTTCTTCATCTTCGTCTTCATTTTCATCCTCATAATTCTCGAGTTACCGAACACGCGCATAGTCTACCGGTAAATCCGCACGATACTGGTACAAATTATCCATCCATGTATCAAGGTTATTTCCACAATCGAGAGAAATTTAGTAAGCTAAACTCGTTTCATATCGAGGTCAAATAATACGATGCTGGTAGAAAATCATCATGGTCACATAATAATGGGTTTTGTAATAAAATTTGGTAAAAATTCACCCTTTATAGTCATGTCTAATAGAAAATATAAACGTCGTATTCACCGTTAAAAAACTGAATTTTTGTTTTGAGCATGGTCCGAAAAAAATTTAAAACCCAGGAGGAGCAGCATCCGTAATATCTTTTTTCTTTTCTTTGTCAGAAGAAGACGTATCAGATTGCCATAGCGAAGGGGAAATTCATCATCGACTGTCGAACGCGTTTCTGGAAACCTCTTCCCGTGCAGCCAATTTCACTTCTGCAATTCTGTACCTTCATTTCAAAATTCTCCATCTCGTACTCCGCTCTACATAATTTATTCTTCGGACGGACTAAAACCCCCAATTTCTACGGTTGTATTTCCGAGGGATCTCGAGGTCAAGATTCAGTACAACGGTCATCTATTGACATGGATTGGGGAAGTGTAACAGCCGAGGATCTGATTGATGCGCTGAGAGAGGTGGACTGGTCCTCTCCGCCTCGTCCTCTCTCCGAATTCTTCTCCCGATTCACCCTTCCCCGATCTTACGCCAAGTGGAGCAGCCGTCTCAAATGCAACCTCTACTAGTAATCCTCTTTTGTTTGTTCATCTCACATGCAACTTCATTTTCTGATTGAGATTTGATTGTATGGAATTTTTGAAATATAATGTAGATTGAACCCTAGCTATATTTTTGTGAAACTGAAGCTTTCGCACATAGGATATGAATTTGTATGTGTCGTCAAGGATATTGCATGCTGTGATTGAATTGTTTTTTTCAGGTCATCATATGCTTCTGAGATTATTTTGAGTTGTAACAAATATTGCATCTCATTTCATATTAGGAAAAAATCAATATGGAGTCCATAGGCTGAGATGAACGGTGACGGTCCCTTTCTTAAGAACTGATTTATGTTATTGTGGTAAAGACATACTTTTTGAATTCATAAATTACAACGTTGGGGAGTTTTGGCAAGGCCATCCTACTTATTTTCCTCTTTTCTGGGCGGAGTTGAAATGTACTGCACGGTCTGCACTACAAATTAATGTCAGGCATTTTTGTTATTACTTTGTACCCGTTTGATGTTATTGTAGATTTTTTTGTGATGTTCTCACACAATTTGAATATCTATGCTGCAGCTATCGCACCAACTACTTTCTCCTGATTGTTTTCATTCTTGGTAAGCAAACAAGGTGGCTTTGTAGTGATAATTTCTGCTGTATTAATAAAATTATGTATTTTGCTGATGTTGTTCTCTTTTCCTCTTTGATTGACTCATCCTTCCTGACAATCTTGTAAAAAATCAGGCTTAGGTTTCCTCCGTAGGCCACTTGCTATTGTAGCTGCTTCTTTGTCTGCTCTCAGTATTGCTCTCCTCAATGATAGGTATACTACTGTTGTTATCTTTTTTGTTACTAGATTTGCTCGTGTACAATGGTGTTACTGTTTGCAGGTTGAGTCTGGTTTAAAGGAGGAAAATGAAATATTTGGGCCCTGTATATAACATATACTCTTTAGTTCAGTTGATGGAGTCAAATTACTGACTTACATGCTCCTTTTTCCCTTTAAAATATGATTAATCCTTAGTATGTCTGTTTTTTTTTTTACCTTGATGTACAGCTTTGCTGGTACTTTTAGTGAGAAAGTAACAAGGACAGTGAGGCAGTTCTCTCCACATTTAGCTGCCAAGATGAGGCCACCACTTACGTGAGTTTGCGTGCTTGTCTTTTTCCTACACTCTCTGCTTTCATCTACTAATTGTTACTGTGATACTAGGCCTGTTATTCGTGGGCGACCCTCAGCTAAGAGATCAATATATATTTGTGGACGTCCTCGTGGGGTGTTTGTCTTTGCTTTCGCTGCTGGTACAGTAATACACTTAAAAACATATTACCGTTTTTTATAATGCACAGTGAGAGATTATATATCTCTAGCTATATTATATCATGCTAAATAAATTTAATATTTAAATGACATTCCTGTTTCTTTGTCTCAGTGAGCTTATTCATTTGGTTTGTCTCTTGTGGCCTCCTAACTGTGCTGTGGGCACTTGCATTTGGCCTCCTTGGTAAATAAATCATTTCTTAAGAAAAGGGCCTTCCTTATTTAATTGCATAATTAATATATTTCTAAATCTTTTTTCTATTTATGCAGCAACCATCTTGCATGCAAGCATCCGAACTCCCAACCTGAAAGCACGTCTTAACACTTACCGTGAGGAATTTCGTGCAGTTTGGCGCAATTATAGTGAACTGTAGTCTCGAGTCCCTTGAGAAGCTGTAGATAAGGTGAGTGAGTTTCAACCTTACTCTTTTCTTCTGCTTCTGGTTTCTGGCTAGATGGAAATCTAAATCAAAGGGTAAATGTAAATTACATATTCACTCTGAAACCTTTCAAACTTCTTATGCTAGTTTTTAAATTTCTATTTGTACTAATATAGTCCATAAACTATCAATCGTGTGTGATAATAATCCCTTCCATCTTGTTAATTTGTCGCATTGCTGTTAATAGTCCTACATGTCAGTTGGTGGATTGCTATCTACGAGTTTGAATATATTTTGGACAAATTTAGTGTTTCGGACAAGAGGTAAAATTTGAAGGTCATTTCATCAAAAAAATGAAAAAATAATGAAGGTTGTTTTTGAGGGATGAAGTTGAATGCAAAAGGAAACCCCCATTGATTTACACCAATGAGGCCACCAATGGCAGTTTGGCGGATTGTTGACAGATTATTCTCGCATACTCTTCCATAGTTTAGGTACTATATGAGAACAAATACAATTTTAAGGAACAACATGAAAATACTGTAGACACGGACTCAACATGTAATATACCGTAAACAAAATCACTTTTATTTTCTGTTTCATTCTGGTAAGTAGATTACTTGTATGCAAGTGCAACGTCGAATGATTATTTTCTTTCGTGTATATACCTGTGTTCGTTCAAATTAATATCATTGTTCATGAATGTTTTGATCTGCATATGCCATCATGGAATGGCATCTACCTGAAATTCCTGTTTGTTCATGATCCAGAAATATAAGCGTAAGTTGACCCTGGAGTACGCAGAACTGATAAAAATCTTGATTTTGCTTTCCCTGCTATGATTGGCAGTGCACCTTAAGGATATATTTTTTTTAATATTTTCGGGGCTTTATAGGGTGTGAGCGTTGTAATGTGTATCTTATATCCATAAATAATTAGATTTTGCAGAAAACATTTGTATCCTTAAATATAATGATATTATAATCTATATATCTATATACACATATTAAAGCAGAAACACTTCATCCTACGTGTCATATTGTCATTAACTCCATGCCACATGTTTTCTCATGCATTTTAATTTTATATTTATACTAATTTATAAATAAATAAAAAATCATTAATATAGATAATAAATATATTATTTCCAATTTTAGTTTTACCACAATTTTCATTATACCACTAAGATATTCTTATTTTTAGTTTTTGAAAATTATCCCACTTTTATTTATAAAATAATTAGATAGTTTATTATGCTAACTTTAACATATAAATATATAGTTCTTATATCAATTAGAAAATATTCACTAACTTAACAAATTTATAAATTATTATAATATAACTAGCTCAATGCCCGCACCTTGTGCGGGTTTTGTCTTAATAAATTTTAACATATCTTTAAAAAAATGAAAGAGATTGCTATAATACATTGAACTAACCACACAATCTTTTGTTCTAAAAAGATTTGGTTTTTTTGTTTTTTTATATAAATTTGTTTTGTTTTAATTAATCTTTGAGTAAAACTGATGTGGTAGATTATTTATTAGATTAAAGATGATTTGGCATTCTAACTGTTTATTAGTTTTAATAATTTTTTTTAGTTATGAAAGATATTATGGCAAATCCGTAAATATCTTGTGGCAATATTGTAAATAAATTGGAAAAAAGCTGATGTGGATAACCTTAACACGCGACATGTGGACGAAGTGGGTTCTGTTTTAGTAAAATATATAGATTATTACATCTTCTTTGTTTTTGAAAAATATTATTTAAAACTACCTAATCTACTTTTGTAATTGAACTTTTTAAATGTTTTCTATTTTAATATTTATTTTTTAATTTTTGAAATTTATTACTATTTTTTTAAAATTTTTTATTCACCTTTATCGTCTTCAAAAATAGTGTACTAACATTAACTTTAACTAAGATATGTAATATTGTATAAATTAGTCTTTTTTATGTTATCTAAAATTATTATGAATATCATACTAAATTTTTAATTACTTTTTAGGTTAATTAATTAAAATCTTTATATTACATTATTTTTTACATAACTTTTAAAAATTTATATATAATTAAAATTCAAAATTATGTCCGTGCCTTGGCACGGGGGCTACACTAGTAGCGTTAATTAAGATATATCTAAAGACTTGGATATACAATGGATTCTAGTCTTTTTTCTTTGGCCACATGGTGATGGTGCCAGAGTGGGATTTCTGCTGTAGGAAATTTAGGGTCTGTTTGGTCGTTTGTCCAGGATGGAAACTAAAAGTTAATGGTCAAGAAGAGGGAAGCAATGATGATATTCAATATTCATTTATGTTTGGTTATCTCAATAAAAAGAAATAAACGGGTAATTTAGTATATTTTCTTCTGTATTTTTAACCAATACCTATCTGGAATGACCATTACCTTACTGTTTTTAATCCAGATTAATAAGGAAACGGAGCCCCTTAATAGATACAGATGAATTTGAGTTGTTGATGAAAGTTGTTCCTTGATCTTGGGAGGTTTTCTTGCTATGTCGTACTGCTTCTGTTTCTGTATGTGGCATTTTACGTAAAATTTTGTTTATTTTACAATAATGTTATGATTTTTCTTTGTACTTATAAATTTGGCCAACCATACTATTCTACAACCCATCCAATCACTTGTATTAAAATTGAGTATACTCGTCCCAACTTTCTAATAAACATAAGTTTGGCTAATGTAGTCATTACCCATCTACTGTCTTTATTAGTTAATCTAAGAAGTAAGAGTGATTTGTACTTACCATGCTAAAGTTACTTAGTATTCTTTCCGGTTTAGATGCCTTGATACTTATGGAAATCTCTAAACATTATTACAAAATGGAGGTAATAAACATGAAATGATCATATATCTCTTGGAACAGGTTACAGTACCGTTGAACGTTGACATGGGCTATTAGGAACTGCAATATCAGATGTGGTGGCGATCAGACGTGAACCTGAGGGTTCGGATCAGCTGATTCAGTCTAATAATGGCCTATACTGTTCTGCTCAAATGAATATTTCTGTGAACAAACCTTGATAGCCTGAAATGGGTGAAAGAAATGTGAAACATTCACATTTAAAATGCATGAAATGCCTGTGACGACTGTTGTTCTGTATGGGAGAATTTAGAGGAAAGCCTTTTGTTGTTTGTATTGGTGGTGGTGTCATGAATGTACATTACTACATTATATCAACTTTGGAGGCCTTTTTTGCAATTGGATTTTTAATTCAATTACTGAACGACCAATAATTTGCATGTGTATTATTCATACGTTTTGTTTGTGCAGGAAAGCCATGGATCTCAGATTCTATTAGATCAATGGGATTACAGAGTACAGTGTTTTACTCTTACTAGTTGTATGTCGCATGCACGTGCGTGGACACGTTATAGACGAGAACTGAATGTGAAGTTTTATGCACGAGCAGAGGGATACATCATGGGTGTAGCACTCTAGTCATGGCTTTTTACATTTCTTGTATTTCAAGGTAGCCATTGTCTCTATCTATCTAGTCAAGGGAAGTAGTGTAACATAACAGAAGACACCTATCTCGAACATTCTCCTTTGTAATCGGTTTTATATACGACGACCCAAACCACCAAATTGATCACTTAGAGGAGCCAAGTATTAGACATCTACATTGATTTTCATTCGAAATTAAGTGAATGAAGTTCCATACAAAAAGTATGCCTACTGAATCATAAGCCAAAACTTTACTATTTAACCTGAAATTCGAGTCTTATCATGGAACACTAACTACATACTAGATCTTGTCGGGTTATTGATGAACATAGTAGCTTATTATCCAAAGTATTGTTATTGTTCTGCAATTGTATTACAAAGTTTAAACAGTTCACATGGGTGATAAAGTATTCGCAAGCGCCTAGAGGCAGGACTTGCAATTTTCAATATGTTTCCATAGTTTACTTTTAAAGTTGTTCTTCTGTTTCTAGCTTCATATTGTAAGATGTCACGAAGCTGTTTGGGATTTTCAGTATTCACATCCTTAACCTGCCCATTTAGAGTGTCTTGACAAAAAGAAAAGGAGAATCCAGTCCTAGAAAAAGAAAAGAAACAACATATACAACTATTTGTTAGATTTGGGAATTATTCTTGTAAATGGCGTGATAAAGCGGCATTGAGTTTGTTGTGAGACTCTTGAGGTCTATAATTTGTTGTGTCTTAGACCATTTCTGTAGAATGGAAGATCGCTTGCTTACAATAGTTTCTTCTAGAAGCCTCATTCTTTGGGTTGCAACTTCAGCTTTAAAGTTCAACGCAAGTAGAAAGTCAAAGAAAGTGACTTGGGTAGAGCTGTCCTAATTCAAAGTTCAAACCTAACACTAAATATTCTTCAAAATGCATAACTAGATACCCATCTCGACTCAATTTAACACGAGTCTGTGCATACTTAAATGCAAATTCTGGTATGAACCTTGAGGTTGATGTGTGGTTGAGTTTGTGCTTCAAGGCCTGCAATTTCATACACCATGATCAATTGTGAGCGTTCCAGGACCGATATTATCATGTAGGTGGGAGATGGATGAGATAGTCACGCACCTAGTACGACTAACTTGATTATTTGAGGCAGAATGATTCCCAAGTAAGAATCACCGGCTTTGTATGTCTCTAGTGGAAGGTACTTTGGGTGTTCTTCTAGCCACTACATCTCATGACATTAGAAATTGAGCATCCGAAAATGTTAGACGGTCTGAAAAGTTTATACCTTGAGAAAGAAATTATAGCCCTCATTAGCTGTTTTAGTGTCGGAAGTGGCCCCACTAGAGAGTTAAGGAATATAAGACTGAGCAACCAACAAATCTACAGATTTAGATCTAGATCTTGCTCCAACCTCCATTCCCTCCAACCTCAGTTCTTGACATATCAAATCTCACTTTGCTCTCCAGCCACGATCTGAAACCCCAGGGAGGGTCTTCTCCTTCTCCTAACACCGGCGATTGGAGTTTTCGACTTCGCAGCATCGACCTACAATTAACGAGACAACCTCCTAACACCGGTGGTTTGGACCTCGCTCTGATTTAGAAGAAGTAGAGATGGAAGGTGGAGGAGGAGGCAATGACGTAGAAGAATCGGAGGAAGGAGGCGGCGGAGATGCCGAAGAGGTAGACGATGGAGGAGTGGCGACAGTCGTGGACGATGGAGGAGGAGGGGAAGACGCTGGAGGATGAGTTGAGGGAGTTGAAGTTGAAGGAGGAGTTGAGGGGAAGACGCTGTAGGAGGAGTTGAGTTTGGTAGGGTTTGATGGTAAAAATAAAGCAGGGGTACACTTACTAAATGCTAAATACAAGGGGTACACTTACTAGATATAAATCTCAAAAAGGCTTACTTACCTAATTGACCCATTGTTTTTTTGAATCACCTTTTATAATTTTTAAAGTGAAAAGTTCAAGGCAAAATCAGCTCCATTGCGGTCGAAAAACCAGTACACGAAAACAACCCAAAATAGCATACAAAATTGAAGAAGAAATGATATTCCAATGCTTTCCTTACAACTGGTTTCTCTCTTCGGTTTTGGAGCAGGTATGATAACAAGTTTAGGTTAAGTTAGGATTAGGTTTGGGGTGGTTTTAGGGTTAGGTTTTCTCTTGAAAACAAGATCAAGAAAGAAGGGTTTGTTGGTAGGTTTCAAGAAAGCTTCAAGAAACATGACTTTGTTTCAAAATTTTTTTAAGAATCAAGAATTGGCTAAGGGGTTGGTTTATGGAGAGAAGTTGAGCGTTTGAAAATTTGTTAGGGTTGATGGGATCTCTAAAGAGACTTTAGAGAGTGTATGGGAACACAAGGGCAAAATGACTCTTTATGGAAAATTTTAGAGAATGCAGGAAAACAAAACATGTCCCTAAAAGTATAGCCTTGGTTAAGGAAAACGTTTCGGTATCAAAAGGGCATGACCTTCCAAAAATCAATTAATGAACAATCAAACGCTTAAAATTAATAATGAATGGGAATAATATAACTAACCGAAACGGTAAAGATCTGGTGACTTAATTTTTTATTGACAACTTCTTGATGAATCTTGAAGTTCTTGATTTACTTGATGCTGACAACGCAACTCTAATACCAATTTAATATGAGGATAAACTGTTATGAGTCCCGATCTAACGACACCAACATTAGAGATGGAGAAGAACTCGGTTGATGGTGGAACCGACAATTTTAATGGGAGGATGGCGGATGCTTTGTGGATTGGAGGAATGATCTGATGATGATGATATCAATCGGTAGGTGAATAGGTCAAGGTCGAACCTTGTGAAACAACTTAGAGCATCCTAGAAAAACTAAGTCCAAGAACACAAGTAGAATGATTGTACAACCCTTCCACTGTAATCTTACACAAAAAAAAATGCCCCTAGAGCACAAAAGGATGCTTGTGAGCGATTGAAAGCACCGACTTGCCATATCATGTGACACAACAAAAAGCGATCAAAGTTACAAGGTCGAATGAGGTTTCGCTCGCTCACTTCTTCACACTAGAAAAAAACAACATAAAGCATGCAAAATGTTTATATAGTTATTTTTATTATCAATAATAAAAGACTCACTTCTTCAAATAGATTTTTTCTTGGATGGAACGTAGAAGGGAAAATCTACTTTCTTGGGCTCAAAATAACCTAAAAGATTTAAAAGAAAGATGAACTTAAAACTAATTTAAAAGACTCAATTGTTAAAACATAACCCAAAAGCCATTAAAATAGTAATTTTAAGCTGAAAAATAATATAAATCAACACTCCATATGGTTGGTTAATGGGATCTCCAAATATTACGCTTAATCGGGTTCAAATGAACTGGTTTGACTCCTCATTGATGGTTCTTCTTAGTTCTCTTTATCTTGATTGTCTTCCTCACAAGGATGACCTTAATTCTTCTTTTTCTAGCTCACTGAGTGACATTGAGCTTCCTCTCCTCCTCCTCCTGAGAGATGTCTTCATTCCTTGATCTATAGATTTAATGATCATGGTCTCAAGATAAGTTAGGTTATACTCCTGCATCACTATGTTTGTATTAATTTCAAGGATAAATCAATTTTGCTAAGACAAAAAAAGGAAAGGAGTTTGAAAGTTATTTTGTTTTGTGTTTGACGGGCAAGTAACCAAATTAACAATATAAGTTAAGATGTAACGATATGGAGAAGAGATATAATGATATGTATCACCACAATGATAAGTTAATATACAAGCAAACATGCAAACATATGAATTAAATCAACATAGAGTGAAGGTTACTATCTAATATTGCTACTACCACCTCGCGATGCACAACAACTGTGCCTAGAAAATACTTTTAGACGCTCTCGCAATTGCGCAATTGTTAAGATATTATTCAAACCCTTTGGGTACTTAAAATTTAAGAAGTAGGTTAAATTGATCACGCTCACGCAAGTTCAATACTAGTTGGTATAATACATGCTCTCGCAAAAAACTAATATAATTTCTATTCCAAAGGTAAACATCTTTTTCCAATGCATGTATATTAAAATGATCAATTTTTTCGAATGGTTAAGTTTATGGTTAAGGTCGTTTAATGTCACTAGGGTGAATCAAACAACAAGCTAAATTTAAGTCAACAATTCACAAACAAGATCATATGTTACTCCATTAATGCATGAGTTCAATCATTAGAATCAAGAGATCAGTTATACATGTTCATGGAATGAAAGCAATAAACTTTTAATGCAAAACAATCATAACAAAACAAGAATTAAGTCTAGACTAAATAAATCGCATATATGAAATACTCAAACGCAATGTAACATAAACATCGATTCTATGTCTCTCAAGCAAACGTGCAAAAGGAGAAAAGAGATACAACAAACAACGCAGTATATGATTCGAAACCCTTATTGTAACCTAAAAAAATCTATTTATAGTTCTAATAGAAAGACCCATAACAAAACAAAACAAAACAAATGATAATGGACATTAAGGAAACTTGACCAATGCAAACAATTAAATCGCCATTGTCCTTCCCACAACATCTAGACAAATTCCACCGGCGTGGGGCACGGGCCACGACTTTTGTGTTGCGAACATTGTTCACACATCGCATGTGAGATCCCTTCCAACCGGCATCTCATTTGAGAAAAGCCGACCCGAAATCACACCAATCTCAAACATGCATTTAATATTTTTAATCATAAATTGTGAAAGAACTTTTAATGATTTTTTAATCTCTTTTAACTTTAGTTGAATTATTTTTCTAAAAGGTATACATAGAAAACTATACAAAAAGCTTAATATAAGTAATATGAAAGGTTTTCACCTCTAAACATATAAAAATAATATTTATAATGATAAGTTTGCACAAATAAATAGAAATAAAATTACATTGTTGTTTGGATGCGAAACATGTGTAAGTGCAAAAAGTATTGTCAATAGAACGGGCAATGCCCATCCAATTATATGCATATATGTTTAACCATTCATGATGAAAAGTATAAACATATTTTGTGTACAATCAGGTGATCTATCAAAATCAGTACTGATAGAATAAGTAATTAATGTAAATAGAGAGCTGCCTATTGTAATTATGTGAAGTCTGTTTATTATTAATATGAGCCGTCTGATGACGGAAACCCTATGGGGAATATTATCCAAACTCTCACATGGTATCAGAGCCTTCTCTCCTCTAACCATATTCCGCTGCTTCTTCCCCTTCACCGTGTTTTTCCCTTTTCTCCTCGGCAATCTAGCTCCGTTGGCTGACAAAAAGCCTTCCTTCCACTCCGCTCTCGGAATCTCCAACAACAAGAACAACATCGCTCTTGTTCTGAATCATGATACTCCGTATACATTTTGGGTAACCCTCTTTCGCGTTACTGCAAAAACCCATAATGTTCTTGATCATATTGATGAATCTGTTCCGCGACTTACGGACATCGACAACTCCTTATGACTTCAAGTTGATGCAACTGTCCTTCAATGGATATACAGTACGGTCTCCCGCGACATTCTTCTTCAAATCCTTGACTCCGACGACACCGCGCTACAAGCCTGGAACCGTGTCAAGGATAATTTTCAAGATAACAAGAACACAAGGACGGTGTATCTTGAGCACGACTTCTCCAATTGTAAGTTATCCGGTTTCTTCTCCGTCAATTCCTTTTGTCAACATCTCAAGTCCTTGGCAGATCAACTAAAGGGTGTCGGATCACCGGTTCCTGCAACTCGATTAGTCCTTCAACTAATCTCGGGTCTCCCATCTGAATACAATGCCGTGGCGAGTTTTATTCAACAAACGGATCCTCTTCCGAGTTTTATCAAAGCCCGCTCTCAATTGCTTCTCGAGGAAACCCGGCTGGCGGCACAAACGGGTGCTGGTAAACCCTCGTCAGCCCTCACAGGTACAGCTGCAGCGTCATCTGGATCTACTGCTCACCATTCGGCCCAGCCTAATGCAGAGAAGCCCAATAACACAAGGCCCAGGGGAAAAAGAATAAAACCAAGCCCAGCTCAGCCCTTGTCCAGCGCTTCGTCTTCAAGCCGCAATACGGATGAAAATCGCTATCTTCAGGTCCTGGTGGGCCGCCTGCTGCACAAGCTTGGACGCCTGCCCAATTCAATTCTGGCCCAGTACTACCCCCACCTTGCCCGTACCCAAACAATCAACAAGGACTTCTTGGGGCTGGCCCAGTTTTCAGCTCACCTCAAGCTCATTTTGCGCATGATCAGAATACATTTGCTGCTCAGCCCACGTCATTGGACCAATCCTTCGCCACAATGACGTTAAACCCAACGGACAATTTATGGTACATGGACACGGGCGCCACCTCGCACATGATGAATAATTCCGATAATCTCTCGTCTTTTTCGCATAATGGTCCATTAAATTCAATAATTGTTGGCAATGGTATGTGTATTCCTTCTACAGGTCTTGGTGATGCTATCCTACCCACCCCAAACAAACCTCTCCGTTTATCCAATATCCTTGTCGCACCCAAAATTGTCAAAAACCTCGTATCCGTTAGATGTTTTACAACTGATAATCTTGCTTCTATGGAATTTGACCCTTTTGATTTCTCTGTGAATGATCTACAAACGGGGACCGTTTGTCTGAGGTGTAATAGCTCCGGGGAGCTTTATCCGGTTACCAATCCACCCGTCAGTCCATCTCATGCCCTCTCGGCCGAGTCTTCTTCCACTTGGCATGTTCGTCTAGGTCATTCCGGCATGCCGGTCTTTAATTTTCTTCGCAATTGTTCATTTTTTAAATGTGTTAAGGAGACATCTCCTCCTCTTTGTCATGCATGTCAACTTGTAAAACCTCATAAATTTGCATTTGATCGCTCATCTACTAGTATTTTTGCTCCTTTTGATATTATTCATAGCGATATTTGGACCTCTCCTATCCCTAGCAGGGAAGGTTTTAAATATTACTTGTTATTTCTTGATGACTTTACTCACTTCTTATGGGTCTATCCAATCAAGTTTGAGTCACAAGTTTTCGATCTCTTTGGGCAATTTCACAAACTAGTTCAAACACAATGTCGCACAAACATCAAAAGTTTTCAATGCGACATGGGGCGTGAGTTTAACAACACGAACTTTCACAATTTTTTTCTACTCATGGCATCTCTTTTAGATTTTCGTGTCCTCATACCTCCCCTCAAAATGGCAAAGCTGACCGTACCATTCGTACGATCAATAATATGATGCGATCCCTTCTATTTCACGTGTCTATTCCCGTCTCCTACTGGCCTCACGCCTTAGAGACATCTTGCTACCTCCTCAATATTCTTCCATCCACCTGATAGCATGAATTATAGTCTATATTTTGAGGTTTGTTTGGACGTTTTATCTTTCATAATCTGCATGTTTGTATGTACATTATGTGATTTTACTACCATTTCATCTACCTTTGCGAGAATCGAGGTCTACACCTAGTTTCGTTGTAATTGCAGGTAATATGGTACGTTTTGCATCAAAAAGGAGCAAAAGGAGTCATGAGTCATTTGGAGCTACATTGAGGAGCAAACAGGAATCATCCAGGAAGCATAGCCACGGATTAAAGATTTACTTTGGACCAGTTTTGAGAGATCCTACATTTAGTTATGAGTCACCTCGGTTGACCAGAGGACCACCTCGACCGAGGCGATCCAGAGACGCCGACTCGACCGAGGCGAATACCTAGGACGCGGCGAGAATATTTTATTCTTGGCTGAGATCTTTTAAAATTGGAAAGTGATCTTATATTTTTGGGCTGAGCTTCTGGAAGG
The DNA here is from genome assembly GCA_033239045.1 of Fagopyrum esculentum. Taxonomy (NCBI): domain Eukaryota; kingdom Viridiplantae; phylum Streptophyta; class Magnoliopsida; order Caryophyllales; family Polygonaceae; genus Fagopyrum; species Fagopyrum esculentum. The sequence continues at coordinate 95,927,059 of BSUD01000008.1, read as the reverse complement.
AAGGAGATATGCAGAATCATATATTTTACCTATATTTATGGGATAATATCTTCTTAAGATTTATTATCTTTGGAGGTTTATTTTCCTATAAAAAGGGTTGGATTTTCCACAAACCATAGACTCGCATACCCGCTTACACCGAAAATACGCAGCATACGCAGCAGCAGCCTACTCCAAGATTGAGAGAGTTGAAGAACCTTTTTGAAGGTTGAAGGAAGATTGAAGACCATAGCTTTATAGCTTTTTGGAGGGTTTTGTAAGATTGTCTTCAATTCCTTTCCTTGTTGTCTTGTCTTGTTGGATTATTATCCAAGGAACGCTTTTGTTTGTGATATTTGATTCAGTTATTGAAGTCTTTTCATCAAATTCTTCTTTGTTCAAATATTCACCTTTTCCCATATATTTAATACTTTCATGATGATGATGAGTGGCTGATTTCCTTGTGTGATTCTAGGGTGATTGACTGAAGGTTGTGGGAAAAACAATGATAGAATAATCTTAGATTCCAGTAGGATCCTGAAAGTTCGAATCTTTAACCTTAACCCTAAGCATCTCGTTCGGTTGATGAACATCTCGGCCGGGGTGGAATTCTTCTGACCGAGGTGACTTATTTGACCCGTAACAGAAAGTTAAGTGTTAGAGTTTGCTAAATCCTATCCTTATTACACCTTCCTGGTTCAATGCAAGCTTAGGATGAGACTTACCCGGTAATTCCTTAGTTTGTGTATTAACGATCATAAGTGTAGGTAATAAAGGTTTATCCTTTATTGGGGTTTGAGTGTGCTTCCATCCCATCTTTGTGAGTTAGCCTGAGACTTACCCGGTAAAGGTTGATTCTATTCCCTTAGATGGTGTGTTAGTTTGAGGTTATAGTTCTTTATCTTGATTCCTTGAGACTTACCCGGTAATAGGAGTTACGGTTTAGGATTAGTGTGTAGTGAGACTTACCCGGTGATCTACTCCACTTTAGCAACACCTTCCCCACGCAAAAATCTCAGCTTTGTCCGCTTATCTATAGATCTTGAGTTGGAACCACAACTAGACGCTTTAATCCCTAGAATTGCATGTTTGCTTATTTGACATCTTATTCATCTTTGATTGTGTTAATCGCTCTTGTGGTTAGAATTAACGTAGCATACCGTATTGACTTTGTTTCACCGAGTCCCTGTGATCGACCCCTGAAATTTTCTTGCTTTTACTACGATTGACCCGTACACTGCGGGTTCGCATCCTTGTTTTAAGCTTAAGTCTAGGGTTATAAATTTAAAGCTTGCACACACCGTTTGGAGCGAACAAGTTTTTGGCGCCGTTGCCGGGGACTTGGTCTAGACCGAGCCGGTACGGTTTGCTCTTGGGGCGCTTGCCCCGTTTTTGTCTAACCACTCTACTTGAGTGACTTTCTCAGGTTCTTTCTTAGGTATATGCGAAGAACCCGCGCTGGAAAGGAAATCGTTCCTTACGATCCCGAACCAGAAAAGACATACAAGAGACGCTTAAGAGAAGCGAAGATGGCCCAACAAGACGATCACGATCTTGCGGCCCAATTGAGAGAGACGCAGGAGCTGCTACGTCTCAGTAAAGAAGAGCTAAGGCAAGAGAAAGAAGAGAATCAGGCCAGGACTGTAGCAATCGAAGCTGAGATTGCAGCAATTCGGAACCAGATTCTACTTCGACCGATGCAGGATCCAGTAGTTGATCCTCGACCGAGGCAGATTCCAGTACCTGACGCCCCGGTCGATGTACATCCACCTCGGATACCAGTCCAAAATATTCTTCTTGCAGGAATTCCACAAACCCTAGGTCAAAGGATGGACCCTAATCAACAGCTGAGGCGTCCAGGAGTGAACCTAGGAGATCCAGCGGATCATGACTACGAACTTCGACCGCAAGTTCTAGCCATGATTCGCCAATGTCAATTCGGAGGGCTAGAGAAGGAGTCGCCGCATCAACATCTTCAAAACTACGAGATCTTGATGGAAACCTTGCGACCTCCCAGAATTGAGAACAACAACTACAAGCTAAGACCTTTTTACTTTTCTTTAAAAGATTGAGCTCTTACTTGGTATCAATCTCTTCCTCCAGGAAAAATTAGCACATGGGAGGAGATGACTACGGAATTTCTAACCAAATTCTTTCCACCCTCAAAGACTGCTGAAATGAGAGGGAAGATCAATGCTTTCATCATGAAGGACAAGGAGAGCTTGTCTAAATCATGGGAGCGGTTCAAGGATATCCTTTTGGATTGCCCACATCATGGGATTCCAAAGATCGAGTTGTTGGAGATCTACTTCAAGGGGCTGGACGGAAACACCCAGTTCAATCTCCAACTACTCTCCGCCGGTACATTTATGGACATGGCGGTTGACGAGGCTTGGGACTTCATTGAGAAGCAAGCCTTACATATGGAGAAGTATACCCACCAAGGAGCTGAAGGTGGAGTTAAAAGAGTCAACTTTCAAGAGACTCAACCCAACAACAATCAACTCACATCATTGAAGAATGACGTGAAGGAATTGAAGGAGCTCTTGATGGCTCAAACTAAGAAGGAAGAGCAAGGGCAAAGGAACAACAACAACAACAATAACGGGTACCGTAACAACAACAACGGACCCCGAAACAACAACAACAACAACAATAGAGGATCCAATAGCAACAATTGGAGGGCGAATAACCAAAACAACGGTAACAATCGTTCAAACTCCAACTCTAATGGTTCCTCTAATCCTTTCCTCTCCTCCCCTTCTTCTTCTTCTACTCCTTTGAAGAGCCAAGGGCAAGGATCAAGTTCGTCTCAGCCGGAAAAGAAGGACGCAGTTCTGGAGGCAATCTTGATCAAGCTTGGCGCTATGGAGAATTCTATGACTTCATTTTCGAGGGCCCAAAAGTCCCTTGAACAACAACTTGCTAATAGGGCGAATGAAGCGCCAAGAGATCCAGGGAAGCTTCCAGCAAAGACGGAAACTAACCCTAAAGGCCAGTGCATGGCCATCACGACGAGGAGTGGACTCAAAACTGCAGATCCAGTACCTCGCTCGACGCAGACCACCTCGGTCCAGATCCAGTCGAAGAACACCTCGACCGAGATGCCAACCGAGGCGGCGCAACAGAAAGCAGGAGGAACGACAGAAGCTTATGTTCCACCTCCTGCATATAAACCACCACTTCCATTCCCTCAGTCCAGATCCAGAGCACACTTAGACAAGCACTTTGGTAAGTTCCTTGACTTGATGAATAAGCTACATATTAACATTCCCTTCCTTGATGCCATTCTAGGTATGCCCGCCTATGGGAAGTTCTTAAAAGAAATCTTATCAAGGAAGAGGAAGCTGGAGGATTTTGGTGAAGTTAGGATGACATCTAAATCTTCAGAGCTTATCAAGATCATGAAGGAGAAGATGCCACCTAAGTTGAGAGATCCCGGCTCATTTTGCATTCCCATTCAAGTTGGGGATGTCACTTGTGAAGCCCTTTGCGATCTAGGAGCCAGCGTGAGCATCATCCCGCTGGAGTTATGCACTAAGATCGGTCTTGGAGAGCCCAAGCCGGTCAAGATTCGACTTTACATGGCGGATCGCTCCATCACCCATCCCGTGGGCATTTTGGAGGACGTTCCGGTCAAGTTAGGTAACTTCTATCTTCCTATAGATTTTGTCGTACTTGACATTCCCGCAAATTATCCTGTTCCTATCATTCTCGGGAGGCCATTTCTAGCAACTTCGGGTTGCAATGTGGATTGCAAGAACGCCAAGTTGAAATTCAACGTTGGCGGCGATGAGGTGGAGTTCGCACTACTTGCAGCAATGAAAGGGGAGCAGCTAACGGATGATATCTTCAACATCTACGATGAAGAAGAATCAAGAGAATTGGTGAGCTCTATCCTTATTAACGATCCACTCGAAAGAGTTATAAGCTTCAGTTTAATGGAGGAAGGTATAGATGCTTCTTGTGATGCAGATATACGGAGCTTAAAGGCACTGGAAGAGGATCCAGGAGCTAAAACTGAGAAGCTAGTCCAGGAAACGAAGATTTCCAGCCTCGGATCCAGTAGCAGTACCTCGACCGAGGCACTTTCTGGACTGAGCGAGGCGTCTGAAGAACACCTCGGTCAACGCCTTTGCGTCTCGACCGAGGTCGACAGCGAGACAATGTCAACTGAGATTGCTGAGAATAAAAATTTTTCAACTCCCTTCTCTGACATTCACCCACAGTTGGCGGATCATTCCCTCCACCAACTTTCTGATAATAAAGGTCCTTGGTATGCTGATATTGTGAATTATCTTGTTTGCCAGGAAATACCGCCCGGAATGACGTACTCCCAAAAGAAGAGATTCTTCAAGGAAGTACGACATTACTACTGGGATGAGCCGCTGCTATTCAAGCGCGGACCAGATGGGATGCTTCGAAGGTGCATTCCGGAAGATGAAGTTAATAGCGTCATAAGGCATTGTCATTCACTTCCTTGTGGAGGACATGCTGGCACCAATAAAACATGCGCCAAGGTATTGCGTTCCGGTTTCTTTTGGCCTACATTATTTAAGGATGTGCAATCTTTTGTTGTTTCTTGTGATGCATGCCAAAGAACAGGGAACCTATCAAGGAGGAACGAGATGCCGCTTAATAACATCCAAGAAGTGGAAATCTTTGATGTATGGGGGATTGACTTCATGGGACCTTTCCCATCTTCCGGAGGAAACCTCTACATTCTCCTTGCCGTTGATTACGTCTCTAGATGGGTTGAAGCCATTGCTTCACCCACTAACGACGCCAAGGTGGTTGTGAAGTTCTTGAATAGAACTATCTTTCCACGATTTGGAACTCCACGCATCATCATCAGCGATGGAGGGACGCATTTCATCAACCGGAAGTTTAAGGCACTTCTATCAAAGTATGGGGTAACCCACAAGGTATCAACTGCTTATCACCCTCAAACTAGTGGACAGGTCGAGATCTCGAATAGAGAAATCAAGGCAATTTTGGAGAAGACCGTCTCTAGAACGAGGAAGGATTGGTCCATGAAGTTGGACGATGCTCTTTGGGCGTACAGGACCGCATTCAAGACTCCCATAGGTACCACCCCTTATAATTTGGTATATGGGAAGTCTTGCCACTTGCCCGTTGAGTTGGAGCACAAGGCGTATTGGGCTATCAAATGGTTGAACTTTGACATTAAGGATGCTGGTGAGAAGCGACTATTGGAACTTAACGAGCTGGAGGAGCTGCGTTTGAACGCCTATGAGAATGCCAAAATCTACAAGGAAAGGACGAAGAGATGGCATGACAAGCGTATCGTTCCAAAGGAGCTTAACGAAGGAGATTTAGTTCTACTCTTCAACTCCCGCCTCCGTCTTTTTCCAGGTAAGTTGAAATCTAGATGGACCGGACCTTATGTTGTGAAACATGTTTTCCCTCATGGTGCAGTTGAGATATGGGGCGAAACTAGCGGAAGCTTCAAGGTTAACGGTCATAGGCTTAAGAAGTACCAACCGGAAACACCGGTTGAGGAGGTTGCACCGATATACCTCCTTTGAGACGCATCATGGTCCAGCTAGCGACCTTAAATCAAGCGCTTCTTGGGAGGCAACCCAAGGTATTGCTTTCTTTCCCGTTTTCTAGTCTAGCTTAGATAGTTTTTGTTTTTGCTTTGCTTTGCTTTGTTTTTGGCGTTCTGGACAGACAACAGGAAGGAGCACATTTGGATGGACAGAAGTTCGAGATTCTGAGAAGAAAGAAGTACCTCGGTCACTGCCAGAACACCTCGACCGAGATGTGCTTCGCCAACCGAGATGGTCTTATCTGGGAGCTGTTTCTTACTTCTTCATGTAGTTTAGCTATATCCGGTGAGTACTCTTATTTCCAGACTTATATTGACCCACTGGGACAGTGTGTCCCAAGTATGGGGTGTTTTGTATTTACATGATGACTTTGATGTACTTATTCGACTATCTTGATGTATGACGCACATTCTATCTTATCGGATATTTTATTTATGCTTCACTTCTGCATTTATATGATTATCTGATATTACATGCATACCTACAGGTTATTTGATTGAAAAAACGTCGAAACCGAAAAAAAAATGATTTTGAAAAAAAAAAAATTTTGACCTCGACCGCGGAGATTCTGGCCAAACGAGGCATTTCACCTCGGTTGAACCAAGAACATCTCGACCGAGGTGCGTAACAGAAAGTTTTCGAAAACGATTTTGTGTTACTTATTTGGATATGATCTCAGTGAAGATTCTGTTTACCTACTGGTTTTAAATTCTTTATGTGTTTGAAAGGTTTTATAATATGTTTAAGTTGCTAAATGCTTTGTTTGAAATTATTAGCATGTTTAATACTTTGTTTTTATCCAAATTATGTTGAATTTGAAGGTTGACACCGCAGGTTAAGTTCTCTCACTTTCTTCTTGGAAAGACCAAGGCAATTCATTCTCTTCTTCTTCTTCTTCTTGATCATGCTTAGCCCCTCATATACATTTTGCCTCCCTTTACCTATCCAGGAATTTGGAAGCAAGCGAAGTGCTGAAAGCAAGTGGAGTTAAAGTTGAGAAGTGGCTGGAAGTGAAAGTGTTAGAAAGCAATAATAGGTTTGGGGAAGTCAATCATGAAGATGAGTAACTCGGCACCATTCACATAGCCGGGTGTTTGTATCTTGCCAAAGTCGGATTGAGCGATATTCCTAACGGGTCATGGTATGTGCATCAAGGGTTTGATGCATCTCGAGAAATTGATGATTGCAGATTTCCTAGGCTTCGGTTATTGTGCACCTCTGTCCATGCATCCCAAAAAGTAAAGTAAAAGGAAGAAGTGTGAAATAAGCAACGCTTATTGGTGGAAGATGTTGCAAGTCAAAGTGAAAGTGAAGTTCATCCTTTTCCCGGATTCTAGCACCACATTACCTTACATACATCCCTACCCTACACGTTTCTTGACCTTTTCTTTTGGGAAGCCCTTGAGACCTTGAGCTTGTTGATTGACTTAGTGGTTTAAACTGGATTATACATGATTAATTTCGATAATTATGATTTATTATGCATTCTATGATTTTATGCAAAGATGAACAACTTTTCTATATTTATAAAATGTTTTGAGCATATTGAGTATTTAAATTCCAGGAAGTACTCTCTTAGAGTGATCTATGATAGTTGCACGCCATAAAATGTTTTTGAAAGACTTTTTCATTGATTTTCTTGACTATTAATCCATTCTATCTTGTGTCTAAGATTTGGAACTTGCTTGGGGACAAGCAAGGGCTAAGTATGGGGTATTTTGATAGCATGAATTATAGTCTATATTTTGAGGTTTGTTTGGACGTTTTATCTTTCATAATCTGCATGTTTGTATGTACATTATGTGATTTTACTACCATTTCATCTACCTTTGCGAGAATCGAGGTCTACACCTAGTTTCGTTGTAATTGCAGGTAATATGGTACGTTTTGCATAAAAAAGGAGCAAAAGGAGTCATGAGTCATTTGGAGCTACATTGAGGAGCAAAAAGGAATCATCCAGGAAGCATAGCCACGGATTAAAGATTTACTTTGGACCAGTTTTGAGAGATCCTACATTTAGTTATGAGTCACCTCGGTTGACCAGAGGACCACCTCGACCGAGGCGATCCAGAGACGCCGACTCGACCGAGGCGAATACCTAGGACGCGGCGAGAATATTTTATTCTTGGCTGAGATCTTTTAAAATTGGAAAGTGATCTTATATTTTTGGGCTGAGCTTCTGGAAGGAAGGAGATATGCAGAATCATATATTTTACCTATATTTATGGGATAATATCTTCTTAAGATTTATTATCTTTGGAGGTTTATTTTCCTATAAAAAGGGTTGGATTTTCCACAAACCATAGACTCGCATACCCGCTTACACCGAAAATACGCAGCATACGCAGCAGCAGCCTACTCCAAGATTGAGAGAGTTGAAGAACCTTTTTGAAGGTTGAAGGAAGATTGAAGACCATAGCTTTATAGCTTTTTGGAGGGTTTTGTAAGATTGTCTTCAATTCCTTTCCTTGTTGTCTTGTCTTGTTGGATTATTATCCAAGGAACGCTTTTGTTTGTGATATTTGATTCAGTTATTGAAGTCTTTTCATCAAATTCTTCTTTGTTCAAATATTCACCTTTTCCCATATATTTAATACTTTCATGATGATGATGAGTGGCTGATTTCCTTGTGTGATTCTAGGGTGATTGGCTGAAGGTTGTGGGAAAAACAATGATAGAATAATCTTAGATTCCAGTAGGATCCTGAAAGTTCGAATCTTTAACCTTAACCCTAAGCATCTCGTTCGGTTGATGAACATCTCGGCCGGGGTGGAATTCTTCTGACCGAGGTGACTTATTTGACACGTAACAGAAAGTTAAGTGTTAGAGTTTGCTAAATCCTATCCTTATTACACCTTCCTGGTTCAATGCAAGCTTAGGATGAGACTTACCCGGTAATTCCTTAGTTTGTGTATTAACGATCATTAGTGTAGGTAATAAAGGTTTATCCTTTATTGGGGTTTGAGTGTGCTTCCATCCCATCTTTGTGAGTTAGCCTGAGACTTACCCGGTAAAGGTTGATTCTATTCCCTTAGATGGTGTGTTAGTTTGAGGTTATAGTTCTTTATCTTGATTCCTTGAGACTTACCCGGTAATAGGAGTTACGGTTTAGGATTAGTGTGTAGTGAGACTTACCCGGTGATCTACTCCACTTTAGCAACACCTTCCCCACGCAAAAATCTCAGCTTTGTCCGCTTATCTATAGATCTTGAGTTGGAACCACAACTAGACGCTTTAATCCCTAGAATTGCATGTTTGCTTATTTGACATCTTATTCATCTTTGATTGTGTTAATCGCTCTTGTGGTTAGAATTAACGTAGCATACCGTATTGACTTTGTTTCACCGAGTCCCTGTGATCGACCCCTGGAATTTTCTTGCTTTTACTACGATTGACCCGTACACTGCGGGTTCGCATCCTTGTTTTAAGCTTAAGTCTAGGGTTATAAATTTAAAGCTTGCACACACCGTTTGGAGCGAACACCACCACTATTCAAAATAAATCTCCTACCCAAGTGCTATACTGCACTACACCATCCTTCCATCATCTCCGGGTTTTCGGTTGTCTTTGTTATCCCAATCAAAGTGCAACTATTTCCCACAAACTTCAACCTCGCACTACAAGGTGCGTTTTCCTAGGTGCCCCACTCATCATCGGGGTTACACATGTCTCGAGTTAGGTTCCAATAAAATTATCCTTTCCCGCCATGTAACTTTTGATGAGTCTCAATTCCCCTTTTCAACCCGGAATGACACCCCCCGAAATCCTATGATTTTTTCACCGATGACGGACCTTCTCCGTACACAAATGCTTTACTTTGGAACTTTGAGGATAATTCCCAGCCAGCTTCTGCAACCCAATCTCCGTCTGGCCCACCTACACCTGGCCTACCTACGTCTGGCCTAGCCGCTCAATCCATCCCACTTTCCCCACGTCAGCCTGCTCCTGCCATATACTCTCCAGCGCAAAGCGCTACCTCCAGCCCCCTACATCTCCTTGGGCCGCCTGTCAATTCCAGCCCAGCCTCCCTTCCAAGCCCACCTATAATTTTCAGCCCACCCACAATCCCAAACCAATTAAATCCGGTTTCCAGCTCCACTTCCCCGCTTATACATTCTGTAGCTGCTCCACCTGCTGTAGTGCCCACCCGGCCTCAGACCCGGAGTCAATCCGGTATTGTGAAACCCAAACCTATCTTCGACCTATCCGTCTCCACTACCCCTTCCCGTCTTATCTTGCCCTACCCAAATCACATAACCTAGCTCTCCAGGATCTGTATTGGAACCATGCCATGCTTGATGAATATCGAGCCCTTATGCGAAATAAGACTTGGGTTCTGGTTCCTCGTCCTAATGATGCTAATATTGTGCTGTGTATGTGGATCTTTCGACATAAGTACATGTATGATGGCTCTCTAGAGAGGTACAAGGCTCGTTTAGTTGCAAATGGATCCTCTCAACAGATTTGAGTGGATTATGATGAGACTTTCAGCCCAGTGGTCAAACCAGCTACCGTCCGCATGGTTCTTAGCATTGCTCAATCTTTTTCCTGGTCCTTTCACCAGCTCGACGTTCACAATGCTTTTCTTCATGGACATTTGAATGAAACGGTCTACATGTTTCAACCTCCAGGTTTTCGTGATCCATCTCGACCTAATCATGTATGTCTTCTCCAGAAGTCCCTGTATGACCTCAAACAGGCTCCCCGCGCTTAATTTCAACGCTTTGCAGGCTTCTTGACTCGCATTGGCTTTATCGATAGTAAGAGCGACTCTTCTCTCTTTATTTACCGACAGGGCACTAACACTGCGTATCTACTGCTTTATGTTGATGACATCATCTTAACTGCATCCTCTGATTATCTGCGAACTCACCTGATCATGATTTTAAGCAAGGAATTTGCCCTCAAAGATTTGGGCACACTTTCTTATTTTTTGGGCATCTTAGTTCGTCAGAGTTCTCTGGATTATTCTTGTTCCATGAAAAATACGCCAAGGAGATTGTTGAGCGTGCCAAAATGACCAATTGCAAACTTGATAGCATGAATTATAGTCTATATTTTGGGACTTGTTTAGACGTTTTATCTTCAATAATCTACATGTTTGAATGTATATTATGTGATTATATCTTCGTTTTATCTACATTTATGGGAATCGAGGTCTACACCAAGTTTCGTTGTAATCGTAGGTAAAATGGCACGTTTTACACCAAAATGGAGCTAAAGGAGTTAAGGAGTCATTGAAGCTACATTCAGGAGTTTAAGGAAGAATCCAGGAAGCATGGAATTGAATTAGAGATTTACTTTGGACCAGATTTGAGAGATTTCACATTCAGTTTAGAGTCACCTCGGTTGACCACAGAGTCACCTCGACCGAGGTGATCTAAGGAAGCGTCTCGACCGAGGCGAATATCCTGACGCGGCGAGATATATTTTATTTGGCTGAGATCTTTTATTTTTGGAAGGAGAGATCTTATATTTTTGGGCTGGATTTCTGGAAGGAAGATCATATATTTTAGAGATTTATTTTAGGAGATATGAATATATTTTATAGGAAATTATCTTTTTAAGATATTTTATCTTTGGAAGATAATTCTTGTTCGCTCCAAACGGTGTGTGCAAGCTTTAAATTTATAACCCTAGACTTAAGCTTAAAACAAGGATGCGAACCCGCAGTGTACGGGTCAATCGTAGTAAAAGCAAGAAAATTCCAGGGGTCGATCACAGGGACTTGGTGAAACAAAGTCAACACGGTATGCTAATGTTAATGCTAACCACAAGAGCAATCTAACACAATCAAAGATGAATAAGATGTCAATTAAAGCAAACATGCAATTCTAGGGATTAAAGCATCTAGTTGTGGTTCCAACTCAAGATCTATAGATAAGCGGACAAAGCTGAGATTTTTGCGTGGGGAAGGTGTTTCTAAAGTGGAGTAGATCACCGGGTAAGTCTCACTACACACTAATCCTAAACCGTAACTCCTATTACCGGGTAAGTCTCAAGGAATCAAGATAAAGAACTATAACCTCAAACTAACACACCATCTAAGGGAATAGAATCAACCTTTACCGGGTAAGTCTCAAGGAATCAAGATAAAGAACTATAACCTCAAACTAACACACCATCTAAGGGAATAGAATCAACCTTTACCGGGTAAGTCTCAGGCTAACTCACAAAGATGGGATGGAAGCACACTCAAACCCCAATAAAGGATAAACCTTTATTACCTACACTTATGATCGTTGATACACAAACTAAGGAATTACCGGGTAAGTCTCATCCTAAGCTTGCTTTGAACCAGAAAGGTGTAATAAGAATAGGATTTGGCAAACTCTAACACTTAACTCTCAGTTTAGGATGGGATAAGTCACCTCGGTCAGAAGAATTCCACCCCGGCCGAGATGTTCATCAACCGAACGAGATACTTAGGGTTAAGGTTAAAGACTCGAACTTTCAGGATCCTACTGGAATCTAAGATTATTCTATCATTGTTTTTCCCACAACCTTCAGCCAATCACCCTAGAATCACACAAGGAAATTAGCCACTCATCATCATAATGAAAGTATTAAATGTATGGGAAGAAGGTGAATATTTGAACAAAGAAGAATTTAATGAAAACACTTCAATAACTGAATCAAATATCACAAACAAAAGCGTTCCTTGGATAATAATCCAACAAGACAAGACAACAAGGAAAGGAATTGAAGACAATCTTACAAAACCCTCCAAAAAGCTATAAAAGCTATAGTCTTCAATCTTCCTTCAACCTTCAAAAAGGTTCTTCAAATCTCTCCCAAATTGGAGTAGGCTGCGGCTGCTGCGGATGTTAATTCGTGTATGCGGGGTTTTTCAGCCGTAGGCGGATCATGAAATTGTGGAAAATCCAACCCTTTTTATAGGAAAATAACCCTCCAAAGATAATAAATCTTAGAAAGATATTTTCCCATAAATATAGGTAAAATATATGATTCTGCATATCTCCTTCCTTCCAGAAGCTCAGCCCAAAAATATAAGATCACTTTCCAATTTTAAAAGATCTCAGCCAAGAATAAAATATTCTCGCCGCGTCCTAGGTATTCGCCTCGGTCGAGTCGGCGTCTCTGGATCGCCTCGGTCGAGATGAATCTCTGGTCAACCGAGGTGATTCACAACTGAATGTAGAATCTCTCAAAACTGGTCCAAAGTAAATCTTTAATCCATGGCTATGCTTCCTGAATGTAGCTCCAAATGACTCTTGACTCCTTTTGCTCCTTTTTGATGCAAAACGTACCATATTACCTGCAATTACAACGAAACTAGATGTAGACCTCGATTCTCGCAAAGGTAGATGAAATGGTAGTAAAATCACATAATGTACATACAAACATGCAGATTATGAAAGATAAAACGTCCAAACAAACCCCAAAATATGGACTATAATTCATGCTATCAAAATACCCCATACTTAGCCCTTGCTTGTCCCCAAGCAAGTTCCTCATATAGAAAACAAGATAGAATGGATTATAAGTCAAGAAAATCAATGAAAAGTCTTTCAAAAACATTTTACGGTGTCCAACTATCATAGATCACTCTAAGAGAGTACTTCCTGGAAATTAAAAACTCAATATGATCAAAACATTTTATAAATATAGGAAAGTCGTTCATCTTTGCATAAAATCATAGAATGCATAATAAGTCATAATTATCAAAATTAATCATGTATAATCCAGTTTAAACCGCTAAGTCAATCAACAAGCTCAAGGTCTCAAGGGCTTCCCAAACGAAAAGGTCAAGAAACGTGTAGGGTAGGGATGTGTGTAAGGTAATGTGGTGCTAGAATCCGGGAAAAGGACGAACTTCACTTTCACTTTGACTTTCAACACCTTCCACCAATAAGCTTTGCTTATCTCACACTTTTTCTTTTACTTTACTTTTTTTTTTTTGGGATGCATGGACAGAGGTGCACAATAACCGAAGCCTAGGAAATCCGCAGTCATCAATTTCTTGAGATGCATCAAACCCTTGATGCACATACCATGACCCGTTAGGAATATCGCTCAATCCGACTTTGGCAAGACACAAACACCCGGCTATGTGAATGGTGCCGAGTTACTCATCTTCATGATTGACTTCCCCAAACCTATTATTGCTTTCTAATACTTTCACTTTCAGCAATCTTCAACTTTAACTTGCTTTCACCACTTTGCTTGCTTCCAAATTCCCGGATAGGTAAAGGGAGGCAAAACGTATATGAGGGGCTAAGCATGATTAAGAAGAAGAAGAAGAAGAAGAATGAATTGCCTTGGTCTTTCCAAGAAGAACGTGAGAGAACTTATGCTGCGGTGTCAACCTTCAAATTCAACATAATTTGGATAAAAACAAAGTATTAAACATGCCAATAATTTCAAACAAAGCATTTAGCAACTTAAACATATCATAAAACATTTCAAACACATAAAGGATTTAAAACCAGTCAGTAAACAAGATCTTCACTGAGATCATATCCAGATAAGTAACACAAAAATCGTTTTCGAAAACTCTCAGTTAACTCACCTCGGTCGAGATGTTCTTGGTTCAACCGAGGTGGAACACCTCGTTTTGCCAGAACTGTCCCGGTCGAGGTCGAAAAAATTTTTTTATAACCAATTTTTTCTTCAGTTTCGACGTTTTTCTCAATCAAATAACCTGTAAGTATGCATGTAAAATCAGATAATCATATAAAGGCAGGTGAAGCATAAATATGAAAATATCCGATGAATATAATACATCAAAAGTCAAATAATACATCGAGTAGTCACGTAGTCAAATAAGTACATCAAATACCCCATACTTGAGACACACTGTCCCAGTGGGTATAATAAAAGTCTGAATAAAAGAGGACTCACCGGATAAAGAGCCGAACTGCATAAAAATAAATAAATAAAGCCTGCAGCTCCTCAGTAGTCTCGATCCGGTGGTGGTGGTGGTATGTAGGGGAACTGAGTAGGGTCATAGGGATAGCCCATGACATGCTGGAACTGTAGCTGAGCCATCATGTGCTGATGATGCTGCCGCTCCTGCATCTCCCGGATATCCAATGAAAGTGCAGCATAAGAGTCGATAACCTGATCCGTCAGGTCATCGATCCGTCGGTGTGCTGCTCTGTCCCTAACTCTCTGCCTCCTGCGCCTAGCGGGCCTGACTGGAGAAGTCTCAGCTGGCGCCGGCTCAGTGTCCTCCTCATCCTCATCTAGATCAATAATGGGAGGCGCGCTCGTCCCAGCAGTATCTGTCCCTGTGTCCATCGGGACGCCGCCTCCTCTCTTATCAACAGTCTCGTCGTCGTCGTCGTCATCAGCCTCCTCAGCAGCCTCAGCAGCTGCAGCTGCTCCCTCTCTGTAATCCTCCATAAGCGGAGCCCATGCTGTCTGCCAGAAATGTGGGTCGTAGACAGAGAACTGTGCAGACCATCTGATGCCCTGAGGTGCAGTCCGCTCCCATGGCATGGCGACGTATGGAGTGGTCAACCCACGGGGAACTAGAATCCTCCGCGTGATCATCTCCTGCAGACCCAGCGGCTTCGGAGCCGCCGCCAATGTGCAAACGCTGAGGTCCATCCCGTGGTAAGTGGCGATGTGGGTGACTAGACCTCCACAGCAAATATCCCCCTTCGCCTTGGCCTTGATCTTGTGCAGATCCTCTGCCAAGAGCAAGCCAAAGTCGGGGAAACCTCCTGTGACCATGCAGTAAAGCGAAAAGAGCTCCCCCTGTCTGATCTTCTGGGGCGTCTCAGTACGCGCCAGAAGCATCTCACTAAAAATCCTGTGGGCAAGTCTGAAAGCTGGGTGAAAGATGACTTTCTCCCTGGAATCTCCAGGGCGCCATCTGTCTGCGTGTGTAGTAATGTGGGCTATCTTTCCCCAGAACTCCCTAGCTACTGATCGGGAGGGTAAGTCTACAGCGGTGGGGGCAGGAAAGCCAAAGATCTCTCTCCAGATCTCTAATGGAACTATGAAGTTCCGGCTCATCAGCCGGTACTTCACAGATCCCTCTGTGGGAAGGTAGGAGAAGGAGCTAACAAACTCGAGTGTCGGCTCTATGTAGGCTGGGGCTCGGACCTCAGTGAACTGGTCTAGCCCAACGGTAGCAATCATCCTCCTAAGGTCAGCATCTAACCCTAGGCAGTCAAAAGCGGACACCTCTAGAAATCGTGGTGCGATAACTGGACGGCCCGCTATCCTCTCATAATCTACCCGGCATCTCTCGTGGATGGCCGGGCGGTAGGGACGGGACGAGGAAGGAGAAGGGGAAGGGGAGGATCTATCTCTCAGAGCTAAACGGCGATCTGAACTCATTTTCACTCAACACTGTCAGACCACCTCGGTTGCTGACAAACCTCAGAAATCACCTCGGTCGAGATGCAGTTCGACTGGACCGAGGCGCAGCAGTTACGATTTCAATTCTCAGAATTTCAGTTCTTTTCCCCCTAAAATCACTACAAATGCTTCCTAAGGGGTACTTATGGATTTCCTCAGCAAAATCAAGGGCAACCAAAGTCCAATACGCAGTAAACAAGCGAGTTAGGGTTTTCGAACCTTTTGCACCTCGTTTCGGTCGAAACACTCAGATTTCTTGCAGATCCGTAGTTGCAATCGATCCTTCTACCCTTTAATTGCAATTTGGAAGGAGAAATCGTCGAAAACGAGCGAGAAATGAAGGAGCGAGGTGCCTCTGTCCGCCGCGGTCGAAGTGCGTAAAAATAAAAAGTGAAAAGTAATTTTTCCCTTTTTATACTGTTACTGGACCTGCTGTCACCTCGGTCGAGATGGTCTCGACTGGCCCGAGGTGGTCTGGACCGAGGCGGTTCTGCAGAAACCCTAGTCGCCTCGGTTACTTCAAGAATCAACTCGGTCGAGGTGTTCTGACAGTGACCGAGGTGCTTATTTCTTCTCAGAATCTCGAACTTCTGTCCTTCCAGATGTGCTCCTTCCTGTTGTCTGTCCAGAACGCCAAAAACAAAGCAAAGCAAAGCAAAAACAAAAATTATCTAAACTAGACTAGAAAACGGGAAAGAAAGCAATACCTTGGGTTGCCTCCCAAGAAGCGCTTGATTTAAGGTCGCTAGCTGGACCATGATGCGTCTCAAAGGAGGTAGATCGTCGCGATTTCCTCAACCGGCGTTTCCGGCTGGTACTTCTTAAGTCTATGACCGTTGACCTTGAAGCTTCCGCTAGTTTCGCCCCATATCTCAACTGCACCATGAGGGAAAACATGCTTCACAACATAAGGTCCGGTCCATCTAGATTTCAACTTACCTGGAAAAAGACGGAGGCGGGAGTTGAAGAGTAGAACTAAATCTCCTTCGTTAAGCTCCTTTGGAACGATACGCTTGTCATGCCATCTCTTCGTCCTTTCCTTGTAGATTTTGGCATTCTCATAGGCATTCAAACGCAGCTCCTCCAGCTCGTTAAGTTCCAATAGTCGCTTCTCGCCAGCATCCTTAATGTCAAAGTTCAACCATTTGATAGCCCAATATGCCTTGTGCTCCAACTCAACGGGCAAGTGGCAAGACTTCCCATATACCAAATTATAAGGGGTGGTACCTATTGGAGTCTTGAATGCGGTCCTGTACGCCCAAAGAGCATCGTCCAGCTTCATGGACCAATCCTTCCTCGTTCTAGAGACGGTTTTTTCCAAAATTGCCTTGATTTCTCTGTTCGAGATCTCGACTTGTCCACTAGTTTGAGGGTGATAAGCGGTTGATACCTTGTGGGTTACCCCATACTTCGATAGAAGTGCCTTAAACTTCCGGTTGATGAAATGCGTTCCTCCATCGCTGATGATGATGCGTGGAGTTCCAAATCGTGGAAAGATAGTTCTATTCAAGAACTTCACAACCACCTTGGCGTCGTTAGTGGGGGAAGCAATGGCTTCAACCCATCTAGAGACGTAATCAACGGCAAGGAGAATGTAGAGGTTTCCTCCGGAGGATGGGAAAGGTCCCATGAAGTCAATCCCCCATACATCAAAGATTTCCACTTCTTGGATGTTATTAAGCGGCATCTCGTTTCTCCTTGATAGGTTTCCTGTTCTTTGGCATGCATCACAAGAAACAACAAAAGATTGCACATCCTTAAATAATGTAGGCCAAAAGAAACCGGAACACAATACCTTAGCGCATGTTTTATCGGTGCTAGCATGTCCTCCACAAGGAAGTGAATGACAATGCCTTATGACGCTATTAACTTCATCTTCCGGGATGCACCTTCGAAGCATCCCATCCGGTCCGCGCTTGAATAGCAGCGGCTCATCCCAGTAGTAATGTCGTACTTCCTTGAAGAATCTTTTCTTTTGGGAGTACGTCATTCCGGGCGGTATTTCCTTGCAAACAAGATAATTCACAATATCAGCATACCAAGGACCTTTATTATCAGAAAGTTGGTGGAGGGAATGATCCACCAACTGTGGGTGAATGTCAGAGAAGGGAGTAGAAAAATTTTTATTCTCAGCAATCTCAGTTGACATTGTCTCGCTGTCGACCTCGGTCGAAGCGCAAAGGCGTTGACCGAGGTGTTCTTCAGATGCCTCGCTCAGTCCAGAAAGTGCCTCGGTCGAGGTACTGCTACTGGATCCGAGGCTGGAAATCTTCGTTTCCTGGATTAGCTTCTCAGTTATAGCTCCTGGATCCTCTTCCAGGGCCTTCAAGCTCCGTATATCTGCATCACAAGAAGCATCTATACCTTCCTCCATTAAACTGAAGCTAATAACTCTTTTGAGTGATCGTTAATAAGGATAGAGCTCACCAATTCTCTTGATTCTTCTTCATCGTAGATGTTGAAGATATCATCAGTTAGTTGCTCCCCTTTCATGGCTGCAAGTAGTGCGAACTCCACCTCATCGCCACCAACGTTGAACTTCAACTTGGCGTTCTTGCAATCCACATTGCAACCCGAAGTTGCTAGAAATGGCCTCCCGAGAATGATAGGAACAGGATAATCTGCGGGAATGTCAAGCACGACAAAATCTATAGGTAGATAGAAATTACCTAACTTGACCGGAACGTCCTCCAAAATGCCCACGGGATGGGTGATGGAGCGATCCGCCATGTAAAGTCGAATCTTGACCGGCTTGGGCTCTCCAAGGCCGATCTTAGTGCATAGCTCCAGCGGGATGATACTCACGCTGGCTCCTAAATCGCAAAGGGCTTCACAAGTGACATCCCCAACTTGAATGGGAATGCAAAATGAGCCGGGATCTCTCAATTTAGGTGGCATCTTCTCCTTCATGATCTTTATAAGCTCCGAAGACTTAGATGTCATCCTAACTTCACCAACATCCTCCAGCTTCCTCTTCCTTGATAGGATCTCCTTTAAGAACTTCCCATAGGCGGGCATACCTAGAATGGCATCAAGGAAAGGAATATTAATATGTAGCTTATTCATCAAGTCAAGAAACTTACCAAAGTGCTTGTCTAGATGTGCTCTGGCTCTGGACTGGGGGAATGGAAGTGGTGGTTTATATGCAGGAGGTGGAACATAAGCTTCTGTCGTTCCTCCTGCTTTCTGTTGCGCCGCCTCGGTTGGCATCTCGGTCGAGGTGTTCTTCGACTGGGTCTGGACCGAGGTGGTCTGCGTCGAGCGAGGTACTGGATCTGCAGTTTTGAGTCCACTCCTCGTCGTTATGGCCATGCACTGGCCCTTAGGGTTAGTTTCCGTCTTTGCTGGAAGCTTCCCTGGATCTCTTGGCGCTTCATTCACCCTATTAGCAAGTTGTTGTTCAAGGGACTTTTGGGCCCTCGAAAATGAAGTCATAGAATTCTCCATAGCGCCAAGCTTGATCAAGATTGCCTCCAGAACTGCGTCTTTCTTTTCCGGTTGAGACGAACTTGATCCTTGCCCTTGGCTCTTCAATGGAGTAGAAGAGGAAGAAGGAGAAGAGAGGAAAGGGTTAGAGGAATCATTAGTGTTGGAGTTTGAATAATTGTTACCGTGGTTTTGATTATTCGCCCTCCAGTTGTTGCTGTTGGATCCTCTATTGTTGTTGTTGTAGTTGTTGTTTCGGGGTCCGTTGTTGTTGCTGCGGTACCCATTATTGTTGTTGTTCCTTTGCCCTTGCTCTTCCTTCTTAGTTTGAGCCATTAAGAGCTCCTTCAATTCCTTCACGTCATTCTTCAATGATGTGAGTTGATTGTTGTTGGGTTGAGTCTCTTGAAAGTTGACTCTTTTAACTCCACCGTCAGCTCCTTGGTGGGTATACTTCTCCATATGTAAGGCTTGCTTCTCAATGAAGTCCCAAGCCTCATCAACCGCCATGTCCATGAATGTACCGGCGGAGAGTAGTTGGAGATTGAACTGGGTGTTTCCGTCCAGCCCTTTGAAGTAGATCTCCAACAACTCGATCTTTGGAATCCCATGATGTGGGCAATCCAAAAGGATATCCTTGAACCTCTCCCAAGACTTGGACAAGCTCTCCTTGTCCTTCATGATGAAAGCATTGATCTTTCCTCTCATTTCGGCGGTCTTTGAGGGGGGAAAGAATTTGGTCAAGAATTCCGTAGTCATCTCTTCCCATGTGCTGATTTTTCCTGCAGGAAGAGATTGATACCAAGTAAGAGCTCTATCTTTAAGAGAAAAGTAGAAAGGTCTTAGCTTGTAGTTGTTATTTTCAATTCTGGGAGGTCGCAAGGTCTCCATCAAGATTTCGTAGTTTTGAAGATGTTGATGCGGCGACTCCTTCTCTAGCCCTCCGAATTGACATTGGCGAATCATGGCTAGAACTTGCGGTCGAAGTTCGTAGTCATGATCCGCTGGATCTCCTAGGTTCACTCCTGGACGCCTCAGCTGTTGATTAGGGTCCATTCTTTGACCTAGGGTTTGTGGAATTCCTGCAAGAAGAACATCTCGGACTGGCATCCGAAGTGGATGTACATCGGCCGGGGCGTCAGGTACTGGAATTTGCCTCGGTCGAGTATCAACTACTGGATCCTGCATCGGTCGAGGTAGAATCTGGTTCCGAATTGCTGCAATCTCAGCTTCGATTGCTGCAGTCCTGGCCTGATTCTCTTCTTTCTCTTGCCTTAGCTCTTCTTTACTGAGACGTAGCAGCTCCTGCGTCTCTCTCAACTGGGCCGCAAGATCGTGATCGTCTTGTTGGGCCATCTTCGCTTCTCTTAAGCGTCGCTTGTATGTCTTTTCTGGTTCGGGATCGTAAGGAACGATTTCCTTCCCAGTGCGGGTTCTTCGCATATACCTAAGAAAGAACCTGCAAAAGTCACTCAAGTAGAGTGGTTAGACAAAACGGGGGCAAATGCCCCAAGAGCAAACCGTACCGGCTCGGTCTAGACCAAATCCCCGGCAACGGCGCCAAAAACTTGTTCGCTCCAAACGGTGTGTGCAAGCTTTAAATTTATAACCCTAGACTTAAGCTTAAAACAAGGATGCGAACCCGCAGTGTACGGGTCAATCGTAGTAAAAGCAAGAAAATTCCAGGGGTCGATCACAGGGACTTGGTGAAACAAAGTCAACACGGTATGCTAATGTTAATGCTAACCACAAGAGCAATCTAACACAATCAAAGATGAATAAGATGTCAATTAAAGCAAACATGCAATTCTAGGGATTAAAGCATCTAGTTGTGGTTCCAACTCAAGATCTATAGATAAGCGGACAAAGCTGAGATTTTTGCGTGGGGAAGGTGTTTCTAAAGTGGAATAGATCACCGGGTAAGTCTCACTACACACTAATCCTAAACCGTAACTCCTATTACCGGGTAAGTCTCAAGGAATCAAGATAAAGAACTATAACCTCAAACTAACACACCATCTAAGGGAATAGAATCAACCTTTACCGGGTAAGTCTCAGGCTAACTCACAAAGATGGGATGGAAGCACACTCAAACCCCAATAAAGGATAAACCTTTATTACCTACACTTATGATCGTTGATACACAAACTAAGGAATTACCGGGTAAGTCTCATCCTAAGCTTGCTTTGAACCAGAAAGGTGTAATAAGAATAGGATTTGGCAAACTCTAACACTTAACTCTTAGTTTAGGATGGGATAAGTCACCTCGGTCAGAAGAATTCCACCCCGGCCGAGATGTTCATCAACCGAACGAGATACTTAGGGTTAAGGTTAAAGACTCGAACTTTCAGGATCCTACTGGAATCTAAGATTATTCTATCATTGTTTTTCCCACAACCTTCAGCCAATCACCCTAGAATCACACAAGGAAATTAGCCACTCATCATCATAATGAAAGTATTAAATGTATGTGAAGAAGGTGAATATTTGAACAAAGAAGAATTTAATGAAAACACTTCAATAACTGAATCAAATATCACAAACAAAAGCGTTCCTTGGATAATAATCCAACAAGACAAGACAACAAGGAAAGGAATTGAAGACAATCTTACAAAACCCTCCAAAAAGCTATAAAAGCTATAGTCTTCAATCTTCCTTCAACCTTCAAAAAGGTTCTTCAAATCTCTCCCAAATTGGAGTAGGCTGCGGCTGCTGCGGATGTTAATTCGTGTATGCGGGGTTTTTCAGCCGTAGGCGGATCATGAAATTGTGGAAAATCCAACCCTTTTTATAGGAAAATAACCCTCCAAAGATAATAAATCTTAGAAAGATATTTTCCCATAAATATAGGTAAAATATATGATTCTGCATATCTCCTTCCTTCCAGAAGCTCAGCCCAAAAATATAAGATCACTTTCCAATTTTAAAAGATCTCAGCCAAGAATAAAATATTCTCGCCGCGTCCTAGGTATTCGCCTCGGTCGAGTCGGCGTCTCTGGATCGCCTCGGTCGAGATGAATCTCTGGTCAACCGAGGTGATTCACAACTGAATGTAGAATCTCTCAAAACTGGTCCAAAGTAAATCTTTAATCCATGGCTATGCTTCCTGAATGTAGCTCCAAATGACTCTTGACTCCTTTTGCTCCTTTTTGATGCAAAACGTACCATATTATCTGCAATTACAACGAAACTAGATGTAGACCTCGATTCTCGCAAAGGTAGATGAAATGGTAGTAAAATCACATAATGTACATACAAACATGCAGATTATGAAAGATAAAACGTCCAAACAAACCCCAAAATATGGACTATAATTCATGCTATCAATTCTCCTATATAAAGGGTTGGATTTTCCACAAGTTCAACCATGCTTATACATGCTGAGAGGACTGATAACATCCAGGAATTAAGGGATTTTCTCCAGAGTTTTGAAGGAAGGAAGATTGAAGATCAATCTAGGAAGAATTGATAGTTTGAGATAACTTTTGTGAAGGGTTTTGTAAGACTTTCTTAGATTCCCTTCTTGTGATTGTCTTGTTGGATTTGTGATCCAAGGAACGCTTATTTGTTTGATATTTGATTCAGTTATTGAAGCCTTGTTCTTAAGGTTTTTGTGTTCAAATATTCATTCTCTTCCCATATATTTGATTATCGCTTTCATGATGATGAGTGGCTAATTTCCTTGTGCGATTCTAGGGTGATTGGCTGAAGGTTGTGGGAAAAACGATGATAGAATAATCTTAAATTCCAGTAGGACCCTGAAAGCTCGAATCTTTATCCTTAACCTTAGAACATCTCGTTCAGTCGAGTTTGCCAAATCCTATTCTTATTACACCTATCTTGGTTCAATGCAAGCTTAGGATGAGACTTACCCGGTAATTCCTTTGTTTGTTTACCAAAGATCATAAGTGTAAGTAATAAAGGTTTATCCTTTATTGGGGTTTGAGTGTGCCTTCATTCCATCTTTGTAAGTTAGCCTGAGACTTACCCGGTAAAGGTTGATTCTATCCCCTTAGTTGGTTTGTTGGTTTGAGATTATTATTCCTTTCCTTAGTACCTTGAGACTTACCCAGTGATAGGTTCTTTGGCTTGGGATTGTGAGTAGTGAGACTTACCCGGTGATCTATTCCACTTTAGAAACACCTTCCCTTTGCAAAACCTCAGCTTTGTCCGCTTGTCTTGAGATCTTGAGTTGGAACCACAACTGGATGTTTTAATCCCTAGAATTTGCATACTTCCTTAATTGACTATATTATCATCTTTGATTGCTTTAATTGCTTTTGTGTTTAGTTGTAATATTGACTACCTATATTGGTTTTGTTTCACCTAAGTCCCTGAGATCGACACCTCGGAATTCTTGCTTTTACTACGATTGACCCGTACACTGTGGGTTCGCATCCTTGTTTGAACCATACATCTTGGGTTATAAATTTAAAGCTTGCACACACCATTTGGAGCGAACAAGTTTTGGCGCCGTTGCCGGGGACTTGGTCTAGACCGAGCCGGTTGCGATAGTCTTTTGGGGCACTTGCCCCTGTTGTTACTAACCACTCTACTTGAGTGACTTTCGCAGGTTCTTTCTTGTAGGTTTATGCGAAGAACCCGCGCTGAGAAGGAAATCGTTCCTTACGACATCGAACCAGAAAAGACATACATAAGACGCTTTAAAGGAGCTAAGATGGCCAATCAAGTGAATCGCAATCTTATGGCCGAATTGAAGGAGGCATTGGAACAACTACGCCTTAGTAAAGAAGAACTGCGACTGGAAAAGGAAGAAACTCGCGCAAGGACGGTAGCGATCGAAGCAGATATAGCGACTTTACGGGACCAATATCTACCTCGACAAGATCCAGCTCCTCGACCGAGGCAGGACCCAACTCCAACTGCCCCGGCCGAGATAACCCCACCTCGGATGCCAGTCCGAGATGCTCTTTTTGCAGGTATTCCACAGACCTTAGGACAGAAGATCGAACCTAACCAGCAACTGAGGCGTCCAGGAGTCAACCTAGGTGATCCAGCGGAGCATGACTATGAGCTTCGACCGCAAGTTCTTTCCATGATTCGCCAATGCCAGTTTGGAGGGCTAGAGAGGGAATCTCCGCATCAACATCTACAAAACTATGAGATATTAATGGAGACCTTGAGACCTTCAAGGCTAGAAAACAACAATTACAAGCTAAGGCCTTTCTATTTCTCCTTAAAAGATAGGGCGCTTACTTGGTATCAATCTCTTCCTCCCGGAAAAATCAACACTTGGGAGGAGATGACGACGGAGTTTTTGACAAAATTCTTTCCCCCCTCTAAGACCGCTGAAATGAGAGGGAAAATCAATGCATTCATCATGAAGGACAAGGAAAGTTTGTCCAAGTCATGGGAGAGATTTAAAGACATCCTTTTAGATTGCCCACATCATGGGATTCCAAAGATAGAGTTGTTGGAGATATACTTCAAGGGACTGGACGGAAACACCCAGTTCAATCTTCAACTACTATCCGCCGGCACGTTCATGGACATGCCAATTGACGAAGCTTGGGAGTTCATAGAGAAACAAGCTTTGCACATGGAGAAATACTCCCATCAAGGATCTGAAGGTGGAGTTAAAAGAGTTAACTTCCAAGAAGCTCCATCAAATAATGATCAACTCACCTCTTTAAAGAATGATGTGAAGCAATTGAAAGACCTTTTGGTTGCTCAAACCAAGAAAGAAGAGGAAGGATATCAAAACTTAAAGAACAACAACGGTTACCGGAACAACAACAACGGTTCCCAGTTCAACAACTATAACAATAATAGAGGATCCAACAACAATAATTGGAGGCCAAACAATCAAAATTCGGGTAACTCTTACTCTAACTCAAATTCGAACAACTCTTCTAACCCTTTCCTCTCCTCTTCTTCTTCTTCTACTCCATTGAAGAGCCAGGAGCCTGGATCAAGCTCGTCCCAGCCAGAAAAGAAAGATGTAGTGCTGGAGGCTATCTTGATCAAGCTCAATGCTATTTAGACGTCCATGACTTCATTTTCGAAGGCACAAAAAGCCTTAGAACAACAATTCTTTAATAAGGCGAATGAAACGCCAAGAGATCCAGGGAAGCTTCCAGCAAGGATAGAAAGCAACCCTAAAGGAC
Organism: Fagopyrum esculentum; assembly: GCA_033239045.1. Lineage (NCBI taxonomy): Eukaryota > Viridiplantae > Streptophyta > Magnoliopsida > Caryophyllales > Polygonaceae > Fagopyrum > Fagopyrum esculentum. The sequence goes on along the minus strand of BSUD01000008.1, from coordinate 95,901,618 downwards.
ATATCATGGCAATAACAACGAGAAGTGGACGGAAAACTGCAGATCCAGTGCCTCGGTCGATGCCAATACAAACGAAGAACACCTTCGGCCGAGGTGCCAACCGAGGTTGAGCCTCAGAGAGCGTCGGACAAAACTGAAGTTTATGTCCCACCTCCTGCATATAAACCACCACTTTCATTTCCCCAGTCAAGGGCCAGAGCACATCTAGACAAGCATTTTGGTAAGTTCTTTGACTTGATGAATAAACTACATATTAACATCCCTTTCCTTGATGCTATTCTAGGGATGCCCGCCTATGGGAAGTTCTTGAAAGAAATTCTATCAAGGAAGAGGGAGTTGGAAGACTTTGGTGAAGTAAGGATGACATCTAAATCCTCGAAGCTCATTCAAATTTTGAAGGAGAAGATGCCACCCAAGTTGAGAGATCCCGACTCATTTTGCATTCCCATTCAAGTTGGGGATGCTACTTGTGAGGCGTTGTGTGATCTAGGAGCCAGCGTGAGCATCATCCCGCTAGAGCTATGTGTGAGGATCGGACTTGGAGAGCCCAAGCCGGTGAAGATACGGTTGTACACGGCGGACCGCTCCATTACCCATCCCGTAGGCATTTTGGAAGACGTTCCGGTTAAGTTAGGTAACTTCTATTTACCTATAGACTTTGTTGTGCTTGACATTCCCGCAGATTATCCCATTCCTATCATTCTCAGGAGACCATTTTTAGCAACTTCGGGTTGCAATGTGGATTGTAAGAACGCCAAGTTGCAATTCAACATTGGCGGTGATCAAGTTGAGTTTGCATTGCTTGCGGCAATGAAAGGAGAGCCGCTGGGAGATGATATTTTCAACATCTATGATGAAGAAGAATCAAGAGAATTGGTGAGCTCTATCCTTATTAATGATCCACTTGAGAGAGTTATTAGTTTTAGCTTAATGGAGGAAGGTATAGATGTTTCTTGTGATGCAGATATATGGAGCTTAAAGGCACTGGAAGAAGATCCTAGAGCTAAGATTGAAAAATTAATCCAGGAGAAGAGAATCTCCAGTTTCGGTCCCAGTTGCAGTACCTCGACCGAGGCACTTTCTGGACCAAGCGAGGTGTTCTTGACTGAAGAACATCTCGGTCACCCTATCTGGACCTCGACCGAGGTCGAAAGCGAGATGATGTCCACTGAGAATAACAAACTTCTTACTCCCTTTTCTGAAATTCATCCTCAATTGGTGGAACACTTTCTCCACCAAACTTTTGATAATAAAGGGCCTTGGTATGCTGACATTGTTAATTATCTTGTTTGCCAGGAAATACCACCAGGATTGACGTACGCTTAAAGGAAGAAATTCTTTAAGGATGTACGCCATTACTATTGGGATGAACCTCTACTATTTAAGAGAGGACCGGATGGGATGCTTCGAAGATGTATTCCAGAAGATGAAGTTACATTGTCACTCACTTCCTTGTGGAGGGCATGCTAGCGCTCACAAAACGTGCGCCAAGGTATTACGTTCCGGTTTCTTTTGGCCTACATTATTTAAGGATGTGCAAACGTTTGTTGTCTCTTGTGATGCATGCCAAAGAATAGGGAACTTATTTAGGAGGAATGAGATGCCACTCAATAACATACAGGAGGTTGAGATCTTTGATGTATGAGGAGTAGATTTCATGGGACCTTTCCCATCATCCGGAGGAAACCTCTACATTCTCCTAGCTGCCAACTACGTCTCTAGATGGGTTGAAGCCATTGCCTCTCCCACTAATGACGCCATGGTGGTTGTGAAGTTCTTTAATAGGACTATCTTTCCACGTTTTGGGACTCCACACATCATCATCAGCGATGGAGGGACACATTTCATCAACCGGAAGTTTAAGGCACTTCTATCGAAGTATGGGGTAACCCACAAGGTAGCAACCCCTTATCACCCTTAAACTAGTGAACATGTTGAGATCTCTAATATAGAAGTTAAAGCAATCTTGGAGAAGACCTTCTCTAGGAAGAGGAAGGATTGGGCCATGAAGTTGGACGACGCTCTCTGGGCCTACAGGACCGCATTCAAGACTCCCATTAGTACCACCCCTTATAATTTGGTATATAGGAAGTCTTGCCATTTTCCCATTGAGTTAGAACACAAGGCATATCGGGCAATCAAATGGTTGAACTTCGACATCAAGGAAGCCGGTGAGAAGTGGCTATTGGATATCAATGAGCTGGAGGAGTTGCGTTTGAACGCTTATGAGAATGCCAAGATCTACAAGGAAAGGACAAAGAAATGGCACGACAAGCGTATCATCCCTAAGGAGTTCAAAGAGGAGATTTAGTTCTACTCTTCAACTCCCGTCTTCGCCTCTTTCCAGGTAAGTTAAAGTGTAGATGGACAGGACCTTATGTTGTAAAACATGTTTTCCCTTATGGTGCAGTCGAGATCTGGGGATAAATAAGTGGAAGATTCAAGGTCAATGGTCATAGACTTAAGAAATACAAACCGGAAGTCCCGGTTGAGGAGATTGCACCACTATACCTTGTTTAGAGACACCGTACGGTCCAGCTAGCGACCTTAAATCAAGCGCTTCTTGGGAGGCAACCCAAGGTATTGCTTTCTTTTCTCTTTTCTAGCTTAACTTTAGATAGTTTGCTTTGCTTTGCTTTGTTTTTGGCGTCCTAGACAGACAACAGGTAATCTCTAAGGAAGGAATAAAACCTAGGAGTAACACTGGAAGGACAGAAGTTCGAGAAATAGAGAAGACGGAGTTTGACTGAGACACATCTCGGTTGCTGTCACAGCACCTCGACCGAGATGATTCTCGAGCAACCGAGGCGACTAGAGTTTATGACAATCCACCTCGGTCCGTATCACCTCGGTCCAGTCGGGACCACCTCGACCGAGGTGACAGCAGTTTCAAAAAAGGGTATAAAAGGGGGATCGATTTCTCTCTCTCCCCTCTCTCACCTTCTCGACCGCGGCGTACAGAATCACCTCGTTCCCTGATTCTCGATCGTTTTCGACGATTCTTGCTCCCAATCTGCAAGGAAAGAGTAGAGGATCAGTTTGCAAGCGACATTCAGCAACAAAAACGCTCCAAATCCGCCGAATCTAGGGTAACAAAACCGAAAACCCTAACTTCTCGTCTTTTACTGATTTTGGAAGAAATTGGCTTTGGTTGCCAATTATTCTTGTTGAAAAAGGCTTAAGTACCCCATAGGAACAATTGGTAGTGCTATTGGAGGAAAATAACTGGATTTCTGAGAGTTGGAATCAAACAGTGCATCACCTCGGTCCAGTCGACCTGCATCTCGACCGAGGTGTTCTTGAGGATTGTCAGGGCAACCAAGGTGATCTGACAGAGAGAGAATGAGTTCCAAATCTGATAGGCAGCTTGTTCTGAGGGATGGATCCTCCCCTTCTACTTCTTCTTCTTCTCGCCGTTCCATACCGGTGATCCATGAGCGTCACCGGGTAGATTATGACCGCATTGCTGCGCGCCCAGTGATTGCGCCGCGGTTCCTAGATGTTGCTGCTTTTGATTGCCTCTATGTAGATGATGACTTGAGGCGGATGATTTATATGGTAGGGCTGGAGCAGTTTATGGAGATTAGAGCTCCAGTCTACCTCGAACCCACATTGGAGTTTGTGAGCTCCGTGACCTACTTGCCTACAGAGTAGGCCATCAAGTAACGGTTGCTGAACCGGAACTACCTAGTCCCGATGGATCAGTGGCGAGATATTTTCGGCTTCCCGACCCCCAAAGTTTCTGATTTTCCTTCTCGAGCCGTGGCTCGCGAGTTCTGGGGACAAATAGCTCATGTAGTTGAGCATGCTGATAGGTGGAGACCTGGAGATTCCAGGGAGCGGATCATCTTCCACTTTGCCTTCAGACTCGCTCACCGTATTTTTAGCGAGACACTTCTGGTGCGTACTGAGACGCCCCAAAAGATTAGACAGGGTGAGCTTTTGATTCTATATTGTATGGTTACCGGAGGAGTTCCCGACTTTGGAGTGATGCTGGCTGATGATCTTCACAGGATCAAGGCGAAGGGGAAGGGAGATATCTGTTGTGGCGGCTTAGTGACTCATCTTGCTATAGTGATGGACCTTGATCTAAGCGCTTGTACTATGGTGGCGGCTGCCAAGCCGCTTGGTTTGCAGGAGATGATCACGAGGAGGATCCTGGTTCCTCGTGGACTTACTACGCCATACGTGGAGATGCCTTGGGAGCAGACTGCCCCTCAAGGTATTAGATGGTCATCTCAGTTCTTAGTGTTTGACCCTCAGTACTGGTCCACTGCATGGATCCCTCTTATTGAGGATGTTAGAGACGCAGCAGCAACCCAGGAGCAAGATGAGGAGGAGGCTGATGAGGAGGATGATGGCGGTGCCGCTATGGAGACAGGGACAGATACAGCTGGTCCTAGTATACCAGTCGTCGATCTAGATGACGAGGAGACAGAGGACGAGCCAACTGCAGCACCAGCACGCCCTGCCAGGCGTAGAGTTTGCAGGCAGAGGGATCCCGTAGCTCACCGCCGGATTGACGATCTGACAGATCAGATGATTGACTCCTACGCAACCCTCACCGTCGATTGATAACAAGATTTATGACTTAGGATTAGGTAATCAATTAGATAGATTTCTCACTTATTCATGTACGTTTTGGCATTGGTTCATGACATCTTCGCTAAATTCATGCACATTTCTAGAAAAGACGTCTACACTACCTTTTATCGGTTTTGTAGGTAATTCGGGGATCTATTGGACGTTAATCGATACATTTGAGGGTCAAGCCTCATGATGGTACACATCCAAAGCCTTGGAGGAGCATAATTGGAGCAACAAAGGACACAAAGACCACTAATGGTGCAAGCAATGGAGCAACTCATGGCTAGACGATCATAGCATGCTTCTGTTGAAGAAAATCGACCTACACCCAGGAAAATCGGCCGATTTTTTCCTCTGGGTCGATTTTTAGGCCTTTGACAGCTTAAAGCCACGTGTCCCACGATCTCTTGTCCGTCCTTGCTCTTGGTGGAGAATATAAGTGGTCCTGCAGGTGGTTGCTGAGGATCTCTCCTCTCCCACACTCTCATTGACAGCTCATTGATTTTGGAGAAAGATTGGAGGAGAAGAAAAGCTCTCAAAGATTGAAGGAAGAAGAAGAACACCATTCTAAGAGTCTAGAGGGATTTTGAGTGATTTTGTAGTCTTGGATTGAAGAACTAATTGCAAGGATTGTTAAGAACGTTTTGAATCTTCATTTTAGAGTTTGTAAGTCTTGCTACAACTTGGATTTGGCTGAGATTTATTGATTTTGCTTACTCATCTTTCATTATCCATCTATGAACACCATGTATGCTTGTTTGATGATTTCGGATCTTGATATGCATATTATTGGCTAGTTTATTGTGATTCTAGAGTGATGGATTGATGGTTATGGCTTGGGTGATGATAGGTCGGACTTATATGTTAGTTTAGGATGATTTGTATGCAAGAAACCCATTCCAGAGACAAAAATCGACCTGTTCTTCATCTAGATCGTCCGATTTTTGTATGATCCACCCGATTTTCTTCTCTGTTGTTCTTTAATTGATGAATCTACATGCTAGGGTCTTTGGTTGTTTAAATCCTAGTGTTTGTCAAGCCTAATTTAGCTTAGAATCACCTAATGCTACCAATCTAAGTGAGGGAAGAGATCTACCCGATGATTTCCGACCTTAGATACCTAAGATGATGAATGCTAGGTAGTAGTGAGCCTCATAAGCCGCTATTGGATCGAATGTGCTAGGATTATTACTTGAGATTTCCCTATTCCGAGACTTACCCGGTAAGGAGAGGGTTACCCCTTAAGTAGTATCTAGTTTGTGTGGAATTCCTTATTCTAACCCCTTGAGACCTATCCGGTAATAGGAGTTTGGTGCGGGATTAGTGAAGCATGAGACTTACCCGGTAATTGCTTCCATTAGAGAAACACCCTTTCCCAACACCGCAGCTTTGTCCTTAGAATCTTTAGAAGCTTGAGTCCAATGCCATAACCGGAAATCTTGACCTCTAGAATCCATTTTCATATCTTTGATCTCATATCTTGTGTTTGTGTCACTTGTTTGTTTGCTAGCTTGAGTTGTTAATTTGTTTTATTACCTCGCTTGATTTGTGATCCTTGCTTGATCACCACAAAAACTCAACCAAAAATATCATCATTTTCATTTCTTTATTTCTTTCTCTTTTCTTAGACTAGATTTGCACTATCTTTGATCATTGAATGACTTGATTTCGCCTCAGTCCTTGTGTTCGACCTCGGAATACTTTCCTTCCTACAAAACGACCCGTACACTGCGGGTTTCGCTAGGTAGTTTAGGATTTTAGTTCGAGTTTATAAATGTAAAGCTTTTTGTGCTATTTCCTAGCGTAACATCGATCTAGGCGGATGTTTGGATGACCATCGCCGAGAGATGGATAGCCGGACTCATCAGATGTTGGAGATTCAGCACTACCAGCGCCGAATGATGGAGATCCAGTTCCAGCATATGATGGGATATCCATTCGACCCGTCCCAGCATCCGTACATACCATATCCACCACCACCGCCAGCAGATCAGGACTAGAGCTCGTAGAGATTTCTTTTATTTCTTTATTATGTAGCTCAGCTTATGTCCGGTGAGTTCTTCCTGTTTCCTTAGACTTATCTTGACCCATTGGGACAATGTGTCCCAAGTATGGGGTATTTATGTGTATTATTCGACATTATGTATGCTTGTATGACTTGATACGGATATTTATGATTTTCTTATGCTCTATGTGTTTATCTGAGACTACATGCATGCATACAGGTTATTTGATTGAGAAAAACGTCAAAAACTGGTTAAGAAAATTTTTTTATGACCTCGACCGAAGTGCTTCTGACCAATCGAGGTGCAGTACCTCGGTTGACTTAGAACATCTCGACCGAGGTGGTTTAACTGAAATAGTTTTCGAAACGATTTTGTGCTTCTTATCTGGATATGACCTCAGTGAAGATTTTGTTTGCACACTGGTTTTGAAATCTTTATATGTTTGAAAGGTTTTATGATATGTTTAAGTTGCTAAATGCTTTCTTTGAAATTTGTGGCATGTTTAATACTTTGTTTTTATCTAAATTATGTTGAATTTGAAGGTTGACACCACATGATGAGTTCTCTCACTCTCTTCCTGGAAAGACCAAGGCAATTCATTCTCCTCTCTTCTTCTTCTTGATCATGCTTAGCCCCTCATATACATATTTGCCTCCCTTTACCTATCCGGGAATTTGGAAGCAAGCAAGTGAAAAGCAAGTGAAAGAAAAGTTGAGATGTTGGCTGGAAGTTAGAAAGAAACAAAAAGGTTTGGAGAAGTCAATCATGATGATGAGTAACTCAGCACCATTCACATAGCCGTGTGTTTGTGTCTTGCCAAAGTCGGATTGAGCGATATTCCTAACGGGTCATGGTATGTGCATCAAGGGTTTGAGGCATCTCGAGAAATTGATGATTGCTGATTTCCTAGGCTTCGGTTATTGTGCACCTCTGTCCATGCATTCCAAAAAAGTAAAGTAAAAAGTAAATAAGCAAAGCTTATTGGTGGAAGATGTTGAAGTTCAAAAGCAAGTAAAGTGAAGATCCTTTTCCCGGATTCTAGCACCACATTCCCTATATACATCCCACCCTTACACGTTTCTTGACCTTTCATTTGGAAAGCCCTTGAGACCTCGCGCTTGTTGATTGACTTGCTGGTTTAAACTGGATTATACATGATTAATTTCAATAATAATGATTTATTAGGCATTCTATGATTTCATGCAAAGAGGAACAACTTTCTTATATTTATAAAATGTTTTGATCATATTTTGGTTTTAAACACCTTGAAGCATTCTCTTAGAAGTGATCTATGAGCGGAGCACACCACCAAAAATGTTTTGAAATACTTTTCATTGATCTTTATGACTTATAATCCATTCTATCTTGTACTTAAGATTTGGAACATGCTTGGGGACAAGCAAGGGACAAGTATGGGGTATTTTGATAGCATGAATTATAGTCTATATTATGGGACTTGTTTAGACGTTTTATCTTCAATAATCTACATGTTTGAATGTATATTATGTGATTATATCGTCGTTTCATCTACCTTTGCGGGAATCGAGGTCTACACCAAGTTTCGTTGTAATCGTAGGTAAAATGGCACGTTTTACACCAAAATGGAGCTAAAGGAGCTAAGGAGTCATTGAAGCTACATTCAGGAGTTTAAGGAAGAAGCCAGGAAGCATGGAATTGAATTAGAGATTTACTTTGGACCAGATTTGAGAGATTTCACATTCAGTTTAGAGTCACCTCGGTTGACCACAGAGTCACCTCGACCGAGGTGATCTAAGGAAGCGTCTCGACCGAGGCGAATATCCTGACGCGGCGAGATATATTTTATTTGGCTGAGATCTTTTATTTTTAGAAGGAGAGATCTTATATTTTTGTGCTGGATTTCTGGAAGGAAGATCATATATTTTAGAGATTTATTTTAGGAGATATGGATATATTTTATAGGAAATTATCTTTTTAAGATATTTTATCTTTGGAAGATAATTCTCCTATATAAAGGGTTGAATTTTCCACAAGTTCAACCATGCTTGTACATGCTGAGAGGGCTGATAACATCCAGGAATTAAGGGATTTTCTCCAGAGTTTTGAAGGAAGGAAGATTGAAGATCAATCTAGGAAGGATTGATAGTTTGAGATAGCTTTTGTGAAGGGTTTTGTAAGACTTTCTTAGATTCCCTTCTTGTGATTGTCTTGTTGGATTTGTGATCCAAGGAATGCTTATTTGTTTGATATTTGATTCAGTTATTGAAGCCTTGTTCTTAAGGTTTTTGTGTTCAAATATTCATTCTCTTCCCATATATTTGATTATCGCTTTCATGATGATGAGTGGCTAATTTCCTTGTGCAATTCGAGGGTGATTGGCTGAAGGTTGTGGAAAAAACGATGATAGAATAATCTTAAATTCCAGTAGGACCCTGAAAGCTCGAATCTTTATCCTTAACCTTAGAACATCTCGTTCAGTCGATGAACATCTCGGCCGGGGTGGAACTTGACTGACCGAGGTGACTTTTCTGATCCAAAATTGAGAGTTAAGTGTTAGAGTTTGCCAAATCCTATTCTTATTACACCTTTCTTGGTTCAATACAAGCTTAAGATGAGACTTACCCGGTAATTCCTTTGTTTGTTTACCAAAGATCATAAGTGTAGGTAATAAAGATTTATCCTTTATTGGGGTTTGAGTGTGCCTTCATTCCATCTTTGTGAGTTAGCCTGAGACTTACCCGGTAAAGGTTGATTCTATCCCCTTAGTTGGTTTGTTGGTTTGAGATTATTATTCCTTTCCTTAGTACCTTGAGACTTACCCGGTGATAGGTTCTTTGGCTTGGGATTGTGAGTAGTGAGACTTACCCGGTGATCTATTCCACTTTAAAAACACCTTCCCTTTGCAAAACCCCAGCTTTGTCCGCTTATCTTGAGATCTTGAGTTGGAACCACAACTGGATGCTTTAATCCCTAGAATTTGCATATTTCCTTAATTGAGTATATTATCATCTTTGATTGCTTTAATTGATTTTGTGGTTAGTTATAATATTGACTACCTATATTGGTTTTGTTTCACCTAAGTCCCTAAGATCGACACCCTGGAATTCTTGCTTTTACTACGATTGACCCGTACACTGCGGGTTCGCATCCTTGTTTTAACCATACATCTTGGGTTATAAATTTAAAGCTTGCACACACCATTTGGAGCGAACAAAACCTTCTGCTACACCTGCTGAACCCTCTATGAAACTCAGTGCCTCATCTGGTCCAGTCTTAAAATTATATTTCATTTGTTAACACATGTAATTTGGGCATGATGACCCCCTAAACTTAGCAATTAAGACTTGTAGTTTGTTTGTTTGTCATTTGGAATATGATTCCATTTCATTAGTTGAATATATCGTGTCTTGTGCTAGTTTGTTAAGTAAATTCTGTTATTTATAATTTGGATTACTTATTTTTTTTTTATTTCCAAGCTGTCAAAATTTAATTAATCTAATTTTTGAAAATATTTTATTTTTTTCTTAATTTATTTTTGAAGGATTATAAGCTCAATCAGTTTACATTAAAAAAATTTAAGAAATTTGCTATCCCACATCGATTATCAAGTAAGATTGATAGTATAAGAACTTGTATAAATAGAGGGTTTGAAGAATAAACAAATCATACATTTTGTTGGTTGTAAAATTTTTATTGATAATTGTTTGACAATTGTTATAAAAGTCGTTGACCTATTTTTTATGGGTCGTTGACTTACTATTTTATGAGTCTATAGTTCGTTGACCTACTGTTTTATAGATAGTTGACCTATTGTTTTATGGGTTGTTGACCTACTAGTTTGTGGGTGGCTAAGTATTTTCAGCGATTTTTTGTTATCCCAGATCGGTTATCAATTAAGGTTGATAGTTTGTGAACTTGTATAAATAGAGAGTTTGCAAATTAAACAAATCATACATTTTTTGGCCTTTGGCTAAGTTGAAGTATAATTTTTATTCATAAATTAATATCTGTTATATGGGTCGTTGACCTACTGTTTTTTGGTTCGTTGATCTACTGTTTTGTGGTTGTAACACCCCGGATCCACAGGATATCGGAATGCTACGGGCGAGACCTCACAATGGGTCCTGACTCTTAGCCTGACAACAATCTCACCGGACCTTTCCAACATGGCACAAATAAAGGCGTAAGACTATAAACGTCTGTAATGTATGCGAGACTGAAAAGAAAGAGTACAATGTGGAAACTCAACCGAGTCCTCAAAACGACACAAAAACTCCAAACGCAAATCCGAAAACCGTACATAAATCCATAATCCAACATAACAACAATAATCCCAAAAACGCCCCCGTCCTATAATGTACGGCGACCCTCGGCTGTCACTCCTCCACCTCACTCTGGTGTCCCTAACTTGCGGGGCATCTACACAAGCGGTTTAAAACCGTTAGCTCAATTCGAAGCATTAGAGACATGGTGAAGGCACATACACACTCATACATCATAACATCACATAATAATGCTCAACCAATAAGTCCGGTTTACTATCTTTATTTATTAGGTCATATCCCGTTCTAATTTAACTTCTTTTGTGACATGAGAATCTCCCGAAACTCACCTTGGTCCCCACTTACCGCATGGAACGGTGCGGATGCCTCCGACCGTCTAACCACGCGGGCTAGGCGCCAAGAACCTCCTAGCTCTCGTAAGAGCTAGACAATGATGTCACCGCCCGTTATCATACACTTGAGCCAAATAAACGTAAGGTCGGTGGTCCTATTACCGGTTTACAAGTTATAATAAAAGCGATAAAACACACACCACCAAAGACACAGTGAATCTAATACATCGAATACGGCTAAGTAAGTCCGGAGACTTACCTTGTCTCTCAACTAACAACACTCTAGCTTCCTTAGTGAGGAAGCACACAACCTGATCATACATGAATACACTCATCAACACAAGCTCACGCTTAAGAAGTTTTAGACTTCACTCTAGTGATCTAAGCAAGATCACTCAACTCTCAAACTAGGAAAGCATCCTAGGGTCCATGGTACTCAAGACCCTCTCAACAAGCAAAGGAAACTCACAACATCCTATAGCTCACATGATCATCAACAACAACCTAGGAGAGCCAATCTAGCGTAGAAAGATCCAACATGCTTACACAACTTAAGATCAACAATCACATCAAGTCATAAGGGCTCCAAGGGTAGCAACCACTAGATGGCATTCTCATAGGTCCTAGGTCCACCCTAAGCATGTTTATAACTAAGCATAACCATAAATCTAAGGAAGGAACGAAGAGGAAGGAAGGGAGGAACCTACTGGTGAAGAAAACGCAACCGCGGAAGCAAGCTGGCGCCCCGGCGGAAAGCTGTCACCGCCCCCAGCGGCGCCCTGGAGCCACCCCTGCGCCTGGTGGCTGCCCCTGCGGTGGCCCTGGTCTGCCCTCGCGCCTCTGAAGATCCGCCCCCGCGGTTTGAGCAGCAGAAAGTCGTGTTCTTCATTTGCGACTATGGATCCTTAGCTCCAATGTATTCCTCTTCTTGCTGGGTCTTCTCCAAATACCAATCTATGATCTTAGGCTCCTCTCCACGACCTAATCGAGCCAAGAACACACACTTGAACGGATCTAAGGAAAAGCTTCCTCAAGAGCTCCATCCATGGCCGTGGATGAAGGGAAAGGAAGAAAAGGATATTCAGTAAGGAAAGAGAAGGGGAAAGAGGGGAAGAACTTACCAACTGTTACGCTAGAATTGTGTAGCACAAAAGTCTTACAATTTATAATTCGATATATTTTCCTAACTCCTAGAGAACCCACAGTATATGGGTCGTTTTGTAGCAAGGATAATATTCCGAGGTCGAACACAAAGACTAAGGTGAAGTCAAATCAAACAAGTGATTATGGATAGTGAAAATCTAGTAAAGAAGAGATCAAAGAAATAAAGAAATGAAAATCATGATATTTTTGGTTGGGTTTTTGTGGTAATCAAGCAAGATCACAAATCATGCAAGACTATGAATCAAACAAACAACTCAAAATAGCAACACAAACAAGCAACACAAGAACAAGATATGCAATCAAGTGAGAAAAGCGGATTCTAGGGATTGGAACTTCCGGTTATGGCATTAGATTCAAGCTTCTAATCAACCATGGACAAGCTGCGGTATGTTGGGAAAGGGTGTTTCTCCAATGGGATCAATCACCGGGTAGGTCTCATGGTCCACTAATCCCGCACATAAGGTCCTATTACCGGGCAAGTCTCTAGGAACCTAAAGTTGGGAATTCTACACAAACCGGATTACTACCTAAGGATCAAACCTCTCCTTACCGGGTAAGTCTCGGGAAGGCAAGTCCTAAGCAACAATCCTAGCGCACTCAGTCCAAAAGCGGCTTGTGAAGCTCACTACTACCTAGGGTTCATCATCATTGGTTCCTAAGGTCGGGAATTACCGGGTAAGTTTCTTCCCTCACTTAGTTTGCTAGCATTAGGTTATCCTAGGCTAGATTATGCTTAACAAACGCTAGGATTTCAACAATCTAACATCCTAACATTCAAATTCATCAATACAAGCACAACAGAGAAAACCACGGGTAGATCATACAGAACCACGGGCGTGGAATTACATGAACAGACGTGGTTTTGTTCAGAGGTTAGGTTCGAGCAAGCAAATCATCCAAGGGTACATTCAAGTCTATTCTATCATAGTCCAAGCAATAACTATCATTCCATTACCCTAGAATCACAACTATTTAGCCAACAACATGCATTTTAAGATTTAAACTCAACAAGCGAACATTCATGGCTTCCATAGCAAGAAAATGAAATGAAAGTGAAAAGAAACAAGCTATCTTAGCTGAATATGAGATTAAACAAGACTTACAACCCTTCAAACACAGCTCCAAAATGTTCCTTACAATCCTTCCAAATGTTCTCAACAAAAGTCACTCAAAAATCACTCAAAGTACACACTAAATCTCTATCTTGATGTGTTGTTCTTCCTCCAAAATTAGAGTGTTTTTCTCCTCCTCCACAAATTCCCAATGTGGATAATGATAATGTGTGAGAGAATGTGGGAGTCTCCCTAGCAACAGCCTGCAGGACCACTTATATTCTCCACTAAGAGCAAGGTTCGGGCAAAGAGATCGTGGGACACGTGTCAAGGCTGTCTAGAGAAAACCACGGCCAAAATTACGGGCGTGGTTCTGGCCTCTGGACCGTGGAATTCCCTGTTCAGCTCTCTTTGGATCATTAAGCCACGAGTTGGTGCAAGGCATGCACCAACAAGGTCCTATGTGTTCTCCTTTGCTCCTAGCTTGCTCCTTAATGAGTCCGGAAGTGTGCCATCACGAGGAATGATCCTCGAATGTGTCGATTAATTCTAAGAGCTCCCTAAAATACCTACAAAACCGACAAAATCCCGTGTAGACGTCTATCTCGACAGTATGCATGAATTAAGCGTAAACGTCACGAACTAATGCCAAACCATGCATGAATAACGGGAGAAACTATCTAAATGAATGCCTAAACTAACGTCATAAATCGTGTAATCAAAATACCCCATACTTGTCGCTTTCTCGTCCCCAAGCAAGGTCCAACTATAGGCTACAAGATGGCATGATTTATGAATACGTAAAAATAGAAAATCTTTTTGGAATTGTGCTTCTATAGATGGATCACCTTCATAGTGATGTTTTATGGCAAAGGATGAGCAAATATGTATCAAGAGAACAAATGCACGGAAAGACACACAATTACACTTAACTTGAAATCATATATGCAAAGTAAATTGAGAATGTCTAGATGATCCTGAAGATATCAAATCTAAATCACTTAAGTCAAAGCACATGTGCATAGAGGTCTTAAGGACTTGCAAAAGAAGAGGCCAAGAAACGTTGTTAAAGGTGGGGATTTTGGGTAATGTGATGCTAATCCGGGAAAGGAACTAACTCCACAACTTCATTTTTGTTTAACTCCACCATAAGTGTATATTTTTCTCCATCTTTTTCTTTTCCTTCTTTTTTTTTCTTTCATTTAATTTTGAGACAATGACATTGGTGTACAAAAGCCGAAACCTTTGTGATTAGCGGACCTCGGGATTTTTTTATTTTTCGAGGTGCCTCACACCGGGCACACATACCAAGGCTCATTAGGACTATCGGTTTATCCGACTTTGGCAAGATACAAATGATAGCATGAATTATTGTCTATATTTTGGGGCTAGTTTAGACGTTTTATCTTCAGTAATCTGCATGTTTGAATGTATATTATGTGATTATATCGTCGTTTCATCTACCTTTGCGGGAATCGAGGTCTACACCTAGTTTCATTGTAATCGTAGGTAAAATGGCACGTTTTGCATCAAAATGGAGCAAAAGGAGCTAAGGAGTCATTGGAACTACATTCAGGAGCTTAAGGAAGGATCCAGGAATCATGGAAATGGATTGAAGATTCACTTTGGACCAGATTTGAGAGATTTCACATTCAGTTGTGATTCACCTCGGTCAGCTACAGTATCACCTCGACCGAGGTGATCCAGAGGAGCTGCTCAACCGAGGTGAACACCTTGGACGTGGCAAGAGATTATTTTATTCTTGGTTGAGATCTTTTATTTTTGGAAAGAGGATCTTATATTTTTAGGCTGGATTCCTGGAAGGAAGAAGATAATTTAGCCCATATACTTTACCTATTTTTATGGGAAGATATCTTATCTTTGGGAGGGAATTTTCCTATAAAAGGGTCGGATTTTCCACAAATCCAACACCCGCTAACACCCGCTAAGACCCGCTATCATCCGCTAACGGCTGGGAAACACCAATAACAGCGGGGAGATTTAAAGAACCTTTTTGAAGGTTGAAGGAAGATAGTTGATAGCTTTTATAGCTTTGTGAAGGGTTTTGTAAGACTTTCTTAGATTCCCTTCTTTGTTGATTGTCTTGTTGGATTTTGATCCAAGGAACGCTTGTTGTTTGATAATTGATTCAGTTAATGAGGCCTTTCTCTTAAGGTTTTCTTGCTCAATTATTCACTTTCTTCCCTTATACTTGATTATTGCTTTCATGATGATGAGTGGCTAATTTCCTTGTGTGATTCTAGGGTGATTGGCTGAAGGTTGTGGGGAAAACAATGATAGAATAATCTTAATTCACAGTAGGACCCTGAAAGCTCGAGTCTTTATCCTTAACCCTAGAATATCTCATTCAGTCGATGAACATCTCGGCCGGGGTGAAATTCGTCTGACCGAGGTGACCTTATCTGATCCGAAACTGAGAGTTAAGTGTTAGAGTTTACCAAATCCTAATCTTATTACACCCTTCCTGGTTCAATGCAAGCCTAGGATGAGACTTACCCGGCAATTCCTTTGTTTGTTTACCTAAGATCATAAGTGTAGGTAATAAAGGTTTATCCTTTATTGGGGTTTGAGTGTGCTTTCATTCCATCTTTGTGAGTTAGCTTGAGACTTACCCGGTAAAGGTTAATTCTATTCCCTTAGGTGTTGTGTTAGTTTGAGGTTATAGTTCTTTTCCTTAATTCCTTGAGACTTACCCGTTAATAGGAGTTACGGTTTGGGATAGTGAGTAGTGAGACTTACCCGGTGATCTATTCCACTTTAGTAACACCTTCCCTATGCAAAATCTCAGCTTTGTCCGCTTTACCTTGAGATCTTGAGTTGGAACCACAACTAGATGCTTTAATCCCTAGAATTGCATATTTCCTTAATTGACTTTTTATCATCTTTGATTGCTATAATTGCTTTTGTGGTTAGTTGAAATATTGACAACCGTTACCTGCTTTGTTTCACTAAGTCCCTGTGATCGACCCCTGGAATTTCTTGCTTTTTACTACGATTGACCCGTACACTACGGGTTCGCATCCTTGTTTTGAGCTTACGTCTAGGGTTATAAATTTAAAGCTTGCACACACCGTTTGGAGCGAACAAGTTTTTTTGGCGCCGTTGCCGGGGCTTGGTCTAGACCAAGCCGGTTGCGGTTTGTTTTCGGGGCGCTTGCCCCTGTTTCTACTAACCACTCTACTTGAGTGACTTTCGCAGGTTCTTTCTCTTAAGTTTATGCGAAGAACCCGCGCTGGGAAGGAAATCGTTCCTTACGATCCCGAACCAGAAAAGACATACAAAAGACGCTTGAAAGAAGCGAAGATGGCCAACCAAGACAATCGCGATCTTGAGGCCGAATTGAAGGAGGCGTTAGAACAACTACGCCTCAGCAAGGAAGAACTGAGACTGGAGAAGGAAGAAACTCGCACAAGGACTGAGGCGATCGAAGCAGATATGGAGGCTTTACGAGACCAGTATCTACCTCGACCGAACCCAGATCCTCGACCGAGACAAGATCCAGTTCTAGATCCTCGACCGAGGCAGAATCATGTACCTGCCGCCCCGGCCGAGATACTTCCACCTCGGATGCCAGTCCTAGACGCTCTTTTTGCAAGAATTTCGCAAACCCTAGGGCAGAGGATGGACCCCAATCAACAACTGAGGCGTCCAGGAGTCAACCTAGGTGATCCAGCGGACCATGATTACGAACTTCGACTGCAAGTTCTTTCCATGATCTACCAATGCCAGTTTGAAGGGCTAGAGAGGGAATCTCCGCATCAACATCTACAAAACTATGAGATCTAGATGGAGACCTTGAGACCTTCAAGAATAGAAAACAACAATTACAAGCTAAGACCTTTCTACTTCTCTTTGAAAGATAGAGCTCTTACTTGGTATCAATCTCTTCCTCCAGGAAAAATCAATACTTGGGAGGAGATGACGACGGAATTCTTGACTAAATTCTTTCCCCCCTCTAAAACCGCTGAAATGAGAGGGAAGATTAATGCATTCATCATGAAGGACAAGGAGAGCTTGTCCAAGTCATGGGAGAGGTTTAAAGACATTCTTTTGGATTGCCCACATCATGGAATCCCAAAGATAGAGTTGTTGGAGATATACTTCAAAGGACTGGACGGCAACACCCAGTTCAACCTTCAACTACTATCCGCCAACATATTCATGGACATGCCGATTGACGAAGCTTGGGAGTTCATAGAGAAACAAGCTTTGCACATGGAGAAATACTCCCACCAAGGAGCTGAAGGTGGAGTCAAAAGAGTCAACTTTCAAGAGGATTCATCAAATAATCAACTCATCTCTTTGAAGAACGATGTGAAGCAATTGAAGGAACTCTTGGTTGCTCAAACTAAGAAAGAGGAGGAAGGATATCAAAATTCAAGGAATAACGGGTACCGGAACAACAACAACGGTTCCCGGAACAACAACTACAACAACAATAGAGGATCCAACAGCAATAATTGGAGGGCAAACAATCAAAATTCGGGTAATCCTTACTCTAACTCCAATTCAAACAACTCCTCTAACCCTTTCCTCTCTCTTTCTTCTTCTTCTCCTTCTACTCCATTAAAGAGCCAGGAGCTTGGATCAAGCTCATCCTAGCCGGAGAAGAAAGATGCGGTGCTGGAGGCTATCTTGATCAAGCTTAGTGCTATGGAGACGTCCATGACTTCATTTTCGAAGGCACAAAAAGCCTTAGAACAACAGTTTTTTGATAAGGCGAATAAAGCGCCAAGAGATCCCATGAAGCTTCCAGCAAGGACGGAAAGCAACCCTAAGGGACAAATTATGGCAATAACGACGAGGAGTGGACTGAAGACTGCAGATCCAGTGCCTCGGCCGATGCCAATACAGACAAAGACCACCTCGGTCCAGGAGCAGTCGAAGAACACTTCGGCCTAGATGCCAACCGAGGTGGAGCCACAGAAAGCGGAGGAGAAAACTGAAGTTTATATTCTACCTCCTGCATATAAACCACCACTTCCATTCCCCAGTCAAGGGCCAGAGCACATCTAGACAAGCATTTTGGTAAGTTCCTTGACTTGATGAATAAACTACACATTAATATCCCTTTCCTTGATGCTATTCTAGGGATGCCTGCCTATGGGAAGTTCTTGAAAGAGATTCTATCAAGGAAGAGGAAGCTGGAAGACTTTGGTAAAGTAAGAATGACATCTAAATCCTCGGAGCTTATTCAAATCATGAAGGAGAAGATGCCACCCAAGTTGAGAGATCCCAGTTCATTTTGCATTCCCATTCAAGTTGGGGATGTCACTTGTGAAGCCTTATGTGATCTAGGAGCCAGCGTGAGCATCATCCCGCTGAAGCTATGTGTTAAGATCGGACTTGGAGAACCCAAGCCGGTGAAGATACGGTTATACATGGCGGACCGCTCCATTACCCATCCCGTGGGCATTTTGGAAGACGTTCCGGTCAAGTTAGGTAACTTCTATTTACCTATAGACTTTGTTGTGCTTGACATTCCCGTAGATTATCTCGTTCCTATCATTCTCGGGAGACCATTTCTAGCAACTTCGGGTTGCAATGTGGATTGTAAGAACGCCAAGTTAAGATTCAACATTGGCGGAGATGAAGTGGAGTTTGCATTGCTTGCGGCAATAAAGGGAGAGCACCTAGGAGATGATATCTTCAACATCTATGATGAAGAAGAATCAAGAGAATTGGTGAGCTCTATCCTTATTAAAGATCCACTTGAAAAGGTTATTAGTTTTAGCTTAATGGAGGAAGGTATAGATGCTTCTTGTGATGCAGATATACGGAGCTTAAAGGCTCTGGAAAAAGATCCAGGAGCTAAAACTGAAAGTCTAACTCAGGAGAAGAAGATCTCCAGTTTCGGTTCCAGTTGCAGTACCTCGACCGAGGCACTTCCTGGACCGAGCGAGGTGACTAAAGAACATCTCGGTCAACCTCTCTGGACCTCGACCGAGGTCGAAAGCGAGATGATGTGAACTGAGACTTCTGAAAGTCCAGTTCTCCAATCTACTCCACTGGAAGGAGGAAGCAAGGATCCCCCTCAGAAAGCACCCCCAGTTGTGGAGCTTAAACAACTCCCCAGTCACATGAGGTATGTCTTTCTTGGACCGGATTCTACTTATCCCGTTATTGTTAGTGCTTCCCTCTCCGAATCTGAATTATCTAAACTAATGCATGTCCTGAGGAAGCATCAAAAGGCTTTGGGTTATACTATTGATGATCTTATAGGCATTAAGCCTTCTTTCTACATGCATAGAATACTAATGGAGGACGATCATAAGACTTCACGGGAACCTCAAAGACGGTTAAATCCGATCATGAAAGAGGTTTTGAAGAAAGAAATTCTTAAGATGTTGGATGCAGGTATCATATTTCCTATCTCGGACAGCAAGTGGGTTAGCCCAATACATGTAGTTCCGAAGAAAGGAGGGATGACCGTTGTGACAAATAAGAACAACGAGTTAATCCCAACTAGGACCGTCACGGGCTGGAGGGTTTGCATCGACTATAGGAAGCTGACCGTGGCCACTCGGAAGGACCATTTTCCACTTCCCTTCATCGATCAAATGCTCGAACGGTTGGCCCAACATTCACACTTATGCTATTTAGACGGCTATAGTGGTTTCTTCCAGATTCCTATCCATCCGGATGATCAAGAGAAGACCACTTTCACTTGTCCATGGGGGACATTCGCTTATAGGAGGATGCCATTTGGATTATGCAATGCTCTTGCTACCTTCCAGTGATGCATGATGGCGATCTTTTCCGAGTATATAGAGGAGATCATGGAGGTATTTATGGATGATTTTTTAGTATATGGTTCCTCTTTCGATGATTGCCTATCTAACCTTTCTCTAGTGCTACAAAGATGTGAAGACACTAATCTTGTTTTGAATTGGGAGAAGTGTCACTTTATGGTTAATGAAGGCATTGTGCTAGGACACCTTGTTTCTAATCGAGGTATTGAGGTCGATCGCGCTAAGATCGAGACCATTGAGAAACTCCCTCCCCCTTGTTATATTAAAGGTGTGAGGAGTTTTTTCGGGCATGCAGGTTTCTACAGGAGATTCATCAAGGACTTCTCGAAGATTTCTAAACCACTAACTAACCTCTTGAATAAAGATGTTATTTTTGAGTTTTCGCAGGAGTGTCTTGATGCATTTCACAGGATTAAGGAAGCGTTGATCTCCGCTCCCATTATCCAGCCTCCGGATTGGACCTTGCCCTTTGAGATTATGTGTGATGCTAGTGATGTGGCAGTAGGAGCGGTGCTTGGACAAAAGAAGGATGGACGGACCACCGCCATTTACTACGCTAGCAAGACGCTAGATGAAGCCCAGTGTAACTACGCCACCACCGAAAAAGAGCTATTGGCGGTTGTATATGCTTTCGAGAAATTTCGTTCTTACTTAGTAGGGGCAAAAGTCATTGTCTACACCAACCATGCAGCTATTCATTACTTGCTTGCCAAGAAGGATGCCAAGCCACGTCTTATTCGATGGATTCTCTTGCTTCAAGAGTTTGACCTAGAGATCCGCGATAAGAAGGGATCCGAAAATTCTGTTGCGGATCACCTCAGCCGGCTACCTTCCTCTTCACGCGAGAAGGACGACCCACCCATAGACGATTCATTCCCCGATGAGCACTTGCACTTGTTGGAACGTTTGATAGACTTACTTATCTCACCCCATGATGAAGGTGAAGTATGGGGTGAGGATACCTTCCATCACGTTTAGGGATGCCGTACGGTCCAGCTAGCGACCTTAAATCAAGCGCTTCTTGGGAGGCAACCCAAGGTATTGCTTTCTTTTCCCTTTTTCTAGTCTAGATTTAGATAGTTTGCTTTTGCTTTGCTTTGTTTTGTTTTCGGCGTCCTAGACAGACAACAGGTGACATCTAAGGAAGAAATACAACCCAGGAGCAAAACTGGAAGGACAGAAGTTCGAGAAATTGAGAAGACGGAGTTTGACTGAGACACATCTCGGTTGCTGTCAAAGCACCTCGACCGAGATGATTCTTGAGCAACCGAGGCGACTAGGGTTACTGAAGATTCACCTCGGTCCAGTCGAGACCATCTCGACCGAGGTGACAATAGTTCCGGAAAAGGGTATAAAAGGGGGCTGGGATTTCTCTCTCCTCCCTTTACCTTCCCCTCGACCGCGGCGCACATTTCACCTCGTTTCTTCGTTTCTCGCTCATTTTCGACGATTCTCGCTTCCAAACGGCAAGGGAAGGGTAGAGGATCGCATTGCAAGCGCAAATCTGCAGCAAAAACGAACCGAATCGACCGAATCTGGGTAAAATCCGAAAAAAACCTAACCCTCCTCTTCTCCACTGTTTCCTTTCGATTTGGGCTTTGGTTGCCCCTGCATTTGTCGAGAAAAGGATTAAGTATCCCATAGGAACCTTTGGTAGTGATTTTGGGGGAAAAGAATTGGATTTTTGAGGGAATCGATCAAGCAGTGTTTCGCCTCGGTCCAATCGGCCTGTGCCTCGGCCGAGGTGTTCTACAGAGTTGTTAGGGCAACCAAGGTGATCTGACAGGTTGCAGAAAATAAGTTCTGACAGACAGTTGGTCCTGAGAGACAGATCTTCTCCTTCTCCTTCTTCTTTCTCCCGCCGTACTAGACCGGTAATCCACGAGCGACACCAGGTCGATTATGACCACATAGCGGCACGTCCAGTGGTTGCACCACGTTTTTTGGACATCTCTGCATTTGATTGCCTCCATGTTGATGAGGACTTGAGGCGTATGATATCTGCTGTAGGGCTAGAGCAGTTCATAGAGATCCGAGCTCCGGCCTACCTAGAGCCGACTTTGGAGTTTGTCAGCTCCGTCACCTACCTGCCACCGAGCGCGCCATAAAGTACCGGTTGATGAACCGGAATTATATAGTTCCCTTAGACTACTGGCGGGATATCTTTGGCTTCCCGGCCCCTACTGTTGGTGATTTTCCCTCTCGAGATGTAGCTTGAGAGTTCTGGGGATAGATTGCTCATGTGGTTGAGCACGCAAACAGATGGAGACTTGGAGATTCCAAGGAGCGGATCATTTTCCATCTTGCTTTTAGACTAGCTCACAAGATCTTCAGTGAGACTCTTCTGGCGCGTACTGAGACGCCCCAGAAGATCAGGCAAGGTGAGCTTTTGAGTCTATACTACATGGTGACTGGAGGAGTCCCAGATTTTGGATTGATGCTGGCGGAGGATCTGCATAAGATCAAGGCGAAAGTCAAGGGAGACATCTGCTGTGGAGGTATAGTGACTCATATAGCGAGTTACATGGATCTGGATCTCAGTGCTTGTACCATGGTGGCGGTTGCCAAGCCGCTCGGACTTCAGGAGATGATCACTCGGAGGATACTGGTTCCCCGAGGACTTACTATGCCATATGTGGCGATGCCATGGGAGCAGACTGCGCCTCAGGGCATTAGATGGTCACCATAGTTCTCCGTGTATGATCCGCATTACTGGCAGACTGCATGGATTCCGCTGATGGAGGACGCTAGAGAGGCAGCAACTGCAGCAACTCAGGGGCCAATTGAGGAGGATGAGGCAGAGGATGAGGAGGATGATGTTGATGAGGATGGCGGTGTTGCTATGGACACGGGTACGGATACAGCTGGGACCAGTGCGCCGGTCATTGATCTAGATGACGACGAGACGGAGGAGGAGCCGGCTGCAGCACCAGCACGTCCTGCTAGGCGTAGGGTACGCAGGCAGAGAGATCCACTTGCTCACCGTCGGATCGATGATCTGACGGATCAGATGATAGATTCCTACGCTGCCATGTCCCTGGATATCCGAGAGATGCAGGAGAGACTACACTACCAGCACACGATGGCTGAGATTCAGTTTCAGCGTATCATGGGCTATCCATTCGACCCATCTCAGTACCCGTATGTTACCTCCACCACCGGATCTTGATTATTGAGAGCTTACAGGATTTTCTTTCTTTATTTATTATGCAGCTCAGCTTTGTCCGGTGAGTACTTTGTTTCTCTAGACTTATTTTGACCCATTGGGACAATGTGTCCCAAGTATGGGGTATTTGATGTATTATTTGACTTTTATGGATGTATGACTCGACTCTATTTGGATATTTATGTTTTATTATGCTCTACGTGCTTATCTGAGACTACATGCATGCATACAGGTTATTTGATTGAGAAAAACGTCAAAAACTGGTTTGAAATTTTTTTTTACGACCTAGACCGAAGTGATTCTGGCCAAACGAGGTACTTCACCTCGGTTGACTTAGAACATCTCGACCGAGGCAGTTTAACTGGAAAGAATTTCGAAATTATTTTTTGTGCTTCTTATCTGGGTATGACCTCAATGATGATTTTGTTTGCTGATTGGTTTTGAAATCTTTATATGTTTGAAAGGTTTTATGATATGTTTAAGTTGCTAAATGCTTTGTTTGAAATTATTGGCATGTTTAATACTTTGTTTTTATCCAAATTATGTTGAATTTGAAGGTTGACACCACGTTATGAGTTCTCTCACTTTCTTCCTGAGAAGACCAAGGCAATTCATTCTCTTCTCTCTTCTTCTTCTTGATCATGCTTAGCCCCTCATATACATATTTGCCTCCCTTTACCTATCCGGGAGTTTGGAAGCAAGCAAAAGTGAAAAGCAAGTGAAAGAAAAGTTGAGATGTTGGCTAAAAGTTAGAAAGAAACATAATAGGTTTGGGGAAGTCAATCATGATGGTGAGTAACTCGGCACCATTACATAGCCGGGTGTTTGTTTCTTGCCAATGTCGGATTGAGCGATATTCCTAACGGGTCATGGTATGTGCATTAAGGGTTTGAGGCATCTCGAGAAATTGATGATTGCTGATCTCCTAGGCTTCGGTTATTGTGCAGCTCTGTCCATGCATCCCAAAAAGTAAAGTAAAAAGTAAATAAGCAAAGCTTATTGGTGGAAGATGTTGAAGTTCAAAGGAAGTGAAAAAGATCCTTTTCCCGGATTCTAGCACCACATTCCCTATATACATCCCACCCTCACACGTTTCTTGACCTTCTCTTGAAAAGACCTTGAGACCTGGAACTTGTTGATTGACTTAGTGGTTTAAATTGGATTATACATGATTAATTTCAATAATTATGATTTATTATGCATTCTATGATTTTATGCAAAGATGAACGACTTTCTTATATTTATAAAATGTTTTGATCATATTTTGATTTTAAATTCCATGAAGCATTCTCTTAGAGTGATCCATGATTGTAGCACACCATTAAAATGTTTTGAAATAATTTTCATTGATCTTTATGACTTATAATCCATTCTATATTGTATTTTATATTTGGAACTTGCTTGGGGACAAGCAAGAGCTAAGTATGGGGTATTTTGATAGCATGAATTATTGTCTATATTTTGGGGCTAGTTTAGACGTTTTATCTTCAATAATCTGCATGTTTGAATGTATATTATGTGATTATATTGTCGTTTCATCTACCTTTGCGGGAATTGAGGTCTACACCTAGTTTCATTGTAATCGTAGGTAAAATGACACGTTTGGCATCAAAATGGAGCAAAAGGAGCTAAGGAGTCATTAGAGCTACATTCAGGAGCTTAAGGAAGGATCCAGGAATCATGGAAATGGATTGAAGATTCACTTTGGACCAGATTTTAGAGATTTCACATTCAATTGTGATTCACCTCGGTCAGCTACAGTATCACCTCGACCGAGGTGATCTAGAGGAGCTGCTCGACCGAGGCAAACACCTTGGACACGACGAGAGATTATTTTATTCTTGGCTGAGATCTTTTATTTTTGGAAAGAGGATCTTATATTTTTAGGCTGGATTCGTGGAAGGAAGAAGGTAATTTAGCCCATATATTTTACCTATTTTTATGGAAAGAGATCTTTCTAAGATATCTTATCTTTGGGAGGGAATTTTCCTATAAAAAGGGTCGGATTTTCCACAAATCCAACACCCGCTAACACCCACTAAGACCCGCTGTCACCCGCTAACGGCTGGGAAACACCCATAACAGCGGGGAGATTTGAAGAACCTTTTTGAAGGTTGAAGGAAGATTGAGGGAAGATAGTTGATAGCTTTTATAGCTTTGTGAAGGGTTTTGTAAGACTTTCTTAGATTCCCTTCTTTGTTGATTGTCTTGTTGGATTTTGATCCAAGGAACACTTGTTGTTTGATAATTGATTCAGTTATTGAAGCCTTTCTCTTAAGGTTTTCTTGCTCAATTACTCACTTTCTTCCCTTATACTTGATTATTGCTTTCATGATGATGAGTGGCTAATTTCCTTGTGTGATTCTAGGGTGATTGGCTGAAGGTTGTGGGGAAAACAATGATAGAATAATCTTAATTCACAGTAGGACCCTGAAAGCTCGAGTCTTTATCCTTAACCCTAGAATATCTCGTTCAGTCGATGAACATCTCGGCCGGGGTGGAATTCGTCTGACCGAGCTGACCTTATCTGATCCAAAACTGAGAGTTAAGGGTTAGAGTTTGCCAAATCCTATTCTTATTACACCCTTCCTGGTTCAATGCAAGCCTAGGATGAGACTTACCCGGTAATTCCTTTGTTTGTTTACCTAAGATCATAAGTGTAGGTAATAAAGGTTTATCCTTTTGTTGGGGTTTGAGTGTGCTTTCATTCCATCTTTGTGAGTTAGCCTGAGACTTACCTGGTAAAGGTTGATTCTATTCCCTTAGGTGGTGTGTTAGTTTGACGTTATAGTTCTTTTCCTTAATTCCTTGAGACTTACCCGGTGATAGGAGTTACGGTTTGGGATAGTGAGTAGTGAGACTTACCCGGTGATCTATTCCACTTTAGTAACACCTTCCCTATGCAAAATCTCAGCTTTGTCCGCTTTACCTTGAAATCTTGAGTTGGATCCACAACTAGATGCTTTAATCCCTAGAATTACATATTTCCTTAATTGACTTTTTATCATCTTTGATTGCTATAATTGCTTTTGTGGTTAGTTGAAATATTGATAATCGTTACCTGCTTTGTTTCACTAAGTCCCTCTGATCGACCCCTGGAATTTCTTGCTTTTTACTACGATTGACCCATACATTGCGGGTTCGCATCCTTGTTTTGAGCTTACGTCTAGGGTTATAAATTTAAAGCTTGCACACACCGTTTGGAGCGAACAACAAACACCCGATTATGTGAATGGTGCCGAGTTACTCGTCATCAAATTCAACGTCCCCAAACCTATATTTTTTTCTATACTTTCACAACAATTTCAGCACTTCATTCACAACATTCATTCATCAACAACTTCACCCCACACTTGCTTTTCACACACTCAACACACTAGCATGCTCCTATTCCTGGATGGGTCAAAAAAGGCCAAATTTCATATCAATTGAGGTGCTTCAAACAACATGATCAAGATGAGAAGAGGAGAGATGAATTTGCCTTAATCATTCCTATATGACGTGTAAGAACTAACATGCGATTTCGATAATCAATTATCAATCCAACCTAGACAACAATCTTCATTACAATTCATACATGGAATTCAAGAAAAGTATTCAAGTCCACATATGCACAAATTCTTTCAACACACAAGACCATCCATAGCCAATTCACAAAACAATCTCATCATAAGGGTCATATCCACACTAGGAAGCACAATTTTTTTTTTTGAATTTTTGAGATAAATATGCACAATGCAAAACATAATGAAACATGTGACAATATATGAAACTATCCTAGATGCAATCATGCAAATGATTATGAAAACCCCACCCCATACTTAAAACCACATTGTCCCCAATGTGCAAATTAAATAAGGAAGTGAAAGAGAGTCCTCACAATGTAAAAATGGTGTTTTTGGTATTTTGGTTCACTCATAAGGAGTGATGGTGGATGATCAATCAAAGATGGTAGAGAGCTCTTGATGTTCATTATGGCGTCGGGACCTGCGCTAAGCACCGCAAGCCGTCCAAGTCCCACGTCCGCTCCACCCACATTTGATATGGAATCATCATCATCATCACCTCCATGCCTTGCAAGACTCCTTTGTCATCTAGACTCTAGCACACAAGCACAAGCCACACAAACACACCAAAACAAAGACAAAAGCAAAAAGCAAAAACGAAAGGGAAAGATATGTACCAATGGGTTGCCTCCCATTAAGCGCTTCTTTAAGGTCATTAGCTTGACCAAATTCGGGAGCGTTTCACTCAAAGTGAAGTGGGGCAATCATATCCACTGGAGCTTCCGGGATGAACTTTTTCAAACGGTACCCATTCACCTTAAAATCTCCACAATGCTCCCCACATATCTCAACCGCTCCATGGGGGAAAACCTTTCTCACCACATAAGGACCCGTCCATCTTGACTTTAGCTTTCCGGGGAAGAGCCGCAACCTTGAATTGAAGAGAAGGACTAAGTCACCTTCACTCAACTCCTTTGGGATGAGACGTTTGTCATGCCAACGCTTGGTCCTTTCCTTGTAAATCCGGGCGTTTTCATAAGCATCCAACCGGATCTCCTCAAGAGCGTTCATGTCTAGCAACCTCTTCTCATCGGCTTCTTTGAGGTCAAAATTCAGCCACCTTATGGCCCAATATGCCTTATGATCCATCTCCACCGGAAGGTGGCAAGACTTGCCATAAACTAGCTTGTAGGGAGTGGTGCCAATTGGTGTCTTGAAGGCGGTTCTATATGCCCACAAAACATCATCAAGCTTCATAGCCCAATCTTTTCTTGTCCTAGAAACCGTCTTCTCAAGTATCCCTTTTATCTCCCGGTTGGAGATTTCCACTTGGCCACTAGTTTAGGGATGGTAAGGTGTTGCCACTATATGAGTCACCCCATACTTAGCCAAAAGTGTCCCAAAGTTCCTATTGGTGAAATGTTTCCCTCCATTACTTATGATCACTCTCGGTGTTCCAAACCTAGGGAAGATGACTCGGTTGAAGAACCGCACCACTACTTTTGCATCATTTGTGGGAGAGGCGATTGCTTCCACCCACCTTGACACATAATCCACCGCCCATAGAATGTAGAGGTTTCCACATGAAGAGGGGAATGGCCCCATGAAGTCCACACCCCAAACATCAAAGATATCAACCTCTTGGATATTGTTCAAGGGCATCTCATTCCTTCTTGAGATGTTTCCCGTCCTTTGGCAAGCATCACAAGCTACTACAAAATTCTGCACATCCTTAAACAAGCTAGGCCAATAAAAACCGGATTGCATTACCTTTGCACACGTTTTGTGTGAGCTAGCATGACCTCCACATGACAAGGAGTGGCAATGACGGATCACACTCTCCACCTCATCCTCCGGAATGCACCTCCTAAAGACTCCATCCGGTCCTCTCTTGAACAAGAGACGCTCACTCCAATAATAATGCCTCACATCCTTGAAAACCTTTTTCTTTTAGGAATTTGACAACCCGGGAGGCACCTCTTCACACTCAAGATAATTCACTATATCCGCATACCATGGCTCACCTCCTCTAGACACTTGAAGTAAGCACTCCTCCATCATTTGCAATTGCTCATCCCGGAATGAGTCATCAATCGGGATGTCATATGTTTCAATCTCCAATGGTGGTAGCCTACTAAGATGGTCCGCTACTGAATTTTCGGGTCAACACAAACTCAACAAGCTTTGAGCTGCTGCGGGGTTCCCATAAGTGTTAGCCTCTTCACCATTTCCTTCAATTCCGCGAGCTCGGTGGAAATCTCACTCTTCCCGGAACTCACAGCATGAACTCCTTTCTTAGCCGGGGTCCTTCCAAAGTTTCGAGTACCTTCCGCTAGTTCCTGTATCTTTTCCAAAGCAAGGTCAGGGGTAGAGTTAAGAATATTACCTCCACAAGCCGCATCGATGATCCTCCTTTCATTGTCTAGCAAGCCATTGTACAAGTACAATACTAGATCTTGAGTTGAATATCCGTGAAAAGGGCAGCTGGATCGGAGGCGTGCAAACCTTTCGAAGTATTTGTAGAGAGTTTCGTTTGCCTCTTGCTCGATGTTGCTTATAGCTTTCTTCAAGCTATTTGCCTTCTTAGCTGGAAAGTATTTCTCCAAGAACGCTTTGTGAAGGTTCTCTCAAGTGTCGATACTCCCGGATGGAAGGTGGTAATACCAATCATCCGCCGAATCCTTGAGTGTGAAACCGAATGCCCTCTTCTTGATTTGTTCTTCGGTAATGTTGGCCGGCTTCATGCTCATACATATGGTATGGAACTTCCCAAGGTGCTTGATGGGGTCTTCACCACTTAGCCCATGGAAGGATGGGAGCAAGTGAATGAGGTCCGGCTTGAGCTCAAAGTTGAATCCTTCCCCTAGTGCCGGTATAGTGACCACAAGAGGGTTTTGAGCCAAGGTGGGCCGCGTAAGTTGACGAAGAGTACGGTTAGCCATCTCTTGTTGAAGTTGTTGTTGTTTTCGTTGCCGGATGTGCGTCCTCTCAATTTCCGGACCAAAAGAAGCAAAGCCGGAGTTAGTAGCACGGGTTTGAACCATATAAATGGTTCAAACCAATAATTAATAATAACAATAAAACACTAAAACTCCCCGGCAACGGCGCCAAAATTTGACCGACGGTATTTCTATTGTCGTCTATACCCAATCAAAAGTAAATCCTGACTTAGCACTAAGAACAAGTATAATGATTAAGTAAGGGTCGAACCCAAGAGAGTTAAGGTGTTTTAGATGCGATTATCGATTATAGTGACAAGTAACACAAGGGGGGGGGTGGGGGGGGGTTTGGTTGAATTGATGCACAAAAACTTATGAAAACGATTAATGCGACAAGTAAGACAATAATGGATGAATTTGCACTAGGTTGATTCTAAGCATGGAATTGCTACTTTGGTGAGTTCCTTTTACAAGTTTTCAAGTAATCTCCCGTCTTGATCATATATATGTGTTGAGCCAACCGGCATCAACACAACTTAACAGGTTAAAGTTCCGTAAACCTACAAGAACAAATACCAAGATTGCTTTCAAACAAAGACTAAGGGATATAAAGAGAAGATTAAAACCGTTAAACTTATCTTTATATTTATGTTCCTTTTCTTTAAGTAATCACAACCCGTTATTACTTAAAGTTGCTACTAGATTAAAGACTCGAACCCGAAACCTATTAATCTTAGTTGTTTACATGCACTTTAGAACCTAAGGTGATCAATCTCAAGCAATAGTAAACATGCAATTAGACAATGGCGATCAAGGAGACGCAAAGTATTACTGAATGAAAACTTAAATTATAAAGAATTTACAACCAAAGTAACAATGCAACTTCAAACCAACCCAATGTAGAAAGGGAGTTAGCAACTCATTATAAGGTAGCAAGACAATCTAAGTGGATAATTTGTTGGCTAACAAGATGATAAGATGGATCCTTCTAGCAATCAACCAAGGACTATTTATACTACAAAAGACACTAAATAGGAGTAAATGGCCGGCCCTAAACAGCCACCTTTTTTGCTATAAAGGTGGTGTAAACAACTAGAGTAAAGCTTTTGGCGTTAAACCGCAGGGGCGGCCTTCAGGAACCGCAGGGGCGGTTTAGGCAGAATAGGTTGATCTTCTTCAAGGCCGCTGGGGCGGCTAAGTAATTCCGCTGGGGCGGATCTTTAATGCTCTTCAACGTTCGACCTTTCGTCTTCCTGGAGTTTCTGATGCCAAGCCGCCGGGGTGTCCCTATGTCAGCGCAGGGGCGGTGACACAGCCTCTTCGTCTTCCTGCTCCCATGTTGAGGCGCAGGCAGCACCGCAGTGGCGCCAAGGAGTGGCGTAGGGGCGGTGACATGCTTCATGGTTGGTGCTGGTGAAGGTGCAGGGAGCGCTCCGGTGTAAGGCGTCACCCGCAGGGGCGGCTGCAAGGACCCACTGGGGCGGTGAGGCAACAGAAGCTTTGCTTTGTGATCGATCTTCACTCCTAAGTGCTTATAACTCCTTCTTTAGCTTCTTTTAGTCTTCTTCTTCTGGACCAAGGAGTTAGTAGCATAAACCGACACTAATGCAATAAAAAGACTCAAAAAACTACCCTAAATGATAGTGATTCCATCACCTATCAACTACCTCTTTTATGATAGGGTTCAATCTTCTTTGAGGTTCAATTGAAGGTTTATGGTTGTCTTCCATCAAGATTTTATGCATGCACAAGGAAGGTTTAATGCCAACTAAGTCATCAATGGTGTAACCAATAACTATCCTATGCAGTTTCAATTCATTCAACAGTCTATCAAGCTCATCATCATTCATAGATGCATTCACAATCACGGGATAAGTAGAATTTAGATCAAGGAAAGCGTACTTTAAATGAGAAGGGAGAGGTTTTAGATCAAGTTTAGGAGGACCTTTATCGGTTGGATGTGATCCATATAGCTCCACATTAGATGAATCCAAAGCCATTGAAGACTCTCCAAGACTCCTTGAAGCTTGATCAATAACTAAGGGACTTTTTGGAGAAACCACGGGCAAAACCACGAGCTCTGGCACAACCACGGGCATGGAATTGGAAAAGCTAGCACAGTTGGACACTCCAGAGGTTTCCACGGCCAAAATTACGGGCGTGGTTCTGGCTCCCTGGCCGTGGTTTTCTATGTTCTTCAGCACTACTTCGTGCACTTCAAATTCAACACTTGTTTCCTTTTCTAATGCATCCAAAGCTAGGATTTCTTCATTTCAATCATCCTTAACTCCTTCCTCCATGATGCTCATGCTAAGAACCTTCTCTAATGGATTCTTCATCAAGATCAAACTCACAACTTGCCTAGACAAATCTTCCTCGACAATGTTCAAGATGTCTTCACCAAGGGCTGGCCCCTCATCATTGTGGACTGCTTGAACTTGATATTCTCTTCTCCTTTGTTGAAGGAGAGGATCCCATTTTTGCAATCCACTAAGCATCCGGATGTGGCCAAGAATGACCTTCCTAAAATGATGGGAACCGGGGAGTCCGCCGGGATGTCCAAAACAACAAAATCGATTGACATATAGAACTTCCCAAGTTGAACCAGTATGTCCTCTAGGATTCCCATGGGGTGAGTGATGGATCAGTCTGCCATGTAGAGGGTCATCTTGACCGGCTTCGGTTCTCCTAGCCCAACCTTATTGCAAAGTGCAAGCGGGATAATGTTTACACTTGCTCCAAGGTCACATAAGGCTTCATATTGCACTTCTCCAACTCCAATTGGCAAACAAAAAGATCCCGGATCTCGCAGCTTAGGAGGCATCTCCTCCCTCATGGTTTGAATTAATTCGGAAGATGTCTTTCTCATCCTCACTTCTCCATACTCTTCCAACTTTCTCTTATTGGAGAGTATATCTTTTTAAAAACTTTCCATAGGCCGGCATACCTAGAATAGCATCCATGAACGGAATGTTAATATGTAATTTAGACACGAGTTCAAGGAATTTAACGAAATGTTTATCCAAGCGAGCTCTTGTTCGTGATTGTGGAACAGGTAGTGGTGGCTTGTATGGAGGAGGTTCCACATATGTTGGCTCATCATTCTTGCTCCTGCCTCCTTCTTCTTGCAAAGGTTCTTCTTCCACTACTACTTGCTTTCCCTTGTCATTCTCCTTTGGTGAGGGATCTTTCATGCTCAGCCCACTCCTTGTGGTAATGGCCAACACTTGGCCTCTCGGATTATCCTCGGTCCTTCCGGGAAGCTTTCCCGGATCCCTTTGTGCTTCACCCGCCTTTTGGAACAGTTGTGCTTCTAGCACCTTTTGAGCCTTCGAAATGGACGTCACTGTGCTCTAAAGTCCACTCAACCTTCCTAGCAATTGTTCAAACATCATTTCGGTTCTATCCTTTGGAGGTTGAGCTAAACCGGGTGGAGGCTCTTGTGAAGCCTTAGGTGGTGGTGCTGCGCTTGTGGAAGCGGGAGGGTTCAAGGCACCATCCGGGTTAGACTAGGAGAACCCGGGATAGTTGTGATTAGGCCGGAAATTGTTGTATTGCCGGCTGTTGTTGTTGAAGTTCCTAGGGCCTTGATAATTGTTGAAGTTACCCCTTCCCATGTAGTTAACATCCTCCTCTTTGGAAGCCAAGTTGGCAGGCACTTGCACTTGAGGACTTACTTGACTTTCAAGGTTGTGGCACACAACTCTCTCAAGGACTTAAGCTCATTGTTGATTGCATCAAGTTTGAAGTTGCTCATGGTGACTTCACTCACATCATATGCTCCCGGTTTCCTCCCATCACTCTTCCTATGGGAGTACTTCTCTATCACCAAAGCTTGCTTCTCTAAAAAAATCCAAAGCCTCATCCACATTCTTCTCCATGAATGTTCATCCGGAAAGTGATTGGAGCTTGAATTGGCTATCCTCATCAAGCCCCTTGAAATAAATCTCCAATAGCTCTATCTTCGGTATCTCATGGTGTGGACAATCTAGGAGGAGGTCTTTGAACCTCTCCCAAGATTTGAATAGACTCTCTCTATCCTTCATCACGAAAGCATTGATCTTCCCTCTTAGCTCGGTTGTCTTGGAAGGTGGTGTTCGCTCAAAAGGGTGTGCATCAAAGTCATAAATTTATATCTAGAACTCAAAAGCAAAGCGAACCCGCAGTGTACGGATCAACTGTAGAAAGGTAAGAATTCCAGAGTCGAACTCAGGGATTTGGTGAGAAAAATTCCGATTTCAATTATCTAGCGAAAGTACAAAAGTTTTTGTTATATGATAAAGAGAGAAATGATTCCAAGGATTCAAGTATCCGATTTAGGCTTTCGATTCAAGATACTTCTATAGATTTAGGACATAATTTATATTGCCAAGATTAAATGTTCAAAGGTAGGATTCGTACGATGAAGTTCCGAAACCTATATGACTAATCTATAAGTTCTCTCTATAAGGGTTGTTGAGGCTGCAATATAGAAAGATCTAAAGATAAGAATTATGTTCAAACTAACTATCTAAAACTCCAGGATATGACTCTCCAAAGTAAAGATTAGAAAGCACATCTAATTTCTTAATAAAGGATGTTGAATCTCTTTATTTCCCAAATCTTGCGATCTTAATCTATTAAATATAGAAACAGGTTTGAAGTGTTTTCATATATTCAATTAGAGGGTAGAAAGGTTAATCAAGATTGGGATTTAGGCAAGGATTAGTTTTGATTAAAGATTAGTTCAATTAAAGTTCGTCAGAAGAATAAATCGTGCTGTTCATAAGAAAAATCGGCCGATTTTCATCAAGAACAATCCGATTTTCCTGTTTGTCGCAAAACTAAAATCTAAATTATCAGGGTCTTAATGTTTGAATGAGTTCAGTCTATCATCATCTAAGCCTTAATCATCAACTATTCTCCCCAGAATCACAAGGTTTTTAGCCAACCATTTTTAAAATCGAATCAAATTAATTGTTGAAGAAGATATCGCAAAGAAACCAAATCTTGAACGGAAAATTCAATAACTTTCAATTCTGTAAAACAATCGTCAAATCTACTCAATGTATCTCTCAAACAACTCAATGTCGTGTTCACAAACCACAAACAATGCAATGGAATAAAGAAATCTCACAATCAAGGATCAAGAATGACTTTCCGGCAAAAGCTCTTCAATCTCTCTCCAAGAATCGTTGATTTCTCCAAAACGTGTAAAGATTATCTGCTGCGACCTCCTCGTTTTCGTTCGTAGGGTTCTCTTCTATAGTTTCTTGCAGATGGGCTGTTTGGCAAAACTCTCCTCTAGCCCAAATTAATTGGGCTTTGTGTCGTCTTTTCATTTGGCCGAATCGTGAAGGAAATCGACCCAGTCGATTTAGGTGCAAAACCGTTCGATTTCAGGGTATGAAAATCGTCCGATTTATCTATATATTGGCACGATTTTCTTCAACAGAAAGTGCTCTTCCTTTGGTTCATCTTCTATGCTTCTCCTTTGCAATTCCTTAGCTCCTTGTGATCCTTTTAAGACTCCTTTAGCTTCCTTAACATCCTTAGATGCTTCTTGCTCCATTTTTGCTTCCAATTCAACTCTATTTACCTACAATTCATCCAAAACTCGTGTAGACCTCTATTTCCGACAATTAATTGAATAGAACATAAAAGGCATGCCAAATCTCTCTAAATGCAAGGTAAACTGAGGTAATCTTCTACAATATGCATGAATAAGATGGTACATAATTCATGTCATCAAAATACACCCATACTTGCCCCTTGCTTGTCCCTAAGCAAGACTCAAATTTAGAATATAAGATGTCATGGATTATGTATGTATGAAAACTCAAAAAACTTTTCTTTTGGTAGTGCTTCTTCTTATTGGATCACCCTCAAAGTGATATTTCAAGGAGAAAAAGGGCAAAGTATGTATCAATGATGATTATAAGATGAACAAACTCCCTCTTCTTTCTTGAAAGCATAAATAAAGAACATGATAAAGGTGTAGAGACAATCAAATTCAAACAAATCTAAGCCATTAAGTCTTAAACACATGCATAAAAGTCTCAAGGTCTTCAAGTCAAAGGAAAGGTTCAAGAAACGTATTAAGGGAAGGAGTTCTTTTTGGCAATTGTGGTGCTAATCCGGGAAAGAGGAACACATAACACCTTCAAGAATTTTCTTCACCGCACATGCTTCGCATGTAGAAAGCTTTGCTTTCTTTACACTTTACTTTTTGAGAGTATGGACAACGGTGCATAAAAACCGAAGCCTAGGAGATCGGCGTGTCTCAATTTCGAGAAGCCTCAAACCCTTGATGCACATACCATATCCCGTTAGGACTTGTCGTTCAATCGGACTTTGGCGAGACACAAACACCCGGCTATGTGAATGGTGCCGAGTTACTCATCCTCATGTTCAACGTCCCCAAACTTATGAAACTTTGCTCTTTTTTCAATACATTTTTCTTGGCCCTCCCACATCAAACATGCCTTTTTCAATCACCTATCCTAATTCCCGGATGGTAAGGGAGGGTTACATATTTCATTGAGGAACTAGCATGATCAAGATATGAGAAAAGAAAAGAAGTGAATTGCCTTAATCATCCTTAAATGATGTAAAAGAACTTGCA
The DNA here is from genome assembly GCA_033239045.1 of Fagopyrum esculentum. NCBI lineage: Eukaryota > Viridiplantae > Streptophyta > Magnoliopsida > Caryophyllales > Polygonaceae > Fagopyrum > Fagopyrum esculentum. The sequence continues at coordinate 95,865,227 of BSUD01000008.1, read as the reverse complement.
ATATAGCTTCGACTATTATATCATTCTCTCATCAAAACAACTAAATCATATAACTTATTCATTTATTCAAGTAATAAAGGCAATTTCATTCATGCTATGATCAAAATTTCAACACAACTAAGCATCTTTTTCGCCTATCCATATGCACAATTCTCATCATAGAGGTCATTTCCATATAAGAAGCACTTAAAATTTTTGAAAATTCATAGGTTTTGAAAAAAAGTCATGCAAATGCAAGTGTCATAATAGAAAGCAAGTAGTGCAAGAGTTATTACGAGCCAAATTGTCAAGAGTAGTGGAAAGTACATAGAGTGCTAAAGTGGAACATAAGGTATTGTAAGTACCCCCACCCCATACTTGACATCCACATTGTCCCCAATGTGAAAATCAAGCATAAGAAGGAGAAAAATACTTACAATGTAAAAGAAGTGGAAGCTCAATCCTCTGTCGGTGGTGGAGGTGGTGGATATGGATACATCGGTGCGGAGGGATCGTAGAAGTGGCCGAACTGGTGGTAGTACATGTCCCTCATCTGGCCATCATAGGATGAATGCCTAGCGTCTGTCTCCTCCCTGTAGTTCCTGAACTGTGTGTTCAGGGTGTCATAATCGGTGCGGAGGTCACGGTAGTCGGTGCTGAGGCTCTGGAAGCTAGTGACTAGCTCCCTGAAGTGGCGTGGAGCTCGGCGTCCTTGTCTAGGGCCTGGAGCATGTGCATAAGAGTGTCGAGGTGGCTGTATGTCATCCTCCGTCTCCTCATCATGCCTGCTAGTCCTGCTCGGTCCTACTCCATGAGTGTCCGTGTCCATGGCATCCGTAGCGTGCCCGCTATGAGTATCACTCTCAAACTCGAGCATGGTCTCCTGTCCGCCATCCTCATCTTCCTCCTCTGAATCACCTGCATCATCATCATAATAAGTGGGAGGTGAGAACTCCTCAAGCATCGCCTCAAAGGTCTCCTTCCAGTTCCTCTTATTTCGAATGGTGTATTCGGATTTCCATATGATCTCGGATGGCTTCTTCTTCGGATCCCTGTGCCATGGCATCGGCACATGAAGAGTTCCTCTCCCTCGAGGAATCAAGACCTGTCGAACCACCAACCTCTGTGAGCCTAAAGGAAGGGCACTCTCAGCTAGAGTGCATCCCGAGAAGTCATAACCTAGAGTCCTAGCCACATGAGTGACCAAGCCTCCTGCGCAGATGTCACCCTTGGCTTTGTTGGCTATCTTTCCTAGATAGTCAGCAAGAATGGTGGAGATGTCGGGAGTGGTGGTGGATGTCATACAGTAGAGGATAAAAAGCTCATCAGCCTTGAGCTTCTGCAGAGTCTCAGTCCGGGCAAACAAACTCTCACTAAGTATCCTATGCACTACCTTGAAGGAAAGGTTGTACATACTTGTCTCCTTGGAGTTTCCGGGTCTCCACTTATCCCCTCCGTACTCTCCTACGGAAATAGCCTCCCAAAAATCACTAGCACTGAGGCCTCTAGCAAATGTGCCTGCATCTGAATAAGAAAAGCCAAACAAGTCGCCAAAAGCATCAATGGATAAAGTGTGGTCTTGGCTCATGAGGCGGAAAGTGACCATCCTTTCCCTAGGATCGTGCTCAAACGTACTAAGGAATTCTAGGGTGATCTCCCTATAAGCATCTTCCCTAATCATAGCAAACTGTCTCAACCCTGCTCTATCAAGCATCATATCAACATCCTCTCGAACATATAACGAATCTAAGTCATCAAGCACTATGTAGCGAGGAGGGGTGAATGGGCGATCTATAATGCGTTCATAGCGTTTCTTATGCTTGGATAGGGGAGGGGGAAGCTTAGGGATGTTGGTAGGTGGTGGTGGAGGTGGGGCAGGGGCTTTGGAAGAAGATCCCTTCTTCTTCCCCTTGTTTCTAGTTATCCTCTTGACAAGATCCATTCTAAGTCCTAAAAATCGACCTGTTCTTCACAAAAATCGGCCGATTTTTCTGGGCTGGGTCGATTTTATCTCGATTTCAACGATTCTCACAATTCTGTAAAGTTCTGTTCAATCTATCACCACACACAGTTCCCTACAATGGTTTCTAAGCAGATTCCTCTATCAATTCCAACAAACAAACACTTCCTAAGCAAGCTTCAAATTCGAATGAGAAACTTAGGTTTTGGAATGAGAAACCTGAATTCCTTGTGGAGGAGTCGATTGCCGTGCGTGTTGTTGTTAGATCCTTGTTCCTTGTTGAAAATGCTTCAGTTTAGAGCCAAGAATCACTCAAAATGGTTAAGGAATGAAGATTGTAGGGGTGTGGCGATTTTTCGGCTTTCTTGAGAGGGAGAAATCGAGAATTGGGGGGTTTTGGAATGAAGAAGATCGAGTGTGAAGTCTTTATATAGGGTCGACGATTTCTAAAGAAAATCGGCCGATTTATCTGGGCGATTAATTTGTCGGGGCGATTTTTCTTTCTGTCTCAAAAAATCAGACGATTTATTTTGACAGGTCGATCTCCAGGTCGATTTATGTTTCTGTTGAAAAAAATCGCCTTGCTCTGTTACTGAATCGGACAATCTTCTTATGGTAGCTCGATTTCCTTCCTTGTTTTTCTTGAATCTCGAAGATATAACTCATTTGTGCTCCATTCTCCACGAATCTCTCACATTTGAACCTAGTGTCCTGCGATTAATTACACGACAAACCAAGAGTGCATCGAGGAACATATAAAAACGAAAAACGAAGAAACAAAGCAATTAATCTATTCTAACTAAGTGAGGGATAGAAGGGAAAATTATACTATCATTGGGTTGCCTCCCAAGAAGCGCTTCATTTATCGTCTTTAGCTGGACGGTGTATGATGTTGTGTTCAATGGAGGAGGATAGGAGCTATCTCCTCGACCGGAGCTTCCGGTGTATATTTCTTCAACCGTTGGCCATTAACCTTAAAACTTCCGATTTGTTCACCCCATACTTCAACTGCACCATGGGGGAAAATTCTTTTAATCACAAAAGGTCCTGTCCAACGGGATTTGAGCTTACCTGGAAATAGACGCAGCCTTGAGTTGAATAGGAGGACTTGGTCTCCCTCCTTCAAGTCTTTTGGAATGATGTGCTTATCATGCCAGCGCTTTGTCCGTTCCTTGTAAATCCTTGCGTTCTCGTACGCATTTAGCCGGATCTCATCCAGCTCATTGATGTCTAAGAGCCGCTTCTCTCCGGCTTCTTTCATGTCGAAGTTGAGCCACTTGATAGCCCAATAAGCCTTATGCTCTAGCTCTACAGGAAGATGACATGATTTACCATAAACGAGATTATAGGGAGTCGTACCTATTGGTGTCTTGAAGGCTGTCCTGTATGCCCATAGTGCATCGTCAAGCTTCATTGACCAATCTTTCCTTGTTTTAGAGACGGTCTTCTCTAAAATCCCTTTAATCTCTCTATTGGATATCTCGACTTGTCCGCTGGTTTGCGGATGGTAAGGTGTAGCTATCTTATGGGTCACCCCATACTTAGCTAATAGAGTCTCGAATCGACGGGCTGTGAAATGTGTTCCTCCGTCACTAATGATGGTTCGGGGAGTTCCGAACCTTGGGAATATTGTTTTGTTGAGGAACTTCACCACTACCATTGCATCGTTGGTAGGAGAAGCGATTACCTCCACCCACCTTGAGACATAATCTACGGCAAGAAGTATATACTGGTTGCCGCATGAAGATGGGAAAGGTCCCATAAAATCAATGCCCCATACGTCAAAGATCTCTACTTCTTGTATGTTGTTGAGAGGCATCTCATTCCTCCTGGATATATTACCTGTCCTTTGACAAGCATCACAAGAAACAACAAACTTTTGCACATCTTTGAAAAGTGTAGGCCAATAAAAGCCGGAGCGAAGTACCTTAGCACAAGTCTTGTGGGAACTAGCATGTCCGCCACATGGTAGAGAATGGCAGTGTCGGATGACGCTATCGATCTCATCTTCGGGAATACATCTCCTGTAGATGCCATCTGGACCTCTTTTGAATAGAATAGGCTCGTTCCAATAGAATTGCCGGACGTCTCTAAAGAACTTCTTCTTTTGAGCATATGAAAGTCCGGGTGGAATCTCCTGACAAACAAGGTAATTTACAATGTCAGCAAACCATGGATCATTACCTTGTGATATGTGTTGAAGACACTCTTCAATCTCGTGCAGCTGCTCGTCAGGGAAGGAGTCGTCTATCGGAAGTTCATCCGACTCGCTGGTGAGTTGCGGAAGACGACTAAGATGATCGGCAACGGAGTTCTCCGATCCTTTCTTATCACGGATCTCTAAATCAAACTCTTGCAAGAGTAAGATCCATCTTAGAAGCCTTGGCTTCGCATCCTTCTTCGTGAATAAGTATCGGATTGCGGAGTGGTCCGTATAGACTATCACTTTCGCACCTACAAGATAGGAACGAAATTTCTCAAATGCATATACTACGGCTAAAAGTTCCTTTTCCGTGGTTGCGTAGTTGTATTGAGCCTCATCTAGCGTTTTGCTAGCGTAGTAGATGGCATGAGTGCGACCATCTTTCTTCTGTCCAAGAACGGCTCCTATAGCGACATCGCTTACGTCGCACATGACCTCAAAAGGAAGAGTCCAATCGGGTGGTTGAATGATTGGTGCCGAAATCAATGCTTCTTTGATCCTGCAAAAAGCATCTAAGCAATCTTTCGAGAATTCGAAAGTCGCATCTTTCATCAAAAGATTAGTCAAAGGTTTTGAAATCTTAGAAAAATCCTTTATGAATCTCCTATAGAAGCCTGCATGTCCTAGGAAGCTTCTAATTCCTTTTACCGATGAAGGGGGAGGTAACTTCTCAATGGTTTCTATCTTTGATCGATCTACCTCTATTCCCCTTTGTGACACTAAGTGACCTAACACAATTCCTTCGGTGACCATGAAATGACACTTTTCCCAGTTTAAGACTAAGTTAGTGTCCTCACATCTCTTAAGAACTAGTGAAAGGTTATAGAGACAGTTATCAAAGGAAGAACCATATACCGAAAAGTCGTCCATGAAGACTTCCATGATATTCTCTACAAATTCGGAGAAGATTGCCATCATACACCTTTGGAAGGTGGCTGGAGCGTTGCATAAGCCGAATGGCATTCTTCTATAAGCGAACGTACCCCATGGGCACGTAAAGGTTGTCTTCTCTTGATCATCCGGATGAATTGGGATCTGAAAGAAACCGCTATATCCATCTATATAAAAAAAGTAGGCATGTTGGGCTAACCTTTCCAACATTTGATCGATGAAAGGAAGGGGGAAGTGGTCCTTCCTTGTGGCTACGTTCAGTTTGCGGTAGTCGATGCACATTCGCCACCCTGTAACTGTCCGTGTAGGGATGAGTTCGTTGTTCTTGTTGGCAACAACGGTAATGCCTCCTTTCTTGGGTATTACTTGTACCGGACTCACCCATTTTCTATCAAAAATAGGGAAGATGATACCTGCATCAAGTAGTTTAAGAATTTCTTTCTTCACGACCTCTTTCATCGCCGAATTTAACCGTCTTTGAGGTTGGCGTGAAGGTTTGTAATCCTCTTCCATTAATATTTTGTGCATACATAGAGAAGGCTTTATTCCTACTAAATCATCAATGGTGTAACCTAGTGCTCTCCTATGTTGCTTCAAAACATGCATGAGTTTCTCTAATTCATCATCATTCAAATTTGCATTGACTATAACTGGGTATGTGGAATTAGTGCCAAGGAATGCGTACCTTAAATGCGTGGGAAGTTGCTTCAATTCTAATGATGGAGGTACCTTGGTTGGTGATGAATCGTGGCTTCCGGGTGTTGTGGAAGAGGTCTCTACAGGTGTGGGTACTTCATCATTAGATTCGGAAGCGGCTGCGGTGAAGTTTGGAGAATCCATAGAATTACTCATTGAATCGACCCCCCTGTAATAAATCGGTCGATCTTCTGCACGATTTTTCTTTCTGTCGAAAAAAATCGTGCTACCTCTTCATGAATCGGGCGATTTATTGTTGTCAGGTCGATTTTAGTTTCTGTCGAAAAAAATCGGATTGCATCTTCAGAAATCGGACGATTTATTTCTGGCAGGTCGATTTTCTTCACAGTTTCCGGAGTCCATTCTAGTTCTTCAATTTTTGCTCCTAGTTCTTCCTCCACATCATTTAATGCTTTCACATCCTCATTGCAGTCATGTTCCACCCCTTCCTCCATGATGCTCATGCTAAGAACTTTTTGAAGAGGGTCTTTCATCAAGATCGAACTTACTATCTCTCTAGACTCTTCTTCCTCAACAATTTCAAAAACGTCATCTGTCAAGGCTGGCTCCTTGATTAAGGAAGATAGTATGAATTCTATCTTTTCTTCACCAATATGGAAGGATAGCTGGCCGTTCTTGCAATCTACCATGCATCCGGATGTGGCGAGGAATGGTCTCCCAAGGATGATGGGAACCGGTTAATCTGCAGGTATGTCAAGAACGACAAAATCGATGGGGATGTAAAACTTACCTAGCTTTACCGGAATGTCTTCTAATATTCCCACCGGCTTAGTTGTAGAACGATCAGCCATGTAGAGTGTGATCTTCACCGGTCTAGGCTCTCCTAGACCAACTGCCTTGCATAGAGCGAGAGGTATGATACTCACACTTGCTCCAAGGTCACAAAGAGCATCATAGGTAGCTTCTCCCAAAGTGATGGGTATGCAAAAGGATCCTGGATCGCGGAGCTTGGGTGGCATGTTCTCCGTCATAGTCTTGATGAGTTCGGATGACTCCATACTCATTTTGACTTCTCCTATATCTTCCAACTTCCTCTTGTTAGAGAGGATCTCCTTGAGGAATTTCCCGTAAGCCGGCATACCTAAAATCGCATCCATAAAAGGTATGTTAATATGGAGCTTACTCATAAGTTCAACAAACTTACCGAAATGTTTATCTAGGCGTGCACGCGCTCTAGATTGAGGAAAAGGTAGAGGTGGTTTATAAGCGGGAGGAGGAACGTAGACTTCTTCCTTCTCTTTTGCCTCTCCTTCTTTTGTGGAGGTATCAACTACTTTAGGTTGAGGGTCGGCGATCGTCTTCCCGCTCCTAGTAGTTATTGCCATAACCCTTCCCTTTGGGTTATCTTCTGTCTTTCCGGGAAGCTTCCCTTGATCCCTTGGGACTTCTCCGGCCTTGTTGAATACTTGGTTTTCTAAAGCTTTGTGAGCTTTGTCAACCGAAGTTATGTAACTCTCCAATCCTTGTAGCTTGCCTAGGATCGTTTCTAGCATGGGATCGGGTTTGCTTGATCCGCTTGATTGTCCCTGGCTTGTAGAAGGAGTAGAAGAAGACGGAGGTGTTAGAGCCTTTTCAGCATAAGAGTAAGGATTACCTGGACTTTGCTGATTTGACCTCCAATTGTTGTTATAATTTGAGTTCCTATTGTTGTTGTTATTCTAATTGGAGTTTCGGTTGTTATTGTTGTTGCTCCAATTGGAATTCCGGTTATCACTCCTTTGATTGTTATCTCTTCCCATGTAGTTGGCTTCTTGCTCCTTAGTCTTTTGAAGACTCGTTTTGAGCACTTCCCTCAATTCTTTGATGTCATCTTTGAGGGAGAATATTTGTGTTTGAGCCGCTTGATTCAACTTGGCTCCCGGATCGCCTTGATTCCGGCTATTTGATTCCACCTTCCGGTGGGAATATTTTTCAATCACTTGGGCTTGCTTCTCAATGAAGTCCCAAGCATCATCCTCTCTCATATCCATGAATGTGCCGCAAGATAGAGATTGGAGGTTGAATTGTGTCTCCACATCCAACCCTTTGTAGTAGATCTCCAACAATTCCAGCTTGGAAATGCCATGGTGTGGGCAATCCAACAAGAGATCTTGAAACCTTTCCCAAGATTGAAACAAGCTTTCGTTAGATTTCATAGAGAAAGCATTTATTTTACCTCTCAATTCCGCCGTTTTGGATGGCGGAAAGAACTTGGTGAGGAATTCGGAAGACAATTCCTCCCATGTAGCTAACTTCGCAGCCGGAAGTGTTTGGTACCAAGCTAGAGCCTTGTCCTTCAAAGAGAAGAAGAACGGCTTGATCTTGTAGTTGCTTGTAGTAGCCTTCTTCGGCTTCATAGTCTCCATGAGAATCTCAAAATTCTGCAAGTGTTGATGCGGAGATTCAGTACTTGCTCCGCCATATTGACTTTGGCAAACCATAGTGATGACTTGTGGTGAGAAGCTAAACTCTTGGATGTCTTCAGCTCCAAAGTCCACACCTAGACGGCGTGGTTGCTGAATCGGATCCATCCGTTGCCCCAAAGTTCGGGGTCTATCTTCGTTATTGATAGCTCTAACGTTCCTAGTCGTGATGCGAGGGACGACCTTAGGTGTTGGAGTGTTTTGGGTAGGACGAAGTGATGGATCAATCTCTTCAAGTTCCGGCATGTCCGGATCTATCTCTTCGTCATCGGAAGAGTCATTTCGACTGGATTTAGTTGGTGTCTTCACTTTCTTCTTCTTCTTGGAGTCGTTCAACTCCAACTTCATGTCCAACATCATAGCTCTCAGTTCATCAATCTGAAATTGAGGACTTATTTCAGCTTCTTTTCGAGCTTTCTCACTCAACTGGAGTTGGCGTTGAGCTTCGTTCAGTTCAGCCTTGTAGTTTCTCTCATCGTTTTCAACCATTTTCTTCTCCTTCAACTTTCTCCTCAAAGTTCTTTCTAATTCGGGATCGAAAGGAATTAGATCTTTAGTGGATCTAGTCTTTCGCATATACCTAAAGAACCAGCAAATATCACTCATGTAGACAAATTAAATCACAAGAGCAAGAGCTCTCAAGCTAGACAACCGAAAACCGGATTTGATCTAGACCAAATCCTAGGCAACGGCGCCAAAAACTTGTTCGCTCAAAAGGGTGTGCGTCAAAGTCTTAAATTTATATCTAGAACTCAAAAGCAAAGCGAACCCGCAGTGTACGGATCAGCTGTAGAAAGGTAAGAATTCCAGAGTCGAACTCAGGGATTTGGTGAGAAAAATTCCGATTTCAATTATCTAGCGAAAGTATAAAAGTTTTTGTGATATGATAAAGAGAGAAATGATTCCAAGGATTCAAGTATCCGATTTAGGCTTTCGATTCAAGATACTTCTATAGATTTAGGACAGAATTTATATTGCCAAGATTAAATGTTCAAAGGTAGGATTCGTACGATGAAGTTCCGAAACCTATATGACTAATCTATAAGTTCTCTCTATAAGGGTTGTTGAGGCTGCAATATAGAAAGATCTAAAGATAAGAATTATGTTCAAACTAACTATCTAAAACTCCAGGATATGACTCTCCAAAGTAAAGATTAGAAAGCACATCTAATTCCTCAATAAAGGATGTTGAATCTCTTTATTTCCGAAATCTTGCGATCTTAATCTATTAAATATAGAAACAGGTTTGAAGTGTTTTCATATATTCAGTTAGAGGGTAGAAAGGTTAATCAAGATTGGGATTTAGGCAAGGATTAGTTTGATTAAAGATTAGTTCAATTAAAGTTCGTCAGAAGAATAAATCGTGCTGTTCATAAGAAAAATCGGCCGATTTTCCTCAAGAATAATCCGATTTTCCTGTTTGTCGCAAAACTAAAATCTAAATTCTCAGGGTCTTAATGTTTGAATGAGTTCAGTCTATCATCATCTAAGCCTTAATCATCAACTATTCTCCCCAGAATCACAAGGTTTTTAGCCAACCATTTTTAAAATTGAATCAAATTAATTGTTGAAGAAGATATCGCAAAGAAACCAAATCTTGAACGGAAAATTCAATAACTTTCAATTCTGTAAAACAATCGTCAAATCTACTCAATGTATCTCTCAAACAACTCAATGTCGTGTTCACAAACCACAAACAATGCAATGGAATAAAGAAATCTCACAATCAAGGATCAAGAATGACTTTCCGGAAAAAGCTCTTCAATCTCTCTCCAAGAATCGTTGATTTCTCCAAAACGTGTAAAGATTATCTGCTGCGACCTCTTCGTTTTCGTTCGTAGGGTTCTCTTCTATAGTTTCTTGCAGATGGGCTGTTTGGCAAAACTCTCCTCTAGCCCAAATTAATTGGGCTTTGTGTCGTCTTTTCATTTGGCCGAATCGTGAAGGAAATCGACCCAGTCGATTTAGGTGCAAAACCGTTCGATTTCAGGGTATGAAAATCGTCCGATTTATCTATATATTGGCACGATTTTCTTCAACAGAAAGTGCTCTTCCTTTGGTTCGTCTTCTATGCTTCTCCTTTGCAATTCCTTAGCTCCTTGTGATCCTTTTAAGACTCCTTTAGCTTCCTTAACATCCTTAGATGCTTCTTGCTCCATTTTTGCTTCCAATTCAACTCTATTTACCTGCAATTCATCCAAAACTCGTGTAGACCTCTATTTCCGACAATTAATTGAATAGAACATAAAAAGCATGCCAAATCTCTCTAAATGCAAGGTAAACTGAGGTAATCTTCTACAATATGCATGAATAAGATGGTACATAATTCATGTCATCAGGTGGGAAGAACTTTGTCAAGAACTTGGTTGTCATCTCCTCCCAAGTACCCACACGTCCTTGTAGAATGGATTGATACCAAGCCAAGGCCTTATCCTTAAGTGAGAAGGAAAAAGCCCTAAGCTTATGGTTGTTGGTCTCCAATCTAGGTGGTCTTAGAGTCTCCATCAAGATCTCATAATTCATCAAGTGTTGATGAGGAGACTCTCCTTCCATCCCTCCAAATTGATTGTGCTGGATTATTTGTACCACTTGAGGGCGGAGCTCGTAATCATGGGCTGCGGGATCTCCTAAGTTTACACCCGGACGGTGCACTCTTTGGCTGGATCCATACGTTGCCCTAGTGTTTGTGGCTCCTCAATAATAATCGGCTCAAACCGAACATTGATTGTCGGCTGCGGTGGTGGTGGTGGAGCTTGTTGACGATGAAGCTCCCTTTGCACAAGAGCTTGCCTAATCTCTTCAATTTCCCTCCTAGTTGCTTCTTGCCTCTCATTGGAAAGTCTCCTCTCATTCTCCAAGGCTTCATCCCTTAGCCTAATTTGCTCTAGGGCATCATTCAACTCATCTTGAAGATCTCTTCCGGCCATCTCCTTCTTCTTAATGCTTTTGGATCTAGTCGTAAGGGTTTTCTCTGGTTCGGGATCGAATGGAGCTTAATCCTTGCCACGAGATCTTCGCATGCACCTAAAGAGTGAGAGATGTCCTGAAAAATCAAAGAAACAAACCAAACAAGATCAAAAGCAACAAGAAAGACCTGGGCTATAAAAAATCACACAAAATGATTCAATCTAGACCTAGTCCCCGACAACGGCGCCAAAAACTTGTTACGCTAGAATTGTGTAGCACAAAAGTCTTACAATTTATAACTCGATATATTTTCCTAACTCCTAGCGAACCCACAGTGTATGGGTCGTTTTATAGCAAGGATAGTATTCCGAGGTCGAACACAAAGACTAAGGTGAAATCAAATCAAACAAGTGATCATGGATAGTGCAAATCTAGTAAAGAAGAGATCAAACAAATAAAGAAATGAAAATCATGATATTTTTGGTTGGGTTTTTGTGGTAATAAAGCAAGATCATAAATCATGCAAGACTATGAATCAAACAAACAACTCAAAGTAGCAACACAAACAAGCAACAAAAACACAAGATATGTGATCAAAGAGAGAAAAGCGGATTCTAGGGTTAGGACTTCCGGTTATGGCATTGGACTCAAGCTTCTAATCAACCTTGGACAAGCTGCGGTATGTTGGGAATGAGTGTTTCTCCAATAGGATCAATCACCGGGTAGGTCTCATGGTCCACTAATCCCTCACATAAGGTCCTATTACCGGGTAAGTCTCTAGGAACCTAAAGTTGGGAATTCTACACAAACCGGATTACTACTTAAGGATCAAACCTCTCCTTACCGGGTAAGTCTCGGGAAGGCAAGTCCTAAGCAACAATCCTAGCGCACTCAGTCCAATAGTGGCTTGTGAAGCTCACTACTACCTAGGGTTCATCATCATTGGTTCCTAAGGTCGGAAATTATCGGGTAAGTCTCTTCCCTCACTTAGTTTGCTAGCATTAGGTTACCCTAGACTAGATTATGCTTAAAAAACACTAGTATTTCAACAATCTAACATCCTAACATTCAGATTCATCAATACAAGCACAAGAGAGAAAACCACGGGTAGATCATACAGAACCACGGGCGTGGAATTACATGAACAGACCGTGGTTTTGTTCAGAGCTTAGGTTCGAGCAAGCAAATCATCCAAGGGTACATTCAAGTCTATTCTATCATAATTCAAGCCATAACCATCATTCCATTACCCTAGAATCACAACTATTTAGCCAACAACATGCATTTTAAGATTTAAACTCAACAAGCAAACATTCATGGCTTCCATAGCAAGAAAATGAAATGAAAGTGAAAAGAAACAAGTAATCTTAGCTAAATATGAGATTAAACAAGACTTACAACCCTTCAAACACAGCTCCAAAACGTTCCTTACAATCCTTCCAAATGTTCTCAACAAAAGCCACTCAAAAATCACTCAAAGTTCACACTAAATCTCTATCTTGATGTGTTGTTCTTCCTCCAAAATGAGAGTGTTTTTCTTCTCCTCCAAGAACTCCCAATGTGGATAATGATAATGTGTGAGAGAATGTGGGAGTCTCCCTAGCAACAGCCTGCAGGACCACTTATATTCTCCACCAAGAGCAAGGGTCGGGCAAAGAGATCGTGGGACACGTGTCAAGGCTGTCCAGAGAAAGCCAAGGCCAAAATTATGGGCGTGGTTCTGACCTCTGGACCGTGGAATTCCCTGTTCAGCTCTCTTTGGATAATTAGGCCACGAGTTGGTGCAAGGCATGCACCAATAAGGTCCTATGTGTTCTCCTTTGCTCCTAGCTTGCTCCTTAATGAGTCCGGAAGTGTGCCATCACGAGGAATGATCCTCGAATGTGTCGATTAATTCCAAGAGCTCCCCAAAATACCTACAAAACCGAAAAAAGCCCGTGTAGACGTCTATCTCGACAGTATGCATGAATTAAGCGTAAACGTCACAAACTAATGCCAAACCATGCATGAATAACGGGAAAAACTATCTAAATGAATGCCTAAACTAACGTCATAAATCGTGTCATCACCAACTACAAAGATACTTATCCACTGCAGCTCATCCACAAGAAATCATCAAGGGAAGAGAGGAAGAATCACAAGAGAGAGTAGAGAGCAAGAGTGGACTAACGTAAGAGAGAAATGAAAGAGGAGAGAGAGAGAGAATCCAACAAAGCTGAAAAGGTGGGAGGGAACCAAGGGGTCAGATGGCCCCTTGTCACCTCAGTTGGATACGAAAGGTCAAAAGCAGAATAAGGGGAACGAGTGGTCAGCGCGGGATTTTGGGAATAAATCCCGGTACTCAACACACGTGCCTGCGGGAAAACTAGGCCACCGACGCGGGAAGCTCAGAAACGCCTCGACACCCGGAATAGAAATTCCGGATGTTACAACTAACCCCCCTAAAAACAAGTTTCGTCCCGAAACTTGCTAAAGGTACTCGCAAACCGCACACTAGAAAAACGCAAGGAACTCATAATGCTAACAATCGATCTCAAACCCAATGTCACTCTCATAACCATGAAAACACCTCACGAGGTAATCAAATATACACATAAGTGGCACACAAGGCATATCACATCACAAAGTACATAGGTAATAATTAAGGAAAATCTCGAGACTAACTCGACTGTCCTATGGTGTCTCTAAACCTGCGTAAAACTCGGGGTTGTTCCTCCAGATTGTAATAACCGAAAAATTTATTCCGTTTAATTCTATATCAAACCGAGTTTCGACCCATCGATCTTTCTCTGTATACCTAGTCGTACACACTATCTCAGATTTTATCATTTTATGTAACCTCACTTCACATAAAATGATAGAACTTCTTTTTATCAAACCCTAATCTATCAAACCCTAAGTTAGATCTTGACATACATGACAAATTTTTGACGAGACCATGACAACGTCGAGATCGAGACGAGACCATGACAACATTTGACAAGACCAAGGTCTTGACAAACTTTCAGCCCACTTCTTCTACCATTCAACCATTGTTTTGAATTCAATTATCCAGCCTTTCATGTCTCCTTGCTGGCGGATTGTTGCAGCCCATTTTGTCCCTTGTTTTTATATCATCCCAATTCGTACTACATGCCAGCTGCAGCCCTCCTTGCCTCCAGCCCAAGAACAAGCTCAGCCCACCTCCTTGCCAGCCACTCCCTTGATCGCACCAGCCCAATGAGGAGAAGCCCTTGGAGCAGCTTCAACGGCTGGATTAACCTCCCAGCTCCTCACGTAACAGCTACGTAAATAAGGCAAGAGAATCGCTGCTGTAACAACCCTGATCTCACGCCAAAAGAAAGAAGAAGAATTGAAGTTTCACGCCCACGTTCAGCACTCTTCTGCACACCTTTCCTTCTGCAGCGGATTGCTTCTTCAATGCTACAGAACCGGCCATCTCCAGCGTCTCCAGCCTCTTCAGCGCAGCAGCCCACAGCAGTAGTCTCTCAACGCAGAAACGTCTGATGCAGTCGGTCCTAGTCTGAAGGTGCAGCCCCTGTTGACAAGCCATAGAACCAGTGCAGTCATGTAAGCCATCTAACCCTTGTAACCCTTGCTACACTACCCTTCAGTCCACCTTTTCCTTGCCTAACATGTACCCGTTTCGTCTGTTAAACCTACTCAGAACAACCGTAGGAGAGCTGTACAGATTCTTGTGTTTTCCAGAATTTTCGGAAGTGTTGAGCAGTCAACTTCGGGTCCATTGTTGGGTACGCTAGACTCTTTCTTTCTGGCTGATTTTCGGATATGTTTTAGTCGATATTGTATAGTATAACATACTAAAATTTGAGAGCAATCCGAGCTACGGTTTGAGAGTTATTGTGTTCCAAAGTTGACGCCTCATGTAGTTTGTATATATGTGCTGAGTGTTGGGAAAACAGCAAGTGATGCTGTTTTGTGAGAGGGTTTTGAATTAGTTTTTGATCTCCGTTGGGCTTGAATTTTGGATATGATATAGTTGACATATTTTTATAGAACATATCAAAATTTGAGAAGCATCCAGCGAGTGGTTTGTGATTTATGATTTTTCAAAGATTTAGTCATAAACAGTTTTTCTGTTGTGCTGAAATTCGGTTTTGTGAGATAGTTTTAAATAGGCTATTGATCTCCTTTGCAGCTGAATTTTGGATATATGATAGATAAGATTTTATAGTAGAACGTACAAAAATTTGGGATAAATCCAGCGAGTAGTTTAGGAGTTATGATTTTTGAAAGTTAAGACAGTCTTCTGTTTGTTAAGTGTTGAAACCAACTTTAGAAATTTTTGTAGAAGTGATGGTTTAACAGTTTTAAGAAATTCTTGCTCCTAGGAGTAGATGAGATATCATAGATGATCTAGGGAATTATTTCGGAATTTTTATAAGATTATTCGAATTTTATATTTGAAGCTGTAGTTGGAATTTAGTGACTTTTCGGGAAATAGAAAATGGGTAGTTTTTCTAGTTGTTACCTAAAATCATCCTAGGGAGTAGAATATGGTTAGTTAGCCTCCAATTATATTTTAAGTACATATTCCGAGTTTTTGGAAGTTCCGGAGCCAGGGGTAAAACAGTCAATTATCCGTATAAGGGTATTTTGGTAATTTATCTGATGATAGAGTTAAAAAATCTTAGAAGTCAGAGACTTCTAATTAAGTGGGATACATTATTGATCCACTTGCCGTTTATAACAGGCGGTTGAGTTCCTACGGTTACAGACCGAGTTGAGATAACGAGATTATGTTTGAATTCAGGTAAGTCCTTTGGGCTTACTTAGCTGACTGCTAAATATGAGTACAAATGATGATGGTGGTGTGTGATTGAAACGTTTAGAGAGATAGATTGTGATATATAATTACCGACCTATATTTTGGCCTAAGAGTAACGGGCGGTGGCATTCTGCTCAGTAGCTGGCTGGCGCTGGGGGTTTCTTTCGGGACTAGTCCATACATGGTTTGTAGTGATGCTACCAATGGAAGTCAGCTAGACCTACACCAGTTGGATAAGGAACGGAGGCGAGAACTAATAAAAATTCTCGTGCCACAACTTAAATTGAATAATGTGAATCACTTAAATAATAGATAATAATTGGTTGAGTGCCAGCATGATGTTTGTTTATTTTTGTTTCTGCTTGTGTTTGTGCTGTTATCATTTTGCTTATATTTGGATAGTTAGCTAACGGTTTATCCGTGTTGTAGATCTGTAGAGATAGACAGTTGCAGAGAGATCCGGAACGGATGGTCAGCCGGGTCCACGTACTCATTAGATGGGGACGGGGGAGTCTTCCATACGTCATGCATGTTATGTACCTTTATATATGTTTGTAAGGCTGTCACATGTGTACGTTTATACCATTAAAAATATTATGTTTTAGAAATTGTTTTAAATACATTTGTGCCTTGTTGTAAGATCCAAGTAATGTTGTTATTAAACCAGGGTCGGGACCCATTGTGAGGTCCTAACCAGTAGCTCCCCGAGTTCCGAGAAATTGGGGTGTTACAACATGGTATCAGAGCTCTGGGTTGGCAACAATGGCACTTGAAATCTTCTAAAAGACCGAGTGTATAAAATAACTAGAACCCGAAAGGGGTCTAAGATTTTCAAAACGGATTTCTGTTTTTACACACGTGCATAGTCGGGTTGTTGGGTTAATAGTACGTCGGACCACCATCGTTCTCCGTGGATCTCTGCAACTTGGAATGATAGATGTTAGTATATAGAGTTATATTGATATGTTTTAATGTATGATTATATAAATGTGTATGTTTAGCATGTTAGTATCCTAAAGGATACCCTATATCCTTTAGTTATGATATCATGAATCGCTTATCGCTTCATGATAAATCGGTAACGGGCTTGAAGAGCTTTCAATACAAGATAATGGATTCAGACCAAGGATTAAGTGTTATACTCTGGTGGGCGTCCTTGTGACCACATAAATCATCCGAAGAACGAGTGGGCAAGGGAGTACAGATGTGGAGACAATTTTCA
>BSUD01000008.1:95796774-95839854 GCA_033239045.1 Fagopyrum esculentum | reverse complement strand
ACCTAGGGGACTCGAGAAAGAGAGTTGGCCCTAAGGGGAAGGAAGTGGGGAAGATAGAACGAACTAAAGAAGGGGAAAAGGATTAACCGAGTAGTTGTTACTTACCAGAAATTTTATGCCAATAGAGGTACGAGAAGAGCGAGTACGAGATACCGAGGTGAGTCAACTATAGACTAACCAATATCCATGGAGGATGTGCAAATGTTGCTAGTATTGATGATTTATGTGCCGTTAAGAAGAGATATTTGTGAATGTGGATTTTCGAGGTAGCTTTACCGACGCCTTGGAGGATTTCCTCTTATAAGCAACGACAACCTTCTTGGATGAACTAAGGTATAAAGAGAACCATGTTAGAGATTTCGTAATGGCTGGTTCAGACCAAACTCCGGTCGAGTTAAAAAGTTTGGATCCGTGTTAGAAGAATTCAAAAAGTGAATGGGAGAGGTTGTCTTCTAACCGTTATCTTATATCTTTTAAGCAAGTAAGGAAAGTTCTTGATACTTCATCCGGATATGACTTGAGGTGTAATCGGGAGAAAGAATTTTGAGAACAATCACTTTGGACTCACACAAAATGTCCGTATGATAGATGAATGACAATAGAACTATCAGAGTAGCGCAGCGGAAGCGTGGTGGGTCCAAACCCACAAAGCATGAAGCTCAATGGTACAACAAAAAGACGTGTCGAGTTTAAAATAATGATAGTTGGTGAGATGCTTTTGTTTGAGAAGAACGTGAGATAGGCTACGCGGAGAGACTGGAAATACTGTATGAGAATATAGAGGTTAAAGAAAAAGAGTGCTACCCTATTATGGATCCCAGTGAAACATGACAACTTCGTCACATGTCGACAGATAAGCGCTTTTGGGGGAATTAATAGCTAAAGGGATATTCGAGAGTGTATTTCCATTGGGGGAAGAAAATAAATAACGATATTATTAAGGTATTGTGCGTAGTCTGCACTAGAAAGCTCAAAGTGAGTAACCATCATGCGGAGTCGAAAGATACATAAGAGAGAGAAGCGACAAGAGTATAGTTGCAACCAGTAACCGTACTTAAAGAAAGCATAATCTCGGAGTAGAGTACGTGGAATTTGTATCGGAATGGAACCGAGTGGCGTTTGGCACCAAAGGAATATTCTCGGTCCAGTAAACAAGGGGATATACGAGTACAATGTTGATGCGGTGTTAGAAATTATCGAGTAGTTATGATTAAACCATGGTGATGTGAGATCACCTTGTGCCTAGTGTTGTCATTACGGACACATGCTATATCACCTAAGATCTTGGATACTGCGTAAGAAGTTTGAGTTGAGCTAGAGATCTATAAAATAATATGATGATGTCGATAGAACGCAAATATTGATCACCGGATTTTGAGTGTTAAGTTATATCAACATTGAGACCAAGTGAGTGATGATTCTGTAGTGGGGGAACCATATGACTGAGTCATATAAGGGAATATCCTAGATCGGATACTTGGAACCCTTTTAGAAGACCGGAAGGAAAGAACTTAGAATAAATTATCTCAGGAAGGTCATCAAAAGATCTAGAGGTGAGTTAGTAAGGCAACCTTGTGAGACCTTGCAAGCGGAGTTGAAAGTGATTAACGGACTATTATTCCTCACCCTATTGAGGAGAGCAACCCCATTGGTCCAGGGATTTAGTTAGAGGGAATACCTACTAGACACGAGTTAGGTCCTCAGAATAGAGGATTGGACAGTTGGGCCGAATGATACCGGTGAGATATCCGATAACCACTGTAGAACGTGGTAGCAAGCGCTTGTGATGTATGTACATGAAAACATTTTCGGAGTCAAAGGTTTCATAAAAAGCCGACGAGGCTACTTCAGATATTGTGGATAGTATAGACGTCGTAACCTTTCAAAGATCTATACAAAGATAGTGGTAACCTTGAAAACAACTAGTTAGGGTTTGATCCTGCATGTGTGTGCTATTGTTTGACTACTTGTTTATTTCATGCTTGTGTGCTTAGTCATGTGTGTTATAGTGATGACCTTTGGTGTGTGAGTACTTAGATGTGGAAACGACGAGACTTTTGTGTAGTGAATTGATACACCCGACTGGTGCCGTAAATGCCAATCATGATTATCTAACCCTAAGTTTCGGGACGAAACTTATTTTTAGGGGGTAGTGATGTAATAACCGAAAATTTTATTCCGTTTAATTCTATATCAAACCGAGTTTCGACCCATCGATCTTTCTCTGTATACCTAGTCGTACACACTATCTCAGATTTTATCATTTTATGTAACCTCACTTCACATAAAATGATAGAACTTCTTTTTATCAAACCCTAATCTATCAAACCCTAAGTTAGATCTTGACATACATGACAAATTTTTGACGAGACCATGACAACGTCGAGATCGAGACGAGACCATGACAACATTTGACAAGACCAAGGTCTTGACAAACTTTCAGCCCACTTCTTCTACCATTCAACCATTGTTTTGAATTCAATTATCCAGCCTTTCATGTCTCCTTGCTGGCGGATTGTTGCAGCCCATTTTGTCCCTTGTTTTTATTTCATCCCAATTCGTACTACATGCCAGCTGCAGCCCTCCTTGCCTCCAGCCCAAGAACAAGCTCAGCCCACCTTCTTGCCAGCCACTCCCTTGATCGCACCAGCCCAATGAGGAGAAGCCCTTGGAGCAGCTTCAACGGCTGGATTAACCTCCCAGCTCCTCACGTAACAACTACGTAAATAAGGCAAGAGAATCGCTGCTGTAACAACCCTGATCTCACGCCAAAAGAAAGAAGAAGAATTGCAGTTTCACGCCCACGTTCAGCACTCTTCTGCACACCTTTCCTTCTGCAGCGGATTGCTTCTTCAATGCTACAGAACCGGCCATCTCCAGCGTCTCCAGCATCTTCAGCGCAGCAGCCCACAGCAGTAGTCTCTCAACGCAGAAACGTCTGATGCAGTCGGTCCTAGTCTGAAGGTGCAGCCCCTGTTGACAAGCCATAGAACCAGTGCAGTCATGTAAGCCATCTAACCCTTGTAACCCTTGCTACACTACCCTTCAGTCCACCTTTTCCTTGCCTAACGTGTACCCGTTTCGTCTGTTAAACCTACTCAGAACAACCGTAGGAGAGCTGTACAGATTCTTGTGTTTTCCAGAATTTTCGGAAGTGTTGAGCAGTCAACTTCGGGTCCATTTTTGGGTACGCTAGACTCTTTCTTACTGGCTGATTTTCGGATATGTTTTAGTCGATATTGTATAGTATAACATACTAAAATTTGAGAGCAATCCGAGCTACGGTTTGAGAGTTATTGTGTTCCAAAGTTGACGCCTCATGTAGTTTGTATATATGTGCTGAGTGTTGGGAAAACAGCAAGTGATGCTGTTTTGTGAGAGGGTTTTGAATTAGTTTTTGATCTCCGTTGGGCTTGAATTTTGGATATGATATAGTTGACATATTTTTATAGAACATATTAAAATTTGAGAAGCATCCAGCGAGTGGTTTGTGATTTATGATTTTTCAAAGATTTAGTCATAAACAGTTTTTCTGTTGTGCTGAAATTCGGTTTTGTGAGATAGTTTTAAATAGGCTATTGATCTCCATTGCAGCTGAATTTTGGATATATGATAGATAAGATTTTATAGTAGAACGTACAAAAATTTGGGATAAATCCAGCGAGTAGTTTAGGAGTTATGATTTTTGAAAGTTAAGACAGTCTTCTGTTTGTTAAGTGTTGAAACCAACTTTAGAAATTTTTGTAGAAGTGATGGTTGAACAGTTTTAAGAAATTCTTGCTCCTAGGAGTAGATGAGATATCATAGATGATCTAGGGAATTATTTCGGAATTTTTATAAGATTATTCGAATTTTATATTTGAAGCTGTAGTTGGAATTTAGTGACTTTTCGGGAAATAGAAAATGGGTAGTTTTTCTAGTTGTTACCTAAAATCATCCTAGGGAGTAGAATATGGTTAGTTAGCCTCCAATTATATTTTAAGTACATATTCCGAGTTTTTGGAAGTTCCGGAGCCAGGGGTAAAACAGTCAATTATCCGTATAAGGGTATTTTGGTAATTTATCTGATGATAGAGTTAAAAAATCTTAGAAGTCAGAGACTTCTAATTAAGTGGGATACATTATTGATCCACTTGCCTTTTATAACAGGCGGTTGAGTTCCTACGGTTACAGACCGAGTTGAGATAACGAGATTATGTTTGAATTCAGGTAAGTCCTTTGGGCTTACTTAGCTGACTGCTAAATATGAGTATAAATGATGATGGTGGTGTGTGATTGAAATGTTTAGAGAGATAGGTTGTGATATATAATTACCGACCTATATTTTGGCCTAAGAGTAACGGGCGGTGGCATTCTGCTCAGTAGCTGGCTGGCGCTGGGGGTTTCTTTCGGGACTAGTCCATACATGGTTTGTAGTGATGCTACCAATGGAAGTCAGCTAGACCTACACCAGTTGGATAAGGAACGGAGGCGAGAACTAATAAAAATTCTCGTGCCACAACTTAAATTGAATAATGTGAATCACTTAAATAATAGATAATAATTGGTTGAGTGCCAGCATGATGTTTGTTTATTTTTGTTTCTGCTTGTGTTTGTGCTGTTATCATTTTGCTTATATTTGGATAGTTAGCTAACGGCTTATCCGTGTTGTAGATCTGTAGAGATAGACAGTTGCAGAGAGATCCGGAACGGATGGTCAGCCGGGTCCACGTACTCATTAGATGGGGACGGGGGATTCTTCCATACGTCATGCATGTTATGTACCTTTATATATGTTTGTAAGGCTGTCACATGTGTACGTTTATACCATTAAAAATATTATGTTTTAGAAATTTTTTTAAATACATTTGTGCCTTGTTGTAAGATCCAAGTAATGTTGTTATTAAACCAGGGTCGGGACCCATTGTGAGGTCCTAACCAGTAGCTCCCCGAGTTCCGAGAAATTGGGGTGTTACACAGATACTATCCTCCGTCTCCCATGTAGCCTCGTCGGCTCCTCGCCTCGACTACTGCACCCTCAACATCGGTATCTCCTTCGATCGAAGGCGTCTCGTACTCCGCTCTAGAACCTTTATCGGATGCTCTACAAAAGTATGGTCTGGCTCGACCACAAGGTCCTCGTGGCTAATAATGTGTCTCGGGTCATGGATGTACTCCCTCAGCTACGACACATGGAATACCGGATGTATCCCCTCCAACCGTGGTGACAACGCTAGTCGTTATGCCACCTCACCAACTCTCTCCACTATCTCGAAGGGACTGACATATCGGGGACATAACTTCCCCTTAATGTCGAATCGTCTGACGCCCCGAGTCGGTGATACCCTCACCCACACCTAGGCTCCTACCCTGAACTCGAGAGGTCTACGCCTCCTATCCGCATACGATCTTTGACGACTCTGGGCAGTCAACATCCTCTCTCGTATCAAAGCAAATCTAGCCATGTCATCTTGTACCTGATCCGGAGCTACAACACTAGAACTCCCCGGCTCGTCCCAACATAAGGGAGTGCGGCATCTCTGTCCATGCAATGCCTCATACGGTGCCATCCCAATCAACACGTGCCAGCTGTTATTATACGAAAATTCCACCAAGGGAAGGTGGTGGTTTAGACGTTTTATCTTCATTAATCTACATGTATGGATTTATATTCTTCTATTATATTGTTGTTTCATCTACCTTTGCGGGAATCGAGGTCTACACCTAGTTTCATTGTAAATATAGGTAAAATGGCACGTTTTGGACTAAAATGGAGCTAAAGGAGCTAAGGAGTCATTGGAGCTACATTCTAGAGCTTAAAGAAGATCTTAGGGAGCATGGAAATGATTTAGAGGATTGACTTTCGACCAGATTCGAGAGATTTCACATTCAGTTGAGATTCACCTCGGTCAACTACAGTACCACCTCGACCGAGGTGATCTTGAGGAGCGTCGTGACCGAGGCGGACACCCTGTCGCCGTCGAGATCTTTATTTTTGGCTGAGATCTTTTATTTTTGGAAGGAAGATATCTTATATTTTTGGCTGGATTTCTGGAAGGAATATATTATTTTAGGCTGATTTATTTTAAGAGATATGGATAGATTTTCTAGAAAATTATCTTGAAGATATTATTATCTTTGGAAGATAATTTTCCTGTATAAAGGGTTGGATATTCCACAATTCACCCATCTTTGGATCACAAAATTTCCGGATCAGTCATCTTTGGATCTTGAAATTTACGGATCATGCTGAGAGCATCCAACAATTGAAGGAAGTATTGAAGGATTGAAGGTTGAAGGAAGGAATCATACTTGGAGTTAGCTTTTGAAGGAGTTTGTAAGATCTTAGATTTCTTTTGGTTTGTTGCCTTTGCTGATTTGTGACTGAGGAACGCTTGTTTGTGATTATTTGATTAAGTTATTGATGCCTTTTTCTTAAGGTTTTCTTGTTCGAATATTGATTCCTTTTCCATTAATTTGATTATTGTTATCATGATGATTGTTGGCTAAGTTTCTTATGCGATTCTAGGGTGATTGGCTGAAAGTTGTGGGAAAGATGATGATAGAATGATCTTAATCCCAGTAGGACCTTGAAAGCTCGAGCCTTTATCTTAACCCTAGAACACCTCGCTTAGTCGATGAATATCTCGGCCGGGGTGGGATTTGACTGAATGAGGTGAACCTTTCCTGATCCTTATCTGAGTTAAGATTCCAGTTTGCCAAATTCTATTCTTATTACACCTTTCTTGGTTCAACGTAAGCCTAGGATGTGACTTACCCGGTGATTCCTTTGTTTTTTTACCCAAGATCATGAGTATAGGTAATAAAGGTTTATCCTTTATTGGGGTTTGAGTGTGCCTTCATCCCATCTTTGAGAGTTAGCCTGAGACTTACCTGGTAAAGGTTGATTCTATTCCCTTGGGTGGTATGTTGGTTTGAGATTATAGTTCCTTTCCTTAGTACCTTGAGACTTACCCGGTAATATGAGCTTTGGTTTAGGATAGTGAGTAGTGAGACTTACCCGGTGATCTATTCACATCTTAGAAACACCTTCCCTTTGCAAACCTCAGCTTTGTCCGCGTTATCTTTCGAGATCTTGAGTCGGAACCACAACTAGGTGCTTAAATCCCTAGAATCCGCATTCCCTTTATGTGAATTCATATCATCTTTGATTGCTTTAATTTATGGTCATTAGCAATATTTGACAACCTGATTTCGTGCTTTGTTTCACCATAGTCCCTGTGATCGACCCCCAGAATTCTTGCTTTTATTACAATTGACCCATACACTGCGGGTTCGCATATTTGTTCAAGCATACTTCTTGGGATATAAATTTTAAAGCTTGCACACACCTTTTGGAGCGAACAACATGATCTCAACATGTCCTCCAAGGTCTGAATAGTCCGCTCTGACTGGCCGTCGGTCTGTGGATGGTATGCGGTGGTGAAATAAAGACTCGAACCTAGGGCGGCATGTACCTACTGCCCGAACCTCAAGGTAAAACGCCCGTCCCTATCCGAGATCATAGTCCTCGGTACTCCATGTAACCTCACGATCTGACGAGTAAACCCCTAGACTAGACGACTCACCAGGCACATCACCCGAATAGGGATGAAACGTGCGGTCTTCGTCAACCGATCCACTACTATCCATATCGCGTCAAAGCTCCTACTCAACCTCAAACCGGTAACGAAGTCCATGGATATATCCTCCCACTTCTACTACGGCACGGGCAGTGGATGAAGCTCTCCTGCGTGTCTCTGGTGCTCGATCTTGACTTGCTGACAGATCTCCTGTTAGCATGAAATATTGCGATATTCTAGGCAATTTTTCTAGATGTTTTTCATCCATTATAGTGTTCATTGATAAGGCATTGAAGCATTTGTTAGCTAGTTTGTCTATATTTTCGATATGGAGGTCTACATTACCTTTGTGTTGATTATAGGTGAATAAGAGCTAAAACCGAACCATTTGAGAGAGATAGGAGAGGATTTGAGCACATCCAAGGATTAGGAACACATCAAAGAAGCCAAAGGAGATGCTAGGATGAGGAATGACACGACACAAAGGAAGCCACAAGCAATTTACACTTCCACACCCTAAAATACGGCCGGAGAGAAGTCCACGCTCTAAACCACGGCCGTGGATCTTGGGATCATGAGCGTGGAGCATTCCAGAGAGTTACACGGTCTAAAGTACGGTCGTGGAAATCATATGAGACCGTAACCCACTTCCACACCCTAAACTACGGTCGTGGAACCACTTGAGACCGTGATTTAGGCGATCTTTTGACGAACCAATTATTGCCACGTCATTTACGCAGTGGGCCCTTACGGTTATTTGGCCCCGTCTTATAAAAAGGCGGGAGGAGAGAGTTTTCGGTATCATCGCTTTGGGGAATTCGCTTAGGCTTGGACAACCTCGCTTGGAAGAGTTAACCTTAGGGTTTCGTGAGGAACGTTGCGGAAGTGCCGGCAATTTGGATTCCCGAAGATCGTGTGTGGCGGAAGTTGCGCCCTTTTTCTAGGTTTTGTTATTGAAGACGGATTGACATCCCGTTCTTCATACTTGCCTTAGATTTTGTGAGGTTTTGTGTTCTATTCCGAATCCATTGAATATTCCGATTTGTGTTTTGGATTTGAGATTGACTTTGAGTTATTTTTGATTTCGAAGTTTTTCATCTTTCAATTCTTCTTAAATTAATTTTTGATATCATGACAATGGTTATTGGCTAAAACCCTTTATCAATTCTAAGGTGAAGGGTTAATAATTGTGGCTTAGATGATGATAGATCGATCGTAAATTGATTGGACCTTGAGAGTTAGAGATCTCGTCGACGAACCAAGATCACGGTCTGTTCTTGAGCTTCCACGGCCGGGGAACTCAAGATCTGCCCATGATTTACCCTAGTTTACGAACCTTGCTTTTACTTTGATCCAAGGTTAAAGATTAGCTTTAATCTAGTCTAGATTTGCCCTTTTTTAGGTAGTAGTGAAGCCTCAACAACCTCTACTTCGATTTCGAGTGTCACAACCTTAAACGGTTTAGTTAGTCTTGATCCTTGGGGTACAAGTTTCGGTATTTGAGATTAATTCTTGTCCATAAATCCTTTCTATACTGAAGCCTCAACAACCTTTATAGAGAGTGTCTTTAGATAAGTTATATAAAGTCTTGTAACTTCACCGTACATTGCTTTACTTTAGCATACCTTTGCAACTCTCGTCTCTGTCCTTATACTTATAAAATATCTTGAATCGATTGCCGCAATTAGATACCTGGATCTTTAGGGTTGCTGTTTTCCCAATATTTGCAAAGCTTATAATATTTACTTGCTTGACGATTTGCGAACTGAGTTTGTTCCCCCCAAATCCCTGAGTTCGATACTTTGGAATTCTTGCTTTACTACGCCAATCCGTACACTGCGGGTTCGCTTGCTTTGATTCTAGTTTTATAAATTTAAAGCTTGATTGCACGCACGCTTCGAGGTGAACAAGTTTTTGGCGCCGTTGCCGGGGATTTGGTTTAGGCCGAATTCGGTTATCGGTTGTCAAGCTTGGGAGCTTTGCTCTTGTTATTTGATATCTCCTTTGAGTGATATTTGCAAGTTACCTTAGGTATATGCGCAGGTCTAGAAACAATAAAGACCTCTTACCTCTTGATCAAGAACTTGAGAAGACTTTGAGGAAGAAGCTCAAAGAAAGAAAGATGGCCGAAGATAAGGAGCGGGATATCCAAGCAGAGTTGGAGGAATCCGAAGCTCGACTTAGATGGAGCGAGAAGACTCGCATGGAAGAATCGGACCGTCATCAATTGCAAATTGATGAGCTCAAGGACATGATGCTTCAAATGAGGCTAGAGATGAGCGATTCCAAGAAGAAGAAGAGGAGGAAACCGGAAAGATCGGTTAGAACCAACTCATCCGATGAGGATAGCGACTCTTCCATGCCACCGCTAGAGGACATTGATCCGACGATCAATGCATATCAGAATAATCCAAGACCGGCTGCCAATTATCGTGTCCCAGCTGGGGGTACGAGAGCCGCTCGTGTAGATGAAGAGCCAAGAACTCTTGGCCAAAGGATGGATCCAATTCAGCAACCACGCCGTCTAGGTGTAAACTTTGATGCTGACGATACGCAGGGGTTTAGCTTCAACCCACAAGTTATTACCATCGTTCGCCAAAATCAGTTTGGAGGAACGAGTATTGAATCTCCACATCAACATTTACAAAATTTTGAGATCTTGATGGAGACAATGAAGCCAAAGAATGCAACCACCAACAATTACAAGATCAAGCCATTCTTTTTCTCTTTGAAGGGGAAAGCTTTATCTTGGTATCAAACTCTTCCAAATGGAAGACACATGGGAGGATCTTTCTTCGGAGTTCCTCACCAAATTCTTTCCGCCATCCAAGACGGCGGAGTTGAGAGGTAAGATTAATGCATTTTCTATGAGATCTAATGAAAGTTTGTTCCAGTCTTGGGAAAGATTTCAGGATTTACTATTGGATTGCCCACACAATGACATTTCCAAATTGGAGCTATTGGAAATATACTATAAGGGGCTGGATGTGGAAACACAATTCAAGCTACAATCCCTTTCATGTGGCACATTCATGGACATGAGGGAAGATGACTCTTGGGACTTCATTGAGAAGCAAGCCCGATTCATTGAGAAGTATTCTCACCGGAAGGTGGAAGCAAATCGAGTGGAGCAAGGAACAAAGCTAACACAAGCTGCCCAAACTCAAATCTTTTCTCTCAACACCGAGATTAAAGAATTGAAGGAAGTCATCAAGGCTAGCTTCCAAAGAATAAGGAGCAAGATGTTGGTTATTTAGGAAACAACAATAACCACAATGGAAATGAGAACATAAATCACAACAACCGGAGCAACAACCGGAACAATTGGAATAACAACAACAACCGGAATAACAATTGGAACAACAATAGGGGTTTAAACAACAACAATTGGCGTTCCAACCAACAACAAAACTCTGGTAATTCTTATCCCAATTCAGGAAATTCACTAACTCCACCATTTTCTTCTTCCATTCCTTTGAAAAGTCAGGGGCAAACATCTAATAGTGGAAGCACTTCGGGGAAAGAGAAGCCCGATCCCATGTTGGAAACAATTTTGGGAAAGCTTCAAGGATTGGAGAGTCACATTACTAAGGTTGATAAAGCCCAAAAGGTTTTAGAAAACCAAATGTTTAGCAATGCTGAGGAAGTTTCAAGAAATCAAGGAAAACTTCCAGGAAAGACGGAGGATAACCCGAAAGGAAGGGTGATGGCTATCACAACTAGGAGCGGAGCAACAACCACCGACCCTCAGCCTAAGTTTGTGGAAGTTCCCGTCGAAAAAGAGAAGGAAAAGGGGAAGGAGAAGGAAGACATCTACATTCCTCCTCCAGCTTACAAACCTCCCCTACCATTCCCACAATCTAGAGCAAGAGCGCGTCTAGAAAAACAATTCGGTAAGTTCATTGAACTCATGAGCAAACTTCATATTAATATACCTTTCATTGATGCAATTGTAGGTATGCCAGCTTATGGAAAGTTCTTAAAGGAGATCCTCTCTAACAAGAGGAAACTAGAAGACTTTGGAGAAGTCAAGATGAGTTCGGATTCGTCGGATATCATTAAGACGATGAAGGAAAAGATGCCCCCAAAGGTGAAGGATCCGGGGTCATTTTGTGTTCCCATAGGAGTGGGAGACGTCACATATGATGCATTATGTGATTTAGGAGCAAACGTTAGCATCATTCCGCTTGCCTTATGCAGGAAGATCGGTTTAGGCGAACCTAAACCGGTGAAGATGACGTTATACATGGCGGATCGATCCATAATTTGTCCCGTCGGTATAGTTGAAGACGTCCTGGTCAAGCTTGGTAAGTTCTATGTTCCAATAGATTTTGTTGTGCTTGACATTCCTGTAGATAGTCCGGTTCCGATCATACTCGGAAGACCATTTCTTGCAACATCCGGTTGTATGGTTGATTGCAAGAATGCTAGACTCGCCTTCGACATAGGAGAGGAAAAGGTAGATTTCATTCTTTCCACTTTGATGAAAGAACCAGCTCTTGAAGAGGACATATTCAACATCCATGACGAAGAGCTATCTAGAGAGGAAGTGAGTTCGATTCTCTTCAAAGATCCCTTGCAAAAGGTGATCACTATGAGCATTATGGACATAGAGGAAGAAGAGGAATGCAGTGAGGAAATTGAATCTTTAGAGAAGCTAAAGGAAGTGTATGAAGAAGAGTTTGAAAAACTCTACGATGGGTCAGAGAACGTGAGGAATCACGGTCAGTCATGTTATTCCACGGCCGTGGTTTCTACCAACATGACCGTAATTAGCTATTCAGAGGACTCTAGTAAGTTACACGGCCAAAACCACGGCCGTGGAACAAACAGAGGTGCCGTAATTGACTTCCATGCCCAAAACCACGACCGTGGAGGAAACAAGGGTGCCGTAATTTTGGGAAAATCTGAGGATAATTATGTTCTTTCTACCACTTCTCTTGATTCTTCTCCAAAAACTTCTATACCCTTAGAAACTTCTAAGGAAGCATTGGACACTCCTCAAGAGCCATTAGAGAGTCCAATAGTGATGGAATTGAAGCCACTTCCCGCACATCTAAGGTACGCATTTCTAGGACCTAATTCTACCTTTCCGGTAATTGTTAGTTCCGATCTAAGTATAGATGAACATAGTAAGCTTATGGTTGTTCTTAAGAAACATAGGAAAGCCTTAGGTTACACTATAGAGGATTTAGTAGGAATTAAGCCTTCACTATGCATGCATAAGATCCTAATGGAAGAAGATTTTAGAACTTCGCGACAACCTCAAAGGCGGTTAAGTCTGACCATGAAGGAGGTTGTCAAGAACAAAATTCTTAAGCTACTTGATGCAGGTATCATCTACCCTATCTCCGATAGCAAGTGGGTGAGTCCCGTACAGGTTGTTCCAAAGAAGGGAGGAATGACGGTCATCACCAACAAGAACAATGAGCTCATTCCTACACGAACCGTGACGGGAGGGAGGATGTGCATAGACTACCGCAAGCTAAACAACGCAACGAGGAAGGATCACTTCCCATTACCATTCATCGATCAAATGCTTGATAGGTTAGCACAACACTCACATTTCTGTTATCTTGACGGTTACAGTGGTTTCTTTCAGATCCCGATACATCCGGACGATCAAGAGAATACCACATTCCCATGTCCGTGGGGAACGTTTGCTTATAGGAGAATGCCGTTTGGGCTTTGCAACGCCCCAGCCACCTTTCAAAGGTGCATGATGGCTATCTTCTCGGAGTACATAGAGGAAATCATGGAGGTTTTCATGGATGAATTTTCTGCTTATGGTTCCTCTTTCGATTAATATCTTTCTAATCTTTCTCTTGTGCTACAAAGGTGTGAAGACACTAACCTAGTTCTTAATTAGGAAACGTGGCAATTTATGGTGAAAGAAGGCCTTGTATTAGGACACTTGATCTCTAGTAGAGGGATTGAAGTAGATAAGGCTAAGATAGAGACTATAGAAAAGCTCCCTCCTCCATCTTCGGTGAAAGGGATAAGAAGCTTTCTAGGACATGCTGGATTTTATAGACGCTTTATAAAGGATTTCTCTAAGATATCAAAACCGCTTATTAATCTATTGATGAAGGATGCAGTTTTTGATTTCTTGCAGGAGTGTTTAGATGCGTTTCATAAGATTCAGGAAGCTCTAATTTCACCCCCGATCATTCAACCTCCGGATTGGAATCTTCCATTCGAGGTTATGTGTGATGCAAGTGACGTAGCTATAGGAGCTGTGCTTGGGCAAAAGAAGGAAGGACGAACCCACGCTATCTACTATGCTAGCAAGACGCTAGATGAAGCGCAGCTTAACTACGCCACTACCGAAAAAGAATTTCTAGCAATTGTATATGCATTTGAAAAGTTTCGTTCTTATCTTGTAGGTGCAAAGGTGATTGTATACACGGATCATGCTGCGATCCGGTATCTACTTGCAAAGAACGATGCGAAACCAAGGTCAATTAGATTGATTATTCTCCTACAAGAATTCGATCTAGAGATCCGTGACAAGAAGGGTTCGGAAAATTCTGTTGCGGATCATTTGAGTCGTCTACCACATCTAGAGGACGACAATCGACCCATAGATGACTCCTTTCCGGACGAGCATTTACATATCATAGAGGAGTGCATCGACAAGATCACTAAAGGTAATGAACCATGGTTTGCTGATTTTGTTAACTATTTAGTTTGCCAGGAATTACCACCCGGATTATCCTATGCACAAAGGAAGAAGTTCTTTAAGGATGTCTGAGAATACTTTTGGAATGAATCTCTCCTCTTTAAGAGAGGTCCTGACGGCATCATTTTAACGGTGTGTGCCGGAAGACGAGATGCAATGCGTCATCCGTCATTGTCATTCACTACCTTGTCGAGGACACGCTAGCTCGAACAAGACTAGCGCTACGGTATTGCAATCTGGATTTTTTTGGCCTACTTTATTTAAAGATGTGCAAACCTTTGTTTCCTGCTGCGATGCTTGTCAAAGAACAGGGAACATATCTAGGAGAAACGAAATGCCTCTTAACAACATTCAGGAGGTCGAGATCTTTGACGTTTGGGGAGTAGACTTCATGGGACCTTTCCCATCATCTCGTGGAAACCAATACATACTTCTAGCTGTAGATTATGTTTCGAGATGGGTTGAAGCAATTGCATCTCCTACTAATGATGCCATGGTTGTGGTTAAGTTCTTTAACAAGACCATTTTCCCACGATTTGGGACACCATGGACTATCATTAGTGATGGAGGCTCTCACTTCATTGCCCGACGATTCGAAGCTCTACTAGCTAAATATGGGGTGAATCACAAGATTGCCACACCTTACCATCCACAAACGAGTGGACAAGTGGAGATTTCAAACCGGGAGATTGAAGGAATCCTAGAAAAGACGGTTTCAAGGACAAGGAAAGATTGGTCTTTGAAGCTAGATGATGCATTGTGGGCATATCGGACTGCATATAAGACTCCCATAGGAACGACACCATACAACCTTGTGTATGTGAAGTCTTGTCACTTACCGGTAGAGCTGGAACATAAGGCGTATTGGGCAATAAAGTGGTTGAACTTCAGCATAAAGGAAGCGGGCGAGAAGCGCCTCTTGGACCTTAACGAGCTTGAAGAAGTTCACTTAAACGCCTACGAAAACGCCAAGATCTATAAAGAAAGAGCAAAGCGTTGGCATGATAAGCATATCATTCCAAAAGACCTCAAAGAAGGAGATCATGTTCTCCTCTTCAATTCAAGACTTCGTCTCTTACTAGGTAAGCTTAAATCTCGTTGGACCGGACCTTATCTAATCAAACGTGTTTTTCCCCATGGTGCAGTAGAAGTATGTGGTGAAAAGGGCGGAAGCTTCAAGGTGAACGGTCAACGACTCAAGAAGTACTCACCGGAACTCCAAGCTGAGGAGTTCGCACCTACCGCACTCGAATAAGTGCAAGTACGGTCTAGCTACGGACCTTAAACAAGCGCTTCTTGGGAGGCAACCCAAGGTATTGCACTTATGTTTTTTTTGTCATTCGTAGATTAGATTACTTTAGACGTTTTTGTTTTGTTTTGCCTTCGATACCTTCCGGTATGTTGTGTTTTTGGATGTAGGAGCAATGGAATAAGCAAGGGAGAGGAAATGGTTTTAGGAAATTGACGAAACTTGGATTTTGGCACATTACAGAGGGTTCCACGCCCTAAACTACGGTCGTGGAAGCTACAGTGGCCTTAATTTGCAAAAATCTGAGAAAAATCACCAAAACCACGGTTCCGTACAAAACCACGGCCGTGGAACAGCCCGAGTGACCGTGATTTTCAAAAAATTTTACGGCCACTATATAAACCACCTTCCTTCACAAAAATACCACAAACACTTCTCTCCCACGCCCTAAAACGCCGTAAATCATCCCCATCTCGCATTTCTTTGTTCGGAAACCGATTCGAACGATTCTTGAGCCTAAAGTGAAGAAAATTCAACCATCTACAAGATCCAATCATCAAACCAAGTGAACAATCCCTGAAGAAGACGGAATTTTGATTTTAAGAATCCAAAACCTAGGTTTTCTTCTCTTTCTCTACTTTGTCGATTTGACTCAATTTTTGCAAGAATTTTTTGGAGAACTGATTGGAATTGGATTGGAATTAGTCTAGGACTGTTGCCTGGTGAATTTGGTGTGAATTGATTGAGTTTTGAGAAATTGAGAGCCGAACCACGGTCTTTGGGCGAACCACGGCAGTGGAAGTTATAGGACAGGCCGTAATTTTCTCTCTGAAATGGATTTGATAAGGAGAATGTCTACTAGGAGCAAGAAGAGGAAATGTGATGCTTCCTCCTCCTCCCAAGTACCCCCTAGTGAGCCACCATCACCCCCACCCCCTAGAAATCCAAAAATCCATGAGGATTACCTCGATGCCTTAGAAAGGATCGAGAAGAGGACGGTCATAGGACCACGCTACTTAGTTCTTGAGGAGTTAGAGCCACTGAATGTGGTGAATGACCTTACATGACTTCTAGATAGAGCGGGCTTGATCGTCTTCTCCGCTATTAGGGAAGACGCATATGAAGAGATTACTAGAGACTTTGTGATCTCTTTTGAGCATAGCCATATGGATAGGACAGTTTCCTTTAGGTTGATGGAGGAGAACTATGAGTTCTCGATTTTAGAGTTCGGAGCCTTCTTTGGGTTCTAAGAGACCTTCAATGGTCGTTTTCCTAGTGGTGTATACGCTTAGGATTTCTGGGAGGACATTGCTATGATCTATGCCAGTGAGGACCGCTGGCAGCCAGCTAACACCAAGGCTAAGCTTATCTATCACTTAGCCTTGAAGATAGCCCATAGAGTACTTTCTGAGTGTCTTTTCCCTAGGACCGAGACCCCTCGGAAAATTAAGACAGATGAGTTGTTCCTCCTTTACGCTATGTTGCACGGTAGACCTGCTGACTGTGCTACCCTCTTAGCCTCCACCATGAGTAAGCTCAAGAATAAGAGAGCCGGGAACATTGGATATGGTGGTATGGCCACCCACACCGCAAGGCAGTTGGGGATAGATTTTTCTACCTGTACTAGGATAGCGGCGAGACCGTTGGATCTCCAAAGCCTCATGACTAGAGGTTTGATCTTTCCTAGGCATAGAGGTCCACCTACCGCTGCCATGCCATGGGAGGATAGAGGAGGTAGAGGAATTCCATGGTTGCCCGAGTATTCCATTATGGCTGGACGCCATAATTGGAAGCAGACCTTCGCTGCTATGCATGCGAATAGGTTAGTAGCACCTCCCTACGTCCCCGATGAGGTACCGGCTGCAGATGAGGAGGAGATAGGAGGAGGTGATGGTTTTGAGGGAGGAGGTGAGGAGCATGACTTTGACACTTTCCCGGATCAGCCGGCACATTTCCCTAACCCTCCCAGGCGCTCACCACGACTAGCTGAACATTCAGGAGCCTCTTCCTCTCGTTGTGCTAACATGAGTGTGAGGCCGACATGGATGGATACACCTCCTGATTGGTATAGATCACAGCCGGAGTGGATGGGAGCCCCGCCCACATGGTATGCACAGCCACCATCAGCACCAGCCCCACTGAATGCACCAGCTTGGTACAGCCAGGCACCGGAGTGGTATGAGCAGCTGCCGGACTGGGCTACCGACCTCTCCAACAGAGTAGGAGATTTGGAGATCCGGCAGGATGCTAGGGACGTACGAGCTGATGAACATGATAAGATGATGAGGGACATCTCCCGCCAGTAGTTTGGTCGGAACTTCGACTCTAGCTTCTTCCCGTTTCCACCATCGCCTCCACCTCAGTGATGACCATGCATGCTCGACAGTATTAGCCACTCCACCGCCGTCTTGTCAGTTCATTTTTCTTTTCTTTCTTTTCTTTATTTCTTTTTGAACATTAGGGACAATGTTTGTCTCAAGTATGGGGTGGGGTGTGACTATCGTTTGTAATAACTCTACTCACTTTGCTTGCCTTGATTCGATAACACTTTGCACGTTTCATTTCATTGTCACACGTTTCATTATTGCATTGCATGAAAAAGCTTTTGAAAAACCCATAAAAATTGAAAAATTTTAAAAATTCTAAAAGGTTTTGTGCTTCTAAGAATTGAGATGATTTCTATGATAATTACTACTTGTGAATTGAGTTTTTGATGACAATTGTATGCCTAAACGAATAATGAATTGTAAAGGAATTGAATGTGTTGATTATCCTTTCTTGCAAGTTTCATAATGTGAAGAGTTTTATCTAAATCATATTGAGAAATCGAGGTTGAAATCACACGATAAGTTCTTATACTTCTTTATGAAATGATTAAGGCAATTCAACCTTTCTTTCTCCTTTCTTTGTTCATTTAGCCCCTCAATGAAATAATTGCCTCCCTTACCTATCTGGGAATTTGGAGGAGTTACGTTTTGGCATGTTTGATGTGGGAGGGCCATGAAAGCAATTGTTTGCATTCAAAGAATAAAAATAATAGGTTTGGGAAAGTCAATCATGACGATGAGTAACTCGGCACCATTCACATAGCCGGGTGTTTGTGTCTTGCCAAAGTCGGATTAAGCGATATTCCTAACGGATTATGCTATGTGCATCAAGGGTTTGAGGCATCTTGAAATTGAGAAACGCCAATCTCCTAGGCTTCGGTTTTTGTGCACCGCTGTCCATAACTCCAAAAGTAAAGTCGAAAAATGATGTGAAAAGAAGAGAGCAAAGCTCAAAGTTGATGGTGTTGCAAATCGAAATAAAAAGAAAAGAGTTAGTTGTCCACTTTCCCAGATTCATGCACCACATTCCTTATAAGTCTTCCCTCCCTTCCGCATTCTAGACCTTATTTGAAAGTCCTTAAGATCAAAAGAATGTTATTTGGCTTGGTGATCTAAATTGAAGTTTCTTATGCTTGATTTTGATAATGCTTGAAGGTTATGATGTTTACATTGAAGTTTAACCAATTCATGATGTTTCTTTCCTCTATATTCTTTGGTTATGTATATGAGCGTTTCAAGAATGAATGGAGCAAGATTTGAGAATGATCTATTGACTAGAAGCACATTTACCTAAAAGATGTTTTGTTTTTGAGTTTGCATGCAAATTTCATCCTAACTTATGTTCTAAGCTTTCACAAGACCTTGCTTGGGGACAAGCAAGTGGTAAGTATGGGTATTTTGTTAGCATGAAATATTGCGATATTCTAGGCACTTTTTCTAGTTGTTTTTCATCCATTATAGTGTTCATTGATAAGGTATTGAAACATTTGTTAGCTAGTTTGTCTATATTTTCGATATGGAGGTCTACATTAGCTTTGTGTTGATTATAGGTGAAGAAGAGCTAAAACCGAACCATTTGAGAGAGATAGGAGAGGATTTGAGCACATCCAAGGATTAGGAACACATCAAAGAAGCCAAAGGAGATGCTAGGATGAGGAATGGCACGACACAAAGGAAACCACAAGCAATTTACACTTCCACGCCCTAAAATACGGCCGTAGAGAAGTCCACGCTCTAAACCACGGCCGTGGATCTTGGCATCATGAGCATGGAGCATTCTAGAGAGTTACACGGTCTAAAGTACGGTCGTGGAAATCATATGAGACCGTAAACCACTTCCACTCCCTAAACGACGGTCGTGGAACCCCTTGAGACCGTGATTTAGGCGATCTTTTGACGAACCAATTATTGCCACGTCATTTACGCAGTGGGCCTGTACGGTTATTTGGCCCCATCTTACAAAAAGGCGGGATGAGAGAGTTTTCAGTATCATCGCTTTGGGGAATTCGCTTAGGCTAGGACAACCTCGCTTGGAAGAGTTAACCTTAGGGTTTCGCGAGGAACGTTGCGGAAGTGCCGACAATTTGGATTCCCGAAGATCGTGTGTGGCGGAAGTTGCGCCCTTTTTCTAGGTTTTGTTATTGAAGACGGATTGACATCCCGTTCTTCATACTTGCCTTAGATTTTGTGAGGTTTTGTGTTCTATTCCGAATCCATTGAATATTCCGATTTGTGTTTTGGATTTGAGATTGACTTTGAGTTATATTTGATTTCGAAGGTTTTCATCTTTCAATTCTTCTTAAATTAATTTGTGATATCATGACAATGGTTATTGGCTAAAACCCTTTATCAATTCTAAGGTGAAGGGTTAATAATTGTGGCTTAGATGATGATAGATCGATTGTAAATTGATTGGACCCTGAGAGTTAGAGAGATCTCGTTGACGAACCAAGATCACGGTCTTTTCTTGAGCTTCCACGGCCGTGTAACTCAAGATCTGCCCGTGATTTACCCTAGTTTACGAACCTTGCTTTTACTTTGATCCAAGGTTAAAGATTAGCTTTAATCTAGTCTAGATTTGCCCTTTTCTAGGTAGTAGTGAAGCCTTAACAACCTCTACTTCGATTTCGAGTGTCACAACCTTAATCGGTTTAGTTAGTCTTGATCCTTGGGTTACAAGTTTGGGTATTTGAGATTAATTCTTGTCCATAGATCCTTTCAATGCTGAAGCCTCAACAACCTTTATAGAGAGTGTCTTTAGATAAGTTATTTAAAGTCTTGGAACTTCACCGTACATTACTTTACTTTAGCATACCTTTGCAACTCTCGACTCTGTCCTTATACTTATAAAATATCTTGAATCGATTGCCACAATTAGATACCTGGATCTTTAGGGTTGCTGTTTTCCCAATATTTACAAAGCTTATAACATTTACTTGCTTGACGATTTGCAAACTGAATTTGTCCCCCCAAATCCCTGAGTTCGATACTCTAAAATTCTTGCTTTACTACGCCGATCCGTACACTGCGGGTTCACTTGCTTTGATTCTAGTTTTATAAATTTAAAGCTTGATTGCACGCACGCTTCGAGGTGAATATTTCCTAAGGTCCTGGTACATCTTACTCGCGCCTGGATGCACCGAGTAAGGTGTAGAGTGTGCCTCATGAAAATTTGCTCTCTCAACTCCGGGTCTGATGGTATTCAAATACGTCTTTGGCGTCTCAATAACCCGTTTTCTCCCATGATAAACTGCGGTGTCTCTCCTCTGACCTTCCTTTCCCGAATTCTCGTCAACACGGGACATCCCTTCTACTTCTGCCGTATCTCACCGGACAGATCAAGTAAAACCTCTAACTCGGACAAACGGCCGACCATATCCGGAAACCGGATATCCAACTCTAACTCCGCCAAATCCCTCTGCAATTGTGGCTGGATCGCAAGTCGAGCTATAGCGTCCTCTCGAGGAGTCCTCCTACTCAAAGCATCGGCGACTACGTTCACCTTCCCCGGATGGTACAAAATCTCCAAATCAAAGTCCTTAATTAACTCTAACCATCTCCTCTGGCGGTTATTCAACTCCGGCTGAGTGAATATATCCTTCAGACTCTTATGGTCTGTGAAGATCTCGCACGTGGCCCCGTACAAGTAGTGTCGCCAGATCTTCAGTGCATGAATCACTGTCGCTAGCTCAAGATCATGGGTGGGATAATTCGCCTCGTACGGCTTCAGCTGACGAGAAGCGTATGCAATAACCCTACCCCTTTGCATCAAAACGCACCCCAAGCCTAGTTTGGAGGCGTCACTATATACAACAAAATCCTCTACGCCCTCAGGTTGGGCGAACACATGAGCGGAGGTCAACCTCCTCTTCAGGTCCTCAAAGTTGTGCTGGAAAGGCTCGGACTAGACAAACCTGGTAGACTTCCTCATCAAGGAAGTAAGCGGCCGTTCAATCACGGAGAAACCCTCAACAAATCGGCGGTAGTATCCCGCTAAGCCCGAGAAAACGCACCTCCTTGACCGTCCTAGGAGACGGCCATGAATAAACGGACTCTATCTTCGCTGGGTCAACCATGACACCCTCGGTGGAAATTATATGACCTAGAAATCCCACCTCGGACATCCATAACTCGCACTTAGAGAGCTTTGTAAAAGCTCTCTATCCTGAAGGACTCGAAGAACCGTCCTCAGGTGTCCAACGTGCTCCTCCCTACTCCGGGAGTATACAAATATATCATCTATAAACACTACCACAAAATGGTCCAAGAAGTCGATGAAGATGCCGTTCATCAACTCCATGAAGATGGCGGGTGCATTCGTGAGCCCGAACGGCATCTTGACAAACTCATAATGGCAATATCTCGTCCTGAATGTTTTCTTCGGTACATCCTCCTCTCTCACCCTCAGTTGGTGGTATCCCGACCTCAAGTCAATACGCGAGAACACGGAGGCTCCCTGCAACTGGTCT
The DNA here is from genome assembly GCA_033239045.1 of Fagopyrum esculentum. NCBI lineage: Eukaryota > Viridiplantae > Streptophyta > Magnoliopsida > Caryophyllales > Polygonaceae > Fagopyrum > Fagopyrum esculentum. Next base: position 95,817,565 of record BSUD01000008.1, on the reverse strand, counting down.
AGCAAATCACCAATGCGCGGTAGGGGGTACTTGTTCTTGATGGTGACTTTGTTCAACTCCCGGTAATCAATGCAAAGTGATAGGTGATGAAATCACTATCATTTAGGATAGTTATTAGAGTCTTTTCGTTGTATTAGAGTCAGTTTGTGTTGCTAACATCTTAATCCAGAAGAAGAAGTCTAAAAGAAGCAAAAGAGATGTTAGAAACACTTGGGAGTTGAAGATCATTCACGAAGACAAGCCTCTGTTGCCAAACCGCCCCCGCGGAGCAGTGTCACCGCTCCTGCGGGTGGCATTGCACTCCGGAATGCAGGTCGCGCCTTCGCCAGCGCCCGGAACAAAGCAAGTCACCGCCCCTGCGGCCACCTCTACACCCCCCTGCGGTGACTCACTTTGAAGAAGCAAAGCCGGCGCCCCAACACCTCTGCCTGCGGACCTACCTGCGGAGCTGTGAAGCCGAAGAACCAGTGTCACCGCCCATGCTGTGACATTGGGCCGCCCGTGCGGCTTGACATCATAAGTGACAGAAAGATGAAGAGTCGGACGTTTGAAGAGCATTAAAGATCCGCCCCTGCGGGATTGCTAGGCCGCCCCTGCGGCCATGAAAAGAACCAAGCGTTTTGGCCTAAACCGCCCCTACGGCCCTGAAGCCCGCCCCCGCGGTTTAGCGCCAGAGGACTTTACTCCGGCTGTTTACACAACCTTTATGACATTAAAGGTGGTTGTTTAGGACGGCCATTTACTCCCTTTTTATGCCAATTCTAGTATAAATAGGTCCATGGCTGATTGTTAGAATCATCCACCATTTTCCAATTATTCTCTCTTTTCCCCTTATTTCCTTTGTGTAATGTGTTTCTAATCTCCTTGCTACATTGGGTTGTTTTGAAGTTGCATTACTACTTTGGCTGTAAGTCTTTGGTAATATAGTACTATTCAGTCATATGTTTATATTCCTTATGCTTTAACTTTCAATTGCATGTTTCTTACCACTTAGCTTGATAACCTTAGTGTCTAATTGCATGCAAAGAACTATGATTAATCGATTCCGGGTTCGGGTCTTTAATCTAGTAGAAACCCTTTAGGTAAAAGCTGGTTGTGATTACTTAAAGGAAAATGAATATAAATATAAAGAAAAGTCTATTCCTCTCTTTATATCTCTTTGTCTTTGTTTGAAAGCTAACTTGTGCATTGTTCTTGTAGGTTTACGGAACATTAACTTGTTAAGTTGTGTTGATGCCGGTTGGCTCAACACATATATATGATCATGACGAGAACATTGATGAAATACTTATGAAAAGAACCAACCAAAGTAGCATTGCATGCTAAGAATCAACCTAGTTTAGTCCTTTTCTCATCGTATTACTCACATCTTTTCTTACTTTCTTGTGCTTTTGTCTTGTTACAATTCAATCCAACCCCCCTATTGGTTACAATCTCAATAATTGAATTTAATCAAAAACATCAACTTAATTCTCTTGAGTTTGGCCCTTACTGACGCTATACATAAACTTGTTAGTGTAACGTTAGGACTTCTACTTTGACCTAAGCTAAAAGACAACGACCTAGAATTTTAGCGCTCGTCAAATTTGGCGGCATTGCCGGTGAGTTTAGTTGTGTTTTGATTTCTTATGATTATTGGTTTGGACCGTTTTTATGGCTCAAACCCATGCTACTAATTCCGGATTTGATCCTTTTGATCCAGAAATTGAGAGAACGCACATCCGACAACGTAGACAACAACGAATCCGAGAAGAGATGGCTGACCGAACCCTTCGCCAAATCACGCAGTTAGATTTGACTCAACATCCTCTTGCGGTTACCATACCGGCAATAAGGGAAGGAGTCAACTTTGAGCTTAAGCCGGGGCTGATCCATTTGCTCCCATCCTTCCATGGGCTGAGTGGTGAAGACCCCATCAAGCATCTTGGAAAATTTCATACCTTGTGTATGAGCATGAAGCCGACCAACATTACCAAAAAGCAAATCAAGATGAGGGTGTTCGGTTTCACGCTAAGGATGAGGCGGATGATTGGTACTACCATCTTCCATCCGGTAGCATCGACACATGGGAGAACCTCCATAAAGCGTTTTTGGAGAAATATTTTCTAGCTAAGAAGGCCAATAACTTGAAGAAAGCTATAAGCAACATAGAACAAGAGGCGGACGAAACTCTTTATGAATATTTCGAGCGTTTCGCACGACTCCGATCTAGCTGTCCTTTTCCTTGGGTATTCTACCCAAGACTTAGTCTTGTACTTGTACAATGGCTTGCTTGACAATGAGAAGAGGATCATCGATGCTGCTTGTGGAGGTAATATTCTAAGCACCACTCCTGACCTTGCTTTAGAGAAATGCAGGAACTAGCTGAAGGAACTCAAAATTTCAGAAGGACCTCTTCCAAAAGAGGAGTTCATGCTATCATTCCTGGGCGAAATGAGATCTCAACTAAAATTGCAGAACTGAAGGAGATGGTGAAAAGATTGACTTTGATGGGAACTCCACAACAACTCAAGACATGTGGAGTTTGTGTCGATCCATATCATCCAACGAACATGTGCCCTCAAGTCCAAGATGACGATGCTGAGGTGAACACATTGGGCTATGGGCAACAACAACAACAAAGGCCAAGGAACAATCCCTATGCGCAAAATTAAATGCCAAATTAGCGTGATCAATAAAATTCTCGATGGATGGATCAACAAAACCAGCAGCAGCAACCCCGCCAAGATAAGTCTCAATCCACTAAGGATATGCTGCAGGTTTTAACTAAACATTTTTCTACCCATGTCCAAACTACAGAATCTAGCATCAAGAACCTTGAAAAACAAGTTGGACAAATGGCAGAAGCCATTACAAGGATCGAAGCTAGATCCTCCGGAAATTTGCCCTCCTAGACGGTTGTCAACCCCAAAGAGAATGTTAGTGCTCTAACATTGAGGAGTGGAAAGCAAATCCAGAAAAATCCAACAACAGAAGTGAATAACAAACCCTCTGATGAGTTTGCCGCCCCCACAGCCGCCCCTGCGGCTGCAACTACGCCAACTTCTGAGCAGACGCCGCCTCTGTAGTGACAGCCCTTGAGCCACCCCTACGCCTGCAAACTTCCACCCCTGCAGAAAAGAGGACATAGGGTTCTGTTGGAGAGGATTCTTACATCTGTCCTGATTTTCCCCTTTTGTATGCTAAGAAACCACCGGCTCCCTTCCCTGAAACACTGAAGGAGCGAAGAGTGATTGAGGACAAGGATCTCTTTGAGACCTTTTCCAAATGCGAGGTAAATATCCCTCTCCTTAAACTTGTGAAGAGTATTCCTAGGTATGCTCATTTCTTGAAGGAACTTTGCACCATCAAGAGGAACCAAAAGCTGAAGGGCAAGAAAAAGGTGCAAGTTAGCGAGCATGTGTCCGCCGTCTTCCAACGCCGAATGCCCAAGAAGTGTAGTGATCCGGGCATGGTAAGCATTCCATATGTTATAGGGAAAACCCGTTTTGATAAGGCTATGCTTGATCTTGTGCTTCTATTAATGTTCTTTCCTATTCCATCTATAAATCACTTGGCCTTGGGCCGCTAATTGAAATTCGGATTGTAGTCCAACTTGCTGATAGATCTAACGTTTACCCAAAAGGAATTATTGAAGATGTGTTAGTAATGGTAGATAATCTGATTTTTCCTCTTGAGTTCTTTGTGATGGATATGGAAAATGACTCACATGCTGCACCGATATTGTTGGAAAGAGCATTTCTAAAAATCACTAGGACTAAGATTGACTATGTTAGTGGCAAATTAACCATGTAATTTGATGGGGAGCTAGTTTAGTTTGACATTTATGATGCAATAAAATACCCTATTGATGATCATTCCCTTTGTGCCATTGATATCATTGATCCTATCATTCAAGATGTTTTTGATATTTTTGATATGGATGAATTGAAAAACATAAGTGAGCATGACATTGACATTCATACTTCAGAATATGCCTTAACATCTAGCATAAAGGAAGTTCTAACCCAATTGGATGGGCACAAAAGGCTCCTTATCTCCACTTTGGCCATTGGGCCGACCTTACTAACTCCAAGCGAGAAGCTTGTTCCATATATAGTGCAGGCACCAGAGATAGAATTGAAGGACCTTCCATCTCACCTCAAGTATGCTTTTCTAGGAGACAACAACACCTTGCCGATAATCATCTCTAGCAAGTTGACCACCGGTTAAGAGGAAAAGTTGGTGATGGTTTTGAAAGAGCACAAGCTGGCCCTTGGGTGGACCATTGCGGACATCAAGGGGATAAGTCCATCCACTTGTATGCATAGGATCCTCCTTGAGGAAGAAGCGAAATCATCAAGGCAACCCCAACGAAGGTTGAATCCGCCAATGATGGAAGTGGTCAAGAAGGAGGTATTGAAGCTCCTCCAAGCGGACATGATATTCCCCATCTCCGATAGTAAGTGGGTTAGTCCAACCCAAGTAGTTCCAAAGAATGGGGGTATCACCATGGTGGAGAATCAATACGGAGAGATGGTCCCGAGCAAGACACAAACCGGTTGCAGAGTTTGCATTGACTACCGCAAAACATAACACGGTAACACGTAAAGATCACTTTTCTTTACCCTTTATTGATCAAAAGTTGGAACATCTTGCAGGTTACCCCTACTATTTCTTTTTGGACGGATATTCGGGCTATTTCCAAATAGCCATTGCTCCGGAAGACCAGGAAAAAACCACTTTCTTATGTCCATTTGGCAGTTTTGCGTACCGTAGAATGCCATTTGGACTTTGCAATGCTCCCGGCACCTTCCAACGGTGCATGATAAGTATTTTTTCTGAATACATAGATAACTTTATTGAGGTTTTTATGGATGACTTCACCGTCCATGGTAATATTTTTGATGTATGCCTAGGACACTTAAAACTTGTTCTTGAAAAATGCGTAGAGACTAATTTAGTTCTCAATTTTGAAAAATGCCATTTCATGGTTGAATAAAGAATAGTGTTAGGACATGTGATATCTTCAAAAGGGATAGAAGTAGATAAGGGCAAAGTTGATGTTATTCAAAGTTTATCTTACCCTACTAACTTGCGTGATATCCGTTCTTTCCTAGGTCATGCAGGTTTTTATCGGCGGTTCATCAAGAACTTTTCAAAGATCTCAGCGCCGTTGTGTGAGTTACTCAAGAAGGATGTCACTTTCATAGTGGATGAAGATTGCAAAAATGCTTTTGAAACTTTGAAAGCATGCCTCACTCGTGCACCGATCATTTGGTCTCCGCATTGGGAGAAGCCATCTGAGATTATGTGTGACGCCGGCGATTATGTTGTTGGAGTTGTCATAGAATAGAAGGATGGAAGAGCATCACACGTCATCCATTATGCATCCATGACGCTTAATGGAGCTCAAAGAAACTACTCCACCCCCGAGAAGGAGATGCTAGCAGTGGTGTTTTCACTAGAGAAGTTCAGACAATACCTCCTTGGAGTAAAGGTAATCGTATTCACTGACCATGCAACCCTTAGGTATCTCATGACAATGAAGGAAGCAAAGCGAAGGTTGATTCGGTGGGTGCTCCTTCTAAGCGAGTTTAACTTGGAGATACGGGACAAGAAGGGGGCTGAGAACCTTGTGGCCGACCATTTGAGTAGGCTGATGAAGGAGGAGGAAGATCCGGCCAACAAAAGAGCCATACTAGGAAGCTTTCCAGACGACACCTTCTACACAACCCTCTGTTGTGTAATGTTCGCCACTTAGCGTGCGTACAAATAAGCTTTAAATTTATAAAACTAGAATCAAGCAAGCGAACCCGAAGTGTACGGATCGACGTAGTTAAGCAAGAATTCCAGAGTATCGAACACAGGGATTTGGGGGGTTAAATCCAGTTATAAAATTGTCAAGCAAGTAAATGTATGAGCTTTGTAAATTATTGGGAAAACAACAATCCTAAAGATCCAGGAATCCAGCTGTGGCAATCGATTCAAGATATACTAAAGGTATACGGACAGAGTTGAGGTATGCAAAGGTATACGAATGTACGGCAATGTACGGTGAAGTTCCAAGACCTTATATGACTCACCCAAAGGCACTCTCTATAAAGGTTGTTGAGGCTTCAGTATAGAAAGGTTCTAAGAGTAAGTATAAACGTCAAATACCCAAACTTGTAATCCAAGGATCAAGACTAACTAAACCGATTAAGGTTGTGACACTCGAAATCGAGGTAGAGGTTGTTGAGGCTTCACTACCACCTAGAAAAGGTAAGTCAAGACTAAGTTAAAGCAAATCTTTAACTTTGGATTAAAGTAAAAGCAAGGCTCATAACTGACATAAAATTACGGGTAGTTCTTGAGTTCCACGGTCGTGGAAGCTCAAGAACAGACCGTGGATTTGGTTCGTCGGCGATTCTCTCTAACTCTCAGGGTCCAATCTGTTTACGATCGATCTATCATCATCTAAGCCACAACTATCAACCCTTCACCTTAGAATTGCTAAAGGGTTTTAGCCAACAATAGTCATTATGATATCAATTTCAAGATTTAAAAGAATGAAAGATGAAAACTTCCGAAAACCTTCAAACCAATCTCAAATTCACAAATATCAATGATAATGCCACTTAGAATTGGAATAAACACAAACGAGTAACTAGTCTAGATAAGAACGAAGAACGGGATGTCAATCCGTCTTCTAATCAAACCTAGGAATCAAAGGCGTAACTTCCGCCACAAACGATCTTCCAAATCTTCAACTCTTCGCAAATCTCCGTTGCGAAATAGCAATCTCCACACGTCCAACTTGAAACCCTAGGCACGTGCAACTCCGTAGACAATAGTCTAAGTACGAGGCGTAAGCAAAGATGCAAACCCTAAGCGGAGGTGTAAACGAAGTAGCCAAGGTGACGAAATCTCTTTCCTTCCGTCCTTTTATAGGGCTGGATAACATATGTGTCTTTGGCCCATGTGCGTAGTAGATCGTGGCTTAAAATATTGCGTAAAAGATCGCCAAGATCACGGTCATGGAAGGTTCCACGCCCGTAGTTTAGAGCGTGGGACTTGATCACGGTTGCTTCAAATCCTCCACGGCCGTGTAACTTGTTGGAATGCACCACGCTTGTGTTGCTAAAGTTCCACGGCCGTGGATTAGAGCGTGGATCTTAATACGGCCGTATTTTAGAGCGTGGAACGTAGATGGCTCGTAATTCTCCTTTATTTTGTGTCATTCTTCAACTCAGCATCTTCCTTAGCTCCTAGTGATGTCCTCAATCCTTGGACATGCTCAATCCATCTCCATTCTCCCTTGATTCGTCCGGTTTTTTGCTCTTAATTGCCTACAATCAACACAAAGCTTATGTAGACCTCTATATCGACAATATAGATAAACTAACTCACAATTGCTTCAATGCTTTATCAATGAATACCATTATGGATGAAAAACACTTAGAAAACGTGCCTAAAATATCACAATATTTCATGCTAACAAATAACCCCATACTTGCCACTTGCTTGTCCCTAAGCAAGGTCTTTCAAAAACTTTAAAACCCAAGTTAGGATGAAATATGTGTACATTCTCAAAGCAAAACTTCTTTTAGATGAATGTGCTTCCTAATCAATAGATCATTCTCAAATCTTGCTTCATTCGTTTATAAGACTTTCATACACATAATCAAAGAGTAAAGAGTAAAGAAAGCTCATGAATTGATCAAACTCCCATGTAAACATCATAACCTTCAAACATTATCAAAATCAATCATAAGAAACTTCAATTTAGATCACCAAGTCATATATCATTCTCTTGATCTTAAGGACTTTCAAACAAGGTCTAGAATGCGGAAGGGGAAGGAAAACTTTAAGGAATGTGGTGCATGAATCCGGGAAAGTGGATAACTACTCTTTTCTTTTTCTCTTGCGGTTTCTGCAACACTTTCAAATTAGAGCTTCGCTCTCTTCTTTTCAATTCATTTTTCGACTTTACTTTTGGAGTTATGGATAGAGGTGCACAAAAATCGAAGCCTAGGAGATTGGCGTTTCTCATTTTTGCGAGATGCCTCAAACCCTGGATGCACATACCATAATCCGTTAGGAATATCGCTCAATCCGACTTTGGCAAGACACAAACACCCAACTATGTGAATGGTGCCGAGTTACTCATCGTCATGATTGACTTCCCCAAACCTATAATTTCTTTCTATTCTTTTGAATGCAAATAATTGCTTTCATTGCCCTCCCACATCAAACATGCCAAATATCAACTCCTCCAAATTCCCGGATAGGTAAGGGAGGTCATTATTTCAATGAGGGGCTAAATGATCAAAGAAAGAAGAAAGAAAATCGAATTGCCTTAATCATCTCAAAAAGAAGTATAAGAACTTATCATGTGATTTCAACCTTGATTTCTCAATATGATTTAAGTAACATTCATCACATTATGAAATTTGCAAAAGAGGAATAATCAACTCATTCACTTTCTTTTCAACTCACTATTTGTTTGAGCATGCGATTGTCATCAAAACTCAATTCACAAGTGGTGATTGTCATAGAAATCATCTCTATCCTTAGAAGCACAAAATTTTCAAAATTTTTCAATTTTTATGGGTTTTTCAAAAGCTTTTTCATGCAATGCAATAATGAAACGTTCAAAAATAGAATGAACATGCAAGGTAGTCTCAATAAAAGCATACAAAAGTGAGTAAGAGTTATTACAAACTATTAGTCACACCCCACCCCATACTTGGAACAAACATTGTCCCTAATCTTCAAAAAGAAAAAAAAGAAGAAAAAGAAAGAAAGAAAAAGAACTCACAAAATGGTGGTGGAGAGGCTAAAACAATCGATCATCAAACGTCATCACTGAGGTGGAGGCGGTGGTGGGAACGGGGAGAAGCTAGGATCATAGTACCGCCCGAACTGCTGGCGGTAAACATCTCTCATCATGTGGTCAAGATCGTCGGCTTGTGCATCTCTAGCATCAGCACGAATCTCCAAAGCTCCAACCCTATCGGAAAGGTCGGTAGCCCACTGTGGCAGCTGCTCGTACAAACCAGGCGGCTGGCTGTACCACGCCGGTGCATCTGAAGGTGCTAATGCAGGTGGCGGCTGTGCATGCCAAGGCGGTGGAGCTCCCATCCAATCCGGCTGAGTGCTGTACCATGAAGGAGGATCCGCCATCCATGTAGGCCTCTCGCTCACACTAGCACGGCGAGAGGATGAACCTGAAGCTCTAGTAGGGCGGGGAGAGTGTCTAGGAAGGTCAGGAACTGCATCCGGCTGATTTGGGAATGTACCAAAGTCATGATCAGCTCCTCCTCCCTCAAACTCGTCATCCCCTCTCATCTCCTCCTCTACAACTAGCGGTGGTGGAACATAGGGAGGGGCTACCAATCTGTCCGCATGCATGGCAGCGAACGTCGCCTTCTAGTTATGGCGTCCAACCATAATGGAATACTCGGGAAGCCACTCAATCCCTCTCCCAATCCTACTCTCCTAAGGTATAGCAACATATGGTGGACCTCTATGGGTAGGAAAAATACTGCCTCTAGTCATTAGGCTATGTAGTCCTAGGGGTGTAGCTGCAATACGTGTACATGCTGAGAAATCTACCCCTAACTGTCTAGCAAGGTGGGTGACCATCCCACCGTATCCAATGTTACCAACCCTCTTATTCTTTAGCTTGCTCATAGTAGCAGCTAAAAGGGTGGCGTAGTCAGCAGGTCTACCGTATAGCATACATTAGAGAAGGAAGAGCTCGTCTGTCTTGATTTTCTGAGGCGTCTCCATCCTAGGGAAGAGACACTTAGAAAGCACCCTATGAGCAATCTTCAAGGCTAGGTGATACATTAACCTAGCCTTGGTATCAGTTGGCTGCCAGCGGTCCTCACTAGCATATACCATCGCGATCTCCTCCCAGAAATCCTTGGCGTACACGCCACTGAGGAAACGACCATTGAAGGTCTCATGGAACCCAAAGAAGGCTCCAAACTCTCTAATCGAAAAATCATAGTTTCTCTCCATCATCCAGAAAGAAACTGTCCTGTCTACGTGACTGTGCTCGAAGGAAACCACAAACTCCCTAGTGATCTCCTCATAAGCATCTTCCCGAATAGCGGAGAAGATGACTAGACCGGCTCTATCTAAAAGTCAAGTAAGGTCTCCTATCACATGTAGATGCTCTAACTCCTCAAGCAGTAGGTATCTAGGTCCTATGACCACTCTCTTGTGGATCCTCTCTAAAGCATCGAGATGATCGTCATGGATAGTGGGGATCCTAGGGCGAGGTGGTGATGGTGATGAAGGAGGTGATGGAGGCTCGGTGGGTGGTGCTCTAGAAGAGGAAGCATCGTTGCCTTTCCTCTTTTTGTTCTTATCCTTGTTCTTATCCTTATTCCTACCGGACACTATTCTCACAAAATCCATATTCTGTTGAAAACCACGGTCTATTCTTAGGTTTCCACGGCCGTGGAATGTACAGGAACCGTGGTTCGACACGTAATTTCGCAAATCTCAACAGAATCACACCAAACTCAGTAGCAAACAGTCCTAGACTAATTTCTGTCCAATTCCAATAAGTTCTTCCTAAAAATTCTAGCAAAATGAAGCCAAATCGACAAGGAGAGAGAAAGAACCAAAAACCTAGGTTTTCGGATTTTGTAATCCGAATTCCGTCTTCTCCGGTGATTTGCCGCTCGAATTGTTGCTTGGATCTTGTTGGTGATTGGATTTGCTTCAGCTTTGGCCAAAGGATTGTTAAAAACGATTAACGAATGAGGATTTGAGAGATGGGGAAGGATTCAATGATTTGGGGCGTGGAATGGGTTTTTGTGGTGTGTTTTGTGAAGAAACGTGGTTAATATAGTGACCATAAAAATTTTTGAAAATCACGGTCTGTCGGGGGGTTCCACGGCCGTGGAAATGTACGGAACCGTGGTTTTGGTGATTTTTCTCAGGCTTTTGAAAATTAGGGTCACTGTAGCTGTCACGACCGTGGTTTAGGCCGTGGAACTCTCTGTAATGCTTCAAAGTCCAAGTTTCGTCAATTTTCTTCAAGTTTTTCCTTCCCTTTTTCTTTTCCACTGTTCCTACATCCAAAAACACAAACATACCGGAAGGTATCGAAGGCAAAACAAAGCAAAACGTCTAAACTAACTAATCTATGAATCGAAAAACAAAAACGTAAGTGCAATACCTTGGGTTGCCTCCCAAGAAGCGCTTTGTTTAAGGTCCGTAGCTAGACCAAATTCGCACTTATTCGAGTGCGGTGGGCGCGAACTCTTCAGCTTGGAGTTCCGGTGTATACTTTTTCAGTCGTTGACCGTTCACCTTAAAGCTTCTGCCCGCTTCACCCCATACTTCAACTGCACCATGGGGAAAAATACGTTTGATTAGAAAAGGTCCGGTCCAACGAGATTTAAGCTTACCTGGAAAGAGACGGAGCCTTGAATTGAAGAGGAGAACTTGATCTCCTTCTTTGAGGTCCTTTGGGATGATATGCTTATCATGCCAACGCTTCGCTCTTTCTTTGTAGATCTTGGCATTTTCGTAAGCGTTCAAGGGGAGTTCTTCAAGCTCATTTAGGTCCAAGAGACGCTTCTCTCCCGCTTCCTTCATGCTGAAATTTAGCCACTTGATTGCCCAAAACGCCTTGTGCTCCAAATCTACCGGTAAGTGACAAGACTTCCCATACACAAGGTTGTATGGTGTGGTTCCGATGGGAGTCTTATACGCAGTCCGGTACGCCCACAATGCATCATCTAGCTTCAAAGACCAATCCTTCCTAGTCCTTGAAACCGTCTTCTCTAGGATTCCTTTGATCTCCCGATTTGAGATCTCCACTTGTCCACTAGTTTGTGGATGATAAGGGGTGGCGATCTTGTGAGTCACCCCATACTTAGCTAAGAGAGCTTCAAAGCGTCGGGCAATGAAGTGAGAGCCTCCATCACTAATGATGGTCCGTGGTGTCCCAAATCGCGGGAAAATGGTCTTGTTAAAGAACTTAACCACTACCATGGCATCATTGGTGGGAGAGGCAATCGCTTCAACCCATCTTGAAACATAATCAACCGCTAAAAGTATGTATTGGTTACCATAAGATGATGGGAAAGGTCCCACGAAGTCTACTCCCCAAACATCGAAGATCTCCACCTCTTGGATGTTGTTGAGAGGCATCTCATTCCTCCTAGATATATTTCCTGTTCTTTGACAAGCATCGTAGCAGGAAACAAAGGTTTGCACATCTTTAAATAGAGTGGGCCAAAAGAATCCAGATTGCAATACCTTAGCGCTAGTCTTGTTCGAACTAGCGTGTCCCCCACAAGGTAGTGAATGACAATGGCGGATGACACTTTGCATCTCATCTTCCGGCACTCATCGCCGAATAATGCCATCCGGACCTCTCTTAAAGAGGAGAGGTTCATTCCAAAATTATTCCCGAACATCCTTAAAGAACTTCTTTCTTTGTGCGTAGGATAATCCAAGCAGTAGTTCCTGACAAACCAAATAGTTATCAAAATCAGCAAACCATGGTTCGTTACCTTTGGCGATCACATCGATGCACTCCTCTATGATATGTAAATGCTCGTCCGGAAAGGAGTCATCTATAGGTAGATGGTCGTCCTCTAGATGTGTTAGGCGACTCAAATGATCCGCAACAGAATTTTCCGAACCCTTCTTGTCGCGGATCTCTAGATCGAATTCTTGTAGGAGAAGAATCCATCTAATTAGCCTTGGCTTCGCATCCTTCTTTGCAAGGAGATATCGGACCGCAGCATGATCCGTGTATACGATCACCTTTGCACCTACAAGATAAGAGCGAAATTTGTCAATTGCATATATAATAGCCAAGAATTCTTTTTCGGTAGTGGCGTAGTTGAGCTGCACTTCATCTAGCGTCTTGCTAGCGTAGTAGATAGCATGGGTTCGCCCTTCCTTTCTTTGTCCAAGGACAACTTCTATAGCTACGTCACTTGCGTCACACATAACCTCAAAGGGAAGATTGCAATCCGGAGGTTGGATAATCGGAGCTGAAATTAGAGCTTCCCGAATCATATTGAACGCATCCAAACATTCCTGCAAAAACTCAAAAACTGCATCCTTCATCAATAGATTAGTAAGCGGTTTTGATATTTTAGAGAAATCCTTTATGAAACGCCTATAGAATCCAGCATGTCCTAGGAAACTTCTTATCCCTTTCACCGAAGTTGGGGGACGAAGCTTTTCTATTGTCTCTATTTTAGCTTTATCCACCTCAATCCCTCTACTAGAGATTAAGTGTCCTAATACAATGCCTTCCTTCACCATAAATTGACACTTCTCCCAATTAAGAACTAGGTTAGTGTCTTCACACCTTTGTAACACAAGAGCAAGGTTAGAAAGGCAATTGCCAAAAAAGGAACCATAAACGGAGAAGTCATCCATAAAGACCTCCATGATTTCCTCTATATATTCGGAGAAGATGGCCATCATGCACCTTTGAAAAGTGGCTGGGGCGTTGCAAAGCCCGAACGGCATCCTCCTATAGGCAAACGTACCCCACGGGCACGTGAACGTGGTCTTCTCCTGATCATCCGGATGTATCGAGATCTGAAAGAAACCACTATAACCGTCAAGGTAACAGAAATGCGAATGTTGTGCTAACCTTTCAAGCATTTGATCGATGAAGGGTAGTGGGAAGTGATCCTTCCTCGTCGCGTTGTTTAGCTTGCGGTAATCTATGCACATCCGCCATCCTGTTACGGTTCGTGTAGGAATGAGCTCATTGTTTTTGTTGGTGATGACCGTCATTCCTCCTTTCTTCGGAACCACTTGTACGGGACTCACCCACTTACTATCGGAGATAGGATAGATGATACCTGCATCAAGTAGTTTAAGAATTTCCTTCTTGACAACCTCCTTCATGGTTGGATTCAACCGCCTTTGAGGTTGTCGCGAAGTCCTAAAGTCCTCTTCCATTAAGATCTTATGCATGCATAGTGAAGGTTTGATTCCAACTAAATCCTCTATAGTATATTCTAAAGCTTTCCTATGTTTCTTAAGGACAACCATAAGCTTACTATGTTCATCTATGCTTAAATCGGAACTAACAATTACCGGAAAGGTAGAATTAGGTCCAATAAATGCGTAACTTAGATGTGTAGGAAGTGGTTTCAATTCCATCACTATCGGAGTTTCCAATGGCGCTTGAGGAGCATCCGATGCTTCCTTAGAAGTGTCTAAGGATGTAGAAGGTGTTGGAGAAGAATCAAGAGAAGTTGTGGAAGAGACACATTTTCCTTCGGAATCATCCAAAATTACGACATCTCTACATTCTCCACGGCCGTGATTTTGGGCGTGGAAAGTAAATACGGTGGCTCTGTTTCCTCCACGGTCGTGTAAGCCTCTGGAGTGCTCCACACTTTTGTTAGTGAAATCCACAGCCGTGGAATAGAGTGTATGACCGTGGATCCGTACGTTTTCTGCTTCATCGTGGAGTTTCTCAAATCCTTCTTCATGCATTTCTTCTTGCTGCTCTAAGGATTCAATTGCCTCATTACAATCCTCTTCTTCCCCTATATCCATTAAGCTCATAGAAATAACTTTTTGCAAAGGATCTTTGAAGAGAATAGCACTTACCTCCTCTCTAGATAATCCTTCTTCGTGGATATTGAATATATCCTCATCAAAAACTGGTTCCTTCACTAGAGTGGAAAGAACGAACTCTACCTTCTCTTCTCCTATGTCGAAGGCGAGTCTAGCATTCTTGCAATCGACTATGCAGCCGGATGTTGCAAGAAACGGTCTTCCGAGAATGATCGGGACCGGACTATCTGCAAGAATGTCAAGCACAACAAAATCTATAAGAAACGGTCTTCCGAGAACTTACCAAGCTTGACCGGGACGTCTTCAACTATACCGACGGGGCGAGTTATAGAACAATCCGCCATGTACAACATCATCTTCACCGGTTTAGGATCGCCTAAACCGATCTTCCTGCATAAGGCAAGCGGAATGATGCTCACGCTTGCTCCCAAGTCACATAATGCATCATATGTGACATCTCCCACTCCTATGAGAATACAAAATGACCCCGGATCCTTTAGCTTCGGGGGCATCTTCTCTTTCATGGTTTTGATGAGATCCGAAGAATCCGAACTCATCTTAACCTCTCCAAAATCCTCTAGCTTCCTATTGTTAGAGAGGATCTCGTTTAAGAACTTACCATAAGCTGGCATACCTACAATAGCATCAATGAAAGGTATATTAATATGCAGTTTGCTCATGAGTTCAATAAACTTACCGAATTGCTTGTCTAGACGCGCTCTTGCTCTAGATTGCGGGAATGGTAGGGGAGGTTTGTAAGGTGGAGGAGGAACGTAGACATCTTCATTCTCCTTCCCCTTTTCTTTCTCTTACTCAACGGGGACTTCTACAAACTTAGGCTGCGGGTCGGTAGTTGTTACTCCGCTCCTAGTTGTGATTTCCATCACCCTTCCTTTTGGGTTGTCCTCCGTCTTTCCTGGAAGTTTCCCTTGATTCCTAGGAACTTCCTCCGCATGACTAAACATTTGGTTTTCTAAAACCTTTTGGGCTTTATCAACCTTAGTTATGTGATCATCAACCTTGATGATGCGAGTCTCCAATCCTTGAAGCTTCCCCAAGATTGTTTCCAACATGGGATCGGGCTTTTCTTTCCCCGAAGTACTTCCACCGTTAGATGTTTGCCCCTGGCTTTTCAAAGGAGTGGAAGAAGAGGAAGGTGGAGTTAGTGAATTTCCTGAATTGGAAGAATAAGAATTACCGGAATTTTGTTGGTTGGGGCGCCAATTGTTGTTGTTTGAACCCCTATTGTTGTTCCAATTGTTGTTCCGGTTATTGTTGTTGTTGTTCCAATTATTCCGGTTGTTGTTCCGGTTGTTGCGGTTCGTATTCTCATTCCCGTTGTGGTTATTGTTGTTGCCTAAATATCCCACATCTTGCTCGTTTTGCTTCGGAAAGTTGGTTTTGATGGCTTCCTTTAACTCTTTAATCTCCGTGTTGAGAGAAAAGATTTGAGTTTGAGCTGCTTGTGATAGCTTTGCTCCTTGATTTACATGATTCGCCTCCACTTTCCGATGAGAATACTTCTCTATAACTCGCGCTTGCTTCTCAATGAAGTCCCAAGCGTCATCTTCCCTCATGTCCATGAATGTACCACATGAGAGGGATTGGGGCTTGAATTGTATCTCCACATCTAGCCCCTTATAGTATATCTCCAATAGTACAAGCTTGGATATGCCATGATGAGGGCAATCCAATAGCAAATCCTGAAATCTTTCCCAAGATTGAAACAAACTTTCGTTAGATCTCATAGAAAATGCATTAATCTTACTTCTTAGCTCCGCCGTTTTAGATGGCGGAAAGAACTTAGTGAGGAATTCCGAAGAAAGATCCTCCCATGTCTCAAGTTTCCCACTTGGAAGAGCTTGATACCAAGACAATGCTTTCCCCTTGAAGGAGAAGAAGAAAGGCTTGAGTTTGTAGCTGTTGGTAGTTGCATTCTTTGGCTTCATTGTCTCCATCATGATCTCAAAATTTTGTAGATGTTGGTGTGGAGATTCAGCGCTTGTTCCACCAAATTGATTTTGGCGAACAATGGTAATAACTTGAGGGTTGAAGCTAAACCCTTGTGCATCATCAGCATCAAAGTTCACACCTAAACGGCGTGGTTGCTGCGTTGGATCCATCCTTTGGCCAAGAGTTCTTGGCTCCTCATCCACACGTTCGACCCTTGCACCTCTAGGTGGGACACGACGATTTGCAGCTGGCCGTGGGAAGAATGGATTCACATTGATCGTCGGATCAATTTCCTCTAGTGGTGGCATGGAGGAGTCGCTATGCTCATTGGATGAGTTGGCTCTAACCGATCTTCCCGGTCTTCTTCTTCTCTTTTTCTCCTTGAGGTTGTTTATTTCCAACCTCATTTGGAACATCATGTCCGATAGATCATCAACCTTCGTTTGATGACGATCCATCTCTTCCCTATGAGTCTTCTCACTCCATTGGAGTTGAGCTTCCTTTTCCGCTAACTCCGTTTGGTAATCACGTTCTCTTTCTTCAGCCATTTTTCTTTCCTTAAGCTTTCTTCTCGAAGACCTCTCAAGCTCTTGATCAAGAGGTAAGAGGTCTTCGTTGTTACTAGACCTGCGCATACACTCGAAGAGATATCAAATAACAAGGGAGAAGCTCCCAAGCTTGACAACCGACAACCGACAACCGAATTCGGCCTAAACCAAATCCCCGGCAACGGCGCCAAAAACTTGTTCGCCACTTAGCGTGCGTACAAATAAGCTTTAAATTTATAAAACTAGAATCAAGCAAGCGAACCCGCAGTGTACGGATCGACGTAGTTAAGCAAAAGTTCCAGAGTATCGAACACAAGGATTTGGGGGGTTAAATCTAATTATAGAATTGTCAAGCAAGTAAATGTATGAGCTTTGTAAATTATTGGGAAAACAACAATCCTAAAGATCCAGGAATCCAGCTGTGGCAATCGATTCAAGATATACTAAAGGTATAAGGACAGAGTTGAGGTATGCAAAGGTATACGAATGTAAGGCAATGTACGGTGAAGTTCCAAGACCTTATATGACTCACCCAAAGGCACTCTCTATAAAGGTTGTTGAGGCTTCAGTATAGAAAGGTTCTAAGAGTAAGTATTAACGTCATATACCCAAACTTGTAATCCAAGGATCAAGACTAACTAAACCGATTAAGGTAGTGACACTCGAAATCGAGGTAGAGGTTGTTGAGGCTTCACTATCACCTAGAAAAGGTAAGTCAAGACTAAGTTAAAGCAAATCTTTAACTTTGGATTAAAGTAAAAGCAAGGCTCGTAACTGACACAAAATTACGTGTAGTTCTTGAGTTCCACGGTCGTGGAAGCTCAAGAACAGACCGTGGATTAGGTTCGTCGACGATTCTCTCTAACTCACAGGGTCCAATCTGTTTACGATCGATCTATCATCATCTAAGCCACAACTATCAACCCTTCACCTTAGAATTGCTAAAGGGTTTTAGCCAACAACAGTAATTATGATATCAATTTCAAGATTTAAAAGAATGAAAGATGAAAACTTCCGAAAACCTTCAATAACCTTCAAACCAATCTCAAATTCACAAATATCAATGATAATTCCACTTAGAATTGGAATAAACACAAACGAGTAACTAGTCTAGATAAGAACGAAGAACGGGATGTCAATCCGTCTTCTAATCAAACCTAGGAATCAAAGGCGTAACTTCCGCCACAAACGATCTTCCAAATCTTCAACTCTTTGCAAATCTCCGTTGCGAAATAGCAATATCCACACGTCCAACTTGAAACCCTAGGCACGTGCAACTCCGTAGACAAAAGTCTAAGTACGAGGCGTAAGCAAAGATGCAAACCCTAAGCGGAGGTGTAAACGAGGTAGCCAAGGTGACATAATCTCTTTCCTTCCGTCCTTTTATAGGGCTGGATAAAATGTGTCTTCGGCCCATGTGCGTAGTAAATCGTGGCTTAAAATATTGCGTAAAAGATCGCCAAGATCACGGTCGTGGAAGGTTCCACGCCCGTAATTTAGAG
Organism: Fagopyrum esculentum; assembly: GCA_033239045.1. Classification (NCBI taxonomy): domain Eukaryota; kingdom Viridiplantae; phylum Streptophyta; class Magnoliopsida; order Caryophyllales; family Polygonaceae; genus Fagopyrum; species Fagopyrum esculentum. Next base: position 95,799,012 of record BSUD01000008.1, on the reverse strand, counting down.
CGTGGGACTTGATCACGGTTGCTTCAAATCCTCCACGGCCGTGTAAGTTGCTGGAATGCACCACGCTTGTGTTGCCAAAGTTCCACGGCCGTGGATTAGAGCGTGGATCTTAATACGGCCGTATTTTAGAGCGTGGAACGTAGATGGCTCGTAATTCTCCTTGATTTTGTGTCATTCTTCAACTTAGCATCTTCCTTATCTCCTAGTGATGTCCTCAATCCTTGGACATGCTCAATCCATCTCCATTCTCCCTTGATTCGTCCGGTTTTTTGCTCTTAATTGCCTACAATCAACACAAAGCTTATGTAGACCTCTATATCGACAATATAGATAAACTAACTCACAATTGCTTCAATGCTTTATCAATGAATACCATTACGGATGAAAAACACTTAGAAAACGTGCCTAAAATATCAAAATATTTCATGCTAACATGTAACCGCCCCTGCGCAACCAGAACCCTGCCTTTCTGTAGATCCCCCTTGCGGATTAAGCTAGGTGCCCCTGTGCCTCTTGCGTCCTTGCGTAATGCTTTGGCTGCCCCTACGGGTTACACGACAGAGGTTTTGTTTAAACTTCAATCCTTTAAGCCATGGTTTTCTGACATTGTAAACTTCCTTGTTAGAGGTGAGTACGCTCCAGACATCACCAAGGCACAGCGAGAGAAGGTGAAGGCCGAAGCAAGACACTAAATTTGGGATGATCCATACCTTTGTAAGCGTTGTAGTGATCAGGTAAAACGTCGTTGTATCCCCGACAATGAGGTACAATATGTCATTACATTCTGTCATTCTGAAGCATGTGGGGGACATTTTGGGGCCAACAAAACAGCTAGGAAAGTGTTAGATGCGGGATACTTTTGGCCACACATCTTTAGAGACACTTTTGCGTTTTGTAAGGTGTGTGATAGGTGCCAAAGAGTAGGTAACATCTCTAGGAGAAATGAAATGCCTCAATCTTCTCTTACATTTTGCTAAATTTTCGATGTTTGGGGGATAGATTTCGTGGGTCCTTTTCCTACTTCTTTTGGGCAAACTTATATATTAATTGCGGTGGACTATGTTTCCAAGTGAGTGGAAGTAAAGGCCACCAAAACTGATGATTCTGAGGTGGTTAAAGCTTTTCTTAAGGACAATATTTTTGCAAGGTTTGGAATCCCGAAGGCTTTGATAAGTGATAGGGAACCCATTTTTACAACAAGACAATCGCCGCTCTCTTTAAGAAATACCACGTCCACCAACGAGTGTCAACAACCTACCACCCTCAAACGAACGGTCAAGCGGAAGTGTCAAACCGTGAGATCAAGACCATCCTTGAAAAGAAGGTTTCCCCCGGAAGGAAAGATTGGAGCTTGAGGCTCAATGACGCTCTATGGGCATACCGGACATCATACAAGACTTCTATAGGGATATCTCCATTCCGGCTTGTGTTCGGAAAGGCTTGCCACATTCCTATGGAGCTAGAACACAAGGCATGGTGGGCGGTGAAAAAATGCAACATGAAGATGGATGAGGTAGGAGAGTTCAGGAAGCTCCAATTGCAAGAGCTGGAGGAGTTAAGGCTCGATGCATATGATCATGCCACAACATACAAAGAGAAGACAAAAGTGTGGCATGACCGGAACATTCTTCGGAAAGATTTCAAAGTGGGTAACAAAGTTCTCCTTTTCCAATCTCGTTTGAAGCGTTTTGCAGGCAAGCTACGCTCTAGGTGGACATGTCCGTACGTGATAGCCGAAATCCATCCACATGGTGTTGTGGATCTTTACGATCCACAAACGCATATGATATCAAGGTCAACAGACAAAGTCTCAAGCCCTACCTTGAAGGAGTGAAGAATGACCCCACAGACGAGATGGTGTTAGAGGAGGCCCAAGTAGAGAAATAAGGTCCCTACGTCGAGCCAACAACATAAAACAAAGGCGCTGCTCGGGTGGTAACCCGAGAGAATAAGAAGAGGAGCCACTGTCAAGATTTCCGCCCATGCGGCCCTTTGTCACCGCCCCTGCGGTGACACCCTTTCCCAGTGCTGCCCCCGGCGCTAGGTCTGCGTATGCTCCATCTCTGTCACCGCCCCTGCGGTGACATCCCCACACCCCTGCGGCGGCCACTTTTGAGATGTAGCCCCAGTGCCGCCCGACATTGTGTCTGCGCTTTCCCCTTCCTTGTCACCGCCCCCGCGGTGACAAGCCCCCACCCCTGCGGATTTACCCAAAAAAAAAAAAAGAAATCCCAAAAG